>CAWUFW010013999.1:0-439229 GCA_963921515.1 Calotriton arnoldi
TCTTGGGCTGCAGGGACTTCGGACTCCGGCGGGAGCGGCGTAGTTTGCGACCGTCGTTGTCGTTTTTGGTGCCTGCCAAGCAGGGAGTCACTCCTTGACTCCAAGGGAGATTCTTCTGTCTTCCAAAGGTAGTGGAACGTCGAAGGGCCAGGATTCTTCTGTAGAGCGTCGTCCAGGGGTTATCTGCTTTGCAATGGCAAGGTTCCCCCTCTTATACTAAAAAGAGGGGATGGACTAGCTCTATGACCCCACCTATGGGAGGGTCAAGGGAGGGGTGGCTACACCCACTTCCCTTTGTCCAGTTTCGCGCCAGAGCAGGGGCAGGTAGCCCCTGAGCTGGTTTGAACTGGCATATGCACAGAGGAGCCTTCTGCTCCCCCAGTGCAGGACTTCAAAGCACTCTAAGAGTGCACCCACCCAGCCCCAATACACTAAACCCTGTCTGGAAGGTGGTTACACCTCCCTGTGACAGGATGCCTATTGTTGGGCTTCCTCCACTGCGAGTTTCGGTCATCAGCAGGAGGGCAGCCCAGTGTCTGTGACTGGTGGCATCCATTTTGTGATGCCAGGGCTCTTTAGGATTCTACCGCGTTTCCACAGCAGGTACATGTCTTATCCCTCTAGAAGGGTGGAATGCTACCCCCGCCGCCAAGATTGGCGGGGGGTAGTATTCCAAGATGTTTGACACCAAACACGACATGTTTTGATGCAGCCATTCCAAAGTTAGCATTTACCGCGAGGATATAATGCACTTAAATAGTATATGGTTTAGCCGCATCCACAAACAGCACCAGAGAATGGACTCTGAGAACTGCAGAGGGGCCCTGCTCATGCAGAGGCACCCCCTCACATAGAAGCCAAGCACCCTGCCCTCAGGATTGATAGGGCCTGCCTTAGGGGTGACTGATAGGTTTATATGTGTGTGCAGGAGAGATATAGGAAACCTATATCTCAGTGAGGGGTGCTAGCACCACCTCACCCAGGCTGCAGTAGCAGGCCTGTGGTGTCAGATTTAGACTGCTTCCCAGGGGTGGCATAATATATGCTGCAGCCCCTGGTAGGCCTGTGAAGTACCTATGCCCTTGGCACCTAAGGTACCATATACTAGGGACTCATAAGGCACCACAGTATCCAATCACTAGTGCACCTAGAGTGCACTCCATGTCGTTTAGAGAGAGCAGATAGACTGGGGCCCTGAATAGCAGGGTCCCAGTCCAACTAAGTCATAAACCAGCAAAACACCATAAAAAAAGTGGGGGCAACCATATAGTCAGATTCCACCTTCCTACATAACCCCCCCAAACGAAAGGAGATAAGGCTAACCTTGGCCAGTTGAGCCTTTATTGACTAAGTGGCCATATAAGGAAGCACCTGCACTAGCATGGTTGCCCCCTGTCTTATGGTCCACTAAGCAATCCCTCACCCTAAGGGTATGAGAGGGTCTCCACCATGGGGAATCACTACCTGTGGTGTGCTTTGGTAAAGTACCAGGCCGGTGAGGTGTCTGAGTAGGGAAGTGTGGCCCTAGGAATGTTGGCCTCAGCTTTCTCAGCTCACTGGTCACCATGTATGCCTGTCTTTCCATGACTGAGTGGTACTCTGCTCTAAGGGTCAACCTTTGACTGCCTACAGCCGGGGGTTGGGTCCCTTTGGGTGGAACACTGGAGGGACATGGCATGTTTGGAACCTTTTGGTCCCAGGTTTGCCCTTGCCTAACAGAGTCCTTCTGGGGAGGTCCCTACATAAAGGTATGGGGGATCCCTCAGTGGGTTGAGGAATTTCTACCTGGCTAGGGCTACTAGCCTGGGTGCCCCTAATCTGCTGATGGGGGGTTCCTCTGGACAGGGGGCCCTGGGGGTCCACTGACCTCCCTGACCTCTGCAGCCCTGGGCTGACTGAGGCAGGGTAGAGAGGGGCAGGTTACCTGCTCCAGACTGGGTACCACCTTGTAAGGGTCCTCTGCCATCAGGGGGTGGCCAGGCCAGGCCTGACTACCTCTGTGGCAGTTCCTTCACTAGGGGTAGGGTCAGTTCCCTGAGGAGGCTGACCCTTACCTACTGTCTGGAGGGAAGAAGACTTTTCTTCAACCCTTGTGCTCTCTTCTGGGGGAGAGTGGGCCATTCTTCCAGGCTCCATCTCTCCAAAATCTTGGGCTGGGGCTGTGGCCATCACAGCCCCACTAACCTTTACAGGGACACCCAACATCTTCAGATGGGTTTGGTGTTCAATTTCAGCCCAGGCTGAAATTTCCAGATCATTGCCCATCAGGCAATCTACAGGTAAGGTTGGGGACACTGCCACTCTCTTTGGGCCTGTGACTCCCTCCCAGCTGAGATTGACTATGGCCATGGGGTGATCTGTTCTGACACCATCAATGTTGGTCACCTGGTATTTAAACTCAGGTAAAAGCTGGTGAGGGGGACTAGTTTCCCTGCCACCATGGTGACACTAGCCCCTGTGTCCCTAAATGCCACAGCTTTCTGACCATTAATTATTGGCTCCAGCCTGTACCTGCCCAATGCTATGGGACCCATGGTAAAGGTGGCATATCCTACACCACCATCAGAATCTGAGGAGTCTGTTGAGGGGGTCCTGTCTAAACTAGGGCCCACCTCTGTTCCTCTTGCAAAAGCACCTAACTTTTTGGGTGCACTACTCCCAACTGGAGGATTACTACTGGTAGTACCAGGAGGGGTGGTAGTAGTTGTTGGAGGAACATTTTCTTTATTGCCATTCCTGGGACAACTGGGATCAGATTTCCAGTGCCCAGGCTTTTTACAGACATGGCAATAGGGTTTCTTTTCAGGAGAGGAAGGAGTTTGGGACCCACCCCCAGAAGAGGAATTTTGGGGCCCTGTAGTGGACTTATCCTTGGATTTATCCCCACCTTTCTCTTGGGACTTGGTAGAATCTTTCTTGTGGTCACCACCCTGATTCTTAGGCCTTACCCTGGTTCTGACCCATTTGTCTGCCTTCTTTCCCAATTCTTGGGGAGAGGTCAGATCAGAGTCCACCAGGTACTGGTGTAAAAGCTGGTTTTGACAATTATTAAGGATCTGTTCTCTCATCATTAGATTATAAAATCCTTTGAAATCAGTAACCCTACTGCCAACCAGCCAACCCTCCAGAGCCTTGGATGCACAATCTACAAAGTCTGTCCAGTCCTGAGTCTGTGCCTTCTGGGTATCTCTGAACTTCAACCTGTACTCTTCAGTGGTTAAGCCAAACCCATCTATCAGTGCACTCTTCAGGACCTCATAATCATCAGCATCCTCTTCTCTAACAGTGAGGAGCTTGTCTCTACCTTTATCTGAAAAGGAGAGCCACAAGATTGCTGCCCACTGCTTTTGGGGGACCTGCTGTACTCTACAGGCCCTCTCCATAGCAGTTATCCACTTGTGGATATCATCCCCACTCTGGTAGGGAGGAACAACCTTGCTCAGGTTCCTATGGTCAGGGACATATTCTCTGCCTCTAGGGACACTGTTGCTGCCACCAGGGGGTTCTAAACCCTCCCTTCTGGAAGCTCTCTGGATCTCCAGGGCTTCTCTATCCAGTGCCAACTGCTTGGTTCTGAGGGCCACTTTGGCTTCCTCATACTGGAGCAGTTTGCACCTTCTCTCAGAGGAGGTCTCTCTTAAGTTAAAGTATGAGCTCCTCTCTTGGACAAATTCTCTGCCAGAGTGATAAGAGTGCTCAGATTCCCTGGAAGGGGATCTGTGCCTCTCATCCACTCTGCCAGTTCTCTTAGGGAGAACTCCTCTGTCCTGTTCAGGCTCCTTGAAGCCTGGCCCTTCAACCACAGAGTCTTGGTCATTCGGATTGTCCTCATCTGACCCAGATACTATGATTGACCCACCCACTGATTCAGACCCCTTAGCTCCTAGAGCCAATCTAAGGTCATCTGCTGTCAGCAGATCTATCAGGTGCAGGGTTGAGGGACTCTGTCCTAGCCTCAGGTGTCTGTCAACACACATGGCTCTCAAGTCAGAGAAAGCCATGTCCTTATACTGAGGCTGAGTGGATCCACTGGGTCCACCCCTTAAGGACATTCTAGTGTTGTGCAGTGTTGTACTACCTACACTAGTTTGTGGCCTACTGATCCTAGCTTGAGCTGTGGAAAGGGTGTGCTATCCCTTGGCACACAGCTCTAAGTTCAGTAGAACTTATTGATACTAAGCTTGACTTTATATGTACCTTGAGTACCTATAATGGTTTTCAGTTAGTAATTCAAATAGAGATTTTCTGGTAAAACAATGGCAAGCTGGAATCCCACACGCTGCCCACCAATGTGAGAAGTTGGCCTGGTATATGCTGTTCACTAATTAAAGTGGACACCTTGCACCAGGGCAAATCGACTCTTATGGTAGATAGGTTTAAGACAACCTTTTAAAGAAAGCTATCCTAGTGGTAGCTGTGGAGAGCAGCCTTCAGGCTAAGTCTCGGAGGAATGTAAAGCAGCTTGTTTTACCATATAATCTCTTGAATCACCAAATGAAAAGACACCACACAGGTATATATATCAAATATATATGTATTTATTTCTAAATAACTCTCTACTAATCTCTTTATGAGATTAGAAGACAAACATATGCACAAATCAACGTTTCACAATAAGTTAAGCACAAAATATGGCTGGGGCCCTAGGGGCGTACCAGACCATATACTAAGTAAGAGACTTAGGGACAACGACTTGCAGGGAGACAAGGCCTAGGGCCTTCAGAAGTGCTGGGGCCTCACGAAACCAACCAAGGCAGGTAAGTAAAGGACCCACGGGGGACGCTTGCAGTGTGGATACACAGGCGCGGATCGCCGTTGACTTCAATGGGGCAAGTCGCGGTTGGAAATAAAGAGTTTTAGGATACTTCTATAGAACCTACAAGCAAGTCACTTACAGGGTAAGTCGTTCTAGGGCCCACACCCACAGGAGCACCGTAGTGCTGGAGTTACCTCACCCAGGGAAGCCGGGTGCACAGGTGTCCTTTGGTGTCGGGTCGCGGCGTCGTTTTCAATGGCGAACAAAGAAGACTTGCTGCTTGCGGGAGCTGAAGAAGTGTCCGGTGGAATCCAAGCCTGGATTCTGAAGAAGGATGACCTGAAAGCAGAGGGGACAGTGTTCAAAGTCACTTGGCAGTGACTCGGGGCAAGGAAGATGGATGCCCACCGTCGTCGAGTGATTCAGGTCGGTTGCAGGTGCCTTGACTCTTCAGCCACGTGGTCCAGGAGGTGTCGACGACGACCAGGAGCTGGATTCGGTGGGTCCTCGACGTCTGCAGCTGACTGCGGTGTCGGCAACTCAATTGGAGCCAACAAGCCTTGGCAGCAGCAAGTCTCGGGGAGATGAAGAAAAGTCGATGGCACAGACCAGCAAGGTCTGAGGGACTCACCCAGCGAGGGTAAGTCAGGGCAGGCCTGGAGCAACCAGGGGAGCCCTTTGGTTTCTTTAGGAGGTCTTCTGGGGACCCACAAGCCGGCGGGCAAGGGATTGCGAAGACACCTCGGGCGGAATCACTCAACAGGGGCCCACGGTCACTCGGGACGGTGTAGGCCTCTGATCTTCGGAGGGATTCCTGCTGGAGGTCGGGACCACACGTGGTCCAAAGCACAAGTTCGTAGAACGTTGTGAAGGGGTTGCACTCGACAATAGTGCACGGTACCCAGGGGTCGCGGTTCCTCGTTACTCGTGGGGTCCACTTGCCTCAGCTTCGCTGGGGACTCACGATGGCCTGGGAGAGGTCAGGAAATCCACTTCTTGGGCTGCAGGGACTTCGGACTCCGGCGGGAGCGGCGTAGTTTGCGACCGTCGTTGTCGTTTTTGGTGCCTGCCAAGCAGGGGAGTCACTCCTTGACTCCAAGGGAGATTCTTCTGTCTTCCAAAGGTAGTGGAACGTCGAAGGGCCAGGATTCTTCTGTAGAGCGTCGTCCAGGGGTTATCTGCTTTGCAATGGCAAGGTTCCCCCTCTTATACTAAAAAGAGGGGATGGACTAGCTCTATGACCCCACCTATGGGAGGGTCAAGGGAGGGGTGGCTACACCCACTTCCCTTTGTCCAGTTTCGCGCCAGAGCAGGGGCAGGTAGCCCCTGAGCTGGTTTGAACTGGCATATGCACAGAGGAGCCTTCTGCTCCCCAGTGCAGGACTTCAAAGCACTCTAAGAGTGCACCCACCCAGCCCCAATACACTAAACCCTGTCTGGAAGGTGGTTACACCTCCCTGTGACAGGATGCCTATTGTTGGGCTTCCTCCACTGCGAGTTTCGGTCATCAGCAGGAGGGCAGCCCAGTGTCTGTGACTGGTGGCATCCATTTTGTGATGCCAGGGCTCTTTAGGATTCTACCGCGTTTCCACAGCAGGTACATGTCTTATCCCTCTAGAAGGGTGGAATGCTACCCCCGCCGCCAAGATTGGCGGGGGGTAGTATTCCAAGATGTTTGACACCAAACACGACATGTTTTGATGCAGCCATTCCAAAGTTAGCATTTACCGCGAGGATATAATGCACTTAAATAGTATATGGTTTAGCCGCATCCACAAACAGCACCAGAGAATGGACTCTGAGAACTGCAGAGGGGCCCTGCTCATGCAGAGGCACCCCCTCACATAGAAGCCAAGCACCCTGCCCTCAGGATTGATAGGGCCTGCCTTAGGGGTGACTGATAGGTTTATATGTGTGTGCAGGAGAGATATAGGAAACCTATATCTCAGTGAGGGGTGCTAGCACCACCTCACCCAGGCTGCAGTAGCAGGCCTGTGGTGTCAGATTTAGACTGCTTCCCAGGGGTGGCATAATATATGCTGCAGCCCCTGGTAGGCCTGTGAAGTACCTATGCCCTTGGCACCTAAGGTACCATATACTAGGGACTCATAAGGCACCACAGTATCCAATCACTAGTGCACCTAGAGTGCACTCCATGTCGTTTAGAGAGAGCAGATAGACTGGGGCCCTGAATAGCAGGGTCCCAGTCCAACTAAGTCATAAACCAGCAAAACACCATAAAAAAAGTGGGGGCAACCATATAGTCAGATTCCACCTTCCTACAGACTGTGTTTCTGTAAAGTTTAAATGTTTTATATATATATATATATATATATATATACACCAAGGTGTATTGAAGAATGAGTGGGTGTATAAGTGTTTGAATGGATGATTAAGTAGGTGCGTGACTGACTGTATAAGTGAGTGATTAATCGTGTCTTACTGAATGCATGGGTTAGTGACTAAACTGTGTGAATGTCTGTATTTGTCTGTAAGTTGGTGTATAAGAGGCTGAATGGGTTGGTGAGTAGCTACATGAGTGTCTATATGGGTTATTGATTGGTTGTCTGAGAATCTGTATGGGTGCCTGAGTGTCTCTGTGGGTGGGTGGGTGGGGGGGTGTGACTCTGTGCATAGATGTGTGAGTAGGTGATTCACTGGGTGTATGGGTTCATGAGTGCATCTGTGGAGGGCTGTATGGGTGGGTGAGTGTGTGTATGGGTTTGTTGGTGAGTGAATGGATGTCTCAGTGGTACATGTGTGAGTAACTACATATGTGAAAGGCAGTATATGTGAGTGTTGAAATATATAAATGACTATATGTGAGAGTGAGTGATTGTGAGTGGCTGTATGGATGAGGGTGTGCTTGTGTCAGTGATTGTAGAAGAGAGTAAGTATGTGTTAGTATCTGTACAAATAAGTGAAGTGGTGTGTGTATAACTGTATAGGTGAGTAAATGGGAGTGTGTTTGATTCTTTGCATGACTGACTAGGTGTGTGAGTAACTCTATGGGTGAGTGGTGGTGTGTGAGTGTCTGTATAGGTGTATGAGTGCATATGATAGTGCTGTATTGATGAGTGACTGCATGTATGAGTAACTGTACGGATGAATGAGTGGACATGTGTGTAGACCTAGGAATCAGTGAGTGGGTATGTAGTAACTGGTATTGGTGTGTCTATGGTTTCGAAAATGGTAGTCTGCATTTTAGAGTGGGTGTATCAAAGGTTATATTAGGGTGTGAGGAGGTGCATCAGATTATCACGTGGATGATGTCATCAGTGATGACATCAGTGATGTCATCAGTGATGACACTAACCATGTCATGAATTATGTAATATGTGACGTCATCAGCAGTGCATTGCGGGGGCGCGAGTTATAGTTAGCTCAACTAACTATAACGGGTGAATTTCTCTGGTTTTGTACTAGTGAAATGTCCAACTAACTATAACGTCCCTGAAACCTATGGTTTTTTCAGTGAATTTCTATGGTTTTTTAAAGGCTAATTTCTAACTATAACGTCCCTGAAACCTATGGTTTTTTCAGTGAATTTCAAAGGATTTTAAATGATAATTTCTAACTACAACGTCCCTGAAACCTATGGTTTTTTCAGTAAATTTCAAAGGTTTTTTAAATGCTAATTTCTAACTATAACGTCTCTGAAACCTATGGTTTTTTCAGTGAATTTCAAAGGTTTTTTAAATGCTAATTTCTAACTATAATGTCCCTGAAACCTATGGTTTTTTCAGTGAATTTCTAAGGTTTTTTAAATGCTAATTTCTATCTATAACGTCCCTGAAACCTGTGATTTTTTTCAGTGAATTTCTAAGGTTTTTTAATGCTAATTTCTAACTATAACATCCCTGAAACCTGTGGTTTTTTCAGTGAATATATATATATACATGTCTAGGGCTTATCCACAGTGAGAGAGCACGCTTGCTAAATTTTCACTTGCCCTAGTATTGGGGGTCTTTACCCCCAATCTCTCTCTCTCTCTCTCTCTCTCTCCCTCATGGGAGCGAGCCCTATGTGTCTCCCCGTTTTTCCCCGGTTTTTCCTTCCCCGTTGGTACCTCTGGGTACCGTTGGCGGTTGACTACCTGATGCTTCAATTCTTGGGCTTTTGCACAGGTGTGGTGTAGTCTCATGGTTTACACTGTCTCCTTGTGTGTATCCTGTCATCCACACACATGTATCTTCTGGTAGTCACGGTTCTGTATATCTAGGCATGGTGACGTTGTTCTCTCACCTTCCTTTCTTGGCATCCACTGTGATGTATGTTTGGTTTGTATGCTCTGACGCTGTCATACTGTCTTGTCCCTTCTCTGGGACTGTCTATTGCGGATCCATGGGTTAAGGTGCTCAGCTGAACTTCTTTTTGCAGAAGTTCACACTCATTCTTCCATCATGCACTGAACTTGTTGGTTCCGTGTCTTCCTTTCGTTCCTGCCTAGACGAGTGAAGTCTCGTCTGTATTCTGCAGGGTGGTGGTGCCTTTGCCTCCCCTTTTTTATAGCTCCCCTGCGGAGCTTCATTGGTCTGGCGTCAGCCGCGCTGGCATTGGCTGTCCCCACCGTGTTTTCGTCAATTTATTGACAGCTTAGTTCTCTTTGGAACTTGGTGGGTTTCAGTCGCAGACCCTCCTCCAATGGGATATGGCTTTGGTATCTATTCTAAGTTAAGGAATCTGCAGCTAGATGTCTCTATCAGATGAACGAGTTACTTACCTTCGGTAACGATGGATCTGGTAGAGACACAGTCTATGCGCAGATTCCTTAACACCCACCCATCCACCCCCGTTCTGCGAGGGCCTTCCAGGTGGGGTTCTGCCCACTTGCCTCCTTCCAGGTGGCCTTGGTCTTCTTGAGGGTTACTCTAGTTCGCCTGCCTCTGGGGCAGGGTGTGTCGTTCTGTTCTGGCACATTGGCTCTCCACCCATTCTCGTTTTGGGTGGTTGGGTTCCATGCTTTCAATGCTCTTCCACCATGGCTCTCTGGCAGGGAGATTCTCATGTTCTTCAAGCCTCCCTCCGCCCTCTTCTGTTTCTCCCCATTACCTTGGGGTCTCCTTGTCTATGCGGCAGTCGATTGGGTTGGGGTTCTATTTGCCTATGCTTCAGTTCATAGGTCATTGTGAGGAGTGTGGTGGACGTTCTCTGTTGTTGCTCACTTTTGGTCACTCGCCATGAGACATGTTGTTCCAGTCTTGTTGTCCTTTACAGTTACGTCCTGTGGTTACAGACTGTCTTTCATACAGTTCCATCCTGTGGTTGCGAACTGTTCTTCATTTGTCATGCCATTCATTCCCATGCCATTGCCTCTTAGGAGGGGCGCGGCTCTTCGCTTGGGCAAGACTGTTTCTAGTGGCGGGTGCTTGTTCGCTCCCTTCTGTCCCTTCAGGTATTGAGTACTCTTCCACATGGTCCCTTCATGTGCTGCGTACTCTTTTCACAGGGTGAGGTTTTTCATCATTATATGATTTCTTGTCATTATTGTTTCACAGATTTTTGATCTTTTTTAAGCACACTGTTCCTATACTCTCAGTTTTTGTAGTGGCTCCGCGTTGTGGCGCGGAAAAGTTTCACGCAAGAAAACTGACGTCAGCACGCCGGGGGGGGTGGGACACTTGTGTGGCTCCATTGACGTCACTTCCGTGGACGATGTCAGGATGGAGCTGGGCAACGCTGCCCCCCGGTGTGCAGAGGTACTGCTGGGGAAAAAGATATTCTGGATCCTGTCTGACGCCTGGGGATAGTCTAAATTAAGGAATCTGCGGCTAGACTGTGCCTCTAACAGATATATTGTTACCGAAGGTAAGTAACTCGTTCATTTAATATATTAGTTTTTTTCCTGTTACATATATACATTAGGGAACACTCACAGGGAATAAAATCCAAACATTCCTTTTGTCAAAAATTGAGTTATACATTGAATTACGGCTGTGAAGCCTTTTTCAAGTTCATAAGCCCCACTTTCAGTTGTAAGTATAAACACACCACATAAAGTTGGAAAACATACTTCAAGGTCCATTCCAAATGACATGGAAAAACTACTATATTATCTTTGGATTATAAGAATACACTTTTCATGAAATATCGATTCAAGTAATGTCATAAAATAGATGCATTACCCAACAAAGTTGACTTCCATAGAAAGATTTTAAAAATAATTATTTTACACTTCAAAATTTGATACTCCAAGAAGTGTAAGGAGATGTTGCAATGCTATATTGTAAAAAGAATAAATCTAAAGATGGTAACATTTATGCCCTGCTTCTGTCTGTAATTAGATTAATCAGTTCCTGTTGTAAACCTTACAGGTAATTGTAATCAAACCACAGAGGGCAAACATGCAAGGTAGGAGTAAATTCATATGAGGCACCGAAAATCCCTCCTGGATTCCCACACGTGGTGGGACTGTATTTAGTGTTTATGATTTCAGTGGAGATTCCCCTGAAGGCGAATTGAAATTACAGGCAAGAAACTGTTTCTTCCTTGCCACAGTCTTCAGTTTATACAATCTTCTACATACTTCCCTAGGATAGAATTCCTCTCCAAGGAGAGTAGAGACACTGTAGCAGTGTGTTGACTTGTTCAGATTCAGGTTCCAGTTCTTTTTGTAGGTACAGAACACCAGACTCTTCTAAGTTTCTAGTATTCTAGGTTTCACAGACTCTTGCTTCCATGTGGTTTCTCTGACTTGTCTGAAAATGAGAGCCACCCAATATGGCTTTTTGTTGGGTCCAGCTGCAGCAGTCACAGTAAAAGAAGTGCTAATTTCAGTTATAATTTTGGACTCTCTCTTTTTAGGCTTTCTGCAATCTAACTTTCTTAAAGGTCAAATGTATCTGCCATAAATTACACAGGTAAAAGACATGCTTGTTTGTTAAAATACTGAATATAGAAATATGGAACTGAAGCAATACATGTCGCAAAATCGGCTTTCAAAATTTCATCAAGTGAGTGAAGGTAGATCACTATTATAGCTACACAGCTACTTACCTTGACATTATTGTCCAAGTCAATATCTTATAGTCAGTTATGTTGCAGGCCGATATTTAAAATTCATTGTTGTAGCTCTACATCCAATGACATTAATGCTTCTACTACTGTAGTAATGCCTTCCCCTTCTCTTGGGAAAAATTGCCTCATTCTGATGGAGAACACATCTTGCAAGTTCTATTTGAAAAACTGGGATAGACATGGTCTCATTTGATGCTTCATTTAGCTTTTCAACTGTGGACCTGGATACTTCAAAACTACATCTTCCTGTGGACTTTGCAGCTGGAGCAAAAAAATACTATCCAGGTAGATGAACATTTTGAGTTGAATGTGACTCCTCCAACATGTTACTCATAAAGGGCAGAAGAACGATCTGACTGATCTTTCTATGTTCAGAAAATGTGTATTTATTCAGATAGATCTATCTGTGACAAAGTACAATCACTAGTGTCCATAGTTTGCTTCCTGACTGCTTGTGGAAATTCCTGAAGACATTTCTGGCAACTCCTTTCAATCACAGAAGTCTCTAGAAACACAAGAATTGACTGGCTGATGCTCTAATAAGGACTGATTCTCTATTCTCCTCCACTTTGCTGAATGGTAGCACATGGTTCCAGAGAAACTAGATGAGGTGCACACTTCGATTTGTCAAAAGGAAATCTTGCTGTCAAGTCTGTTGCCAAGAAACACTTCTTATATCTTCGCTAAAGCAGATGATTTTGATTTTATCGCTGGGCTTTTGTAAATCACCTAAATATACTACATGTTTTTTAAACAAGGTCAATACTTTCGTGACCTATGTAGATAATTCAAGCATCCTTGTAGACTCCTGCAAAATTTGTCTCTCAGTGGTCACTGCCTTTCTGAATAGACCTGGACATAATTTTGCTGTGAAATATTAGGAGTCAAGTTGCTGTTATTTTCCTTTGCACATTCATATTCGAGGTCCTGTTCAACAGTAGAACATCAATTAATGCACAAAGCTATGAATTCTTGCAGTGTCGACCTCTTGAAATGTAAAACAGTCTTCTTGGCCTCTATCACCTCAGCATGAAAAATTTGCCAGTTCCAATCAATTTAGTTTTCAATAAGTGTAGATTGACACTGAGAACTACTGCGTTTTTTTAAAATTTCAAACTTCTTGACAGAATTCCATTTAGCTTAGACCTGCTCAGGAAGCTCTACTCAACCATGGTGGTTCAGGAGCTCTTAAATTCTACTTGGAAAAGATACATTTACCATTAGGAAGCCAGGGCATTTTGAGTTCTGATGGTGGTTTTTCCTGACCACAACAGGTTGGTAATATGATTGCCCACTCTCAAAGATGTAGGTAGACTGTGGTCGTTTATGATCAATCAGGTTGCAAGCAAATAAGCTTGTGGTGGACTTTATGCTAAAGACGGCATCTTTGTTGGAAGTTGTATCCATTGAGCAATGTTTTTTTGAAGATAAGCAACTGAACAAAAAGCACTTCTCGAAGTTATGAATTTGATTTGTTTTGTTAGTTTTTTGCCACTTAGATATTCCAGCCCAGACTACTTCTTTTCAACAATAAGGGTTATTTAGAATTTCTGTCTCATTTCTGTGCTTTTATGCCTCAGTCAGGAAGCTACTTTTCTCCTGTCTGTAACATTGCTGTTATTTTAACACATTTTGGGACATTATATTGTTCACTTCCATCTTTCTAGGGAAGGCCTATTATTCTAGGAGAGGAGACAAGATGTTAATCCCCCTGCCTGCAGATTACTCAATGGCCCTTGAATATTATTCATTTTCAAAAGTGGGGATCTAGATGACGAAGGACAGTACAAGACTGAATCTCTACAGCTAGGCTGTATTTGCACAATTTACAGTGTATCTTCCATTGTTGGAGAGCTGTTGGGTGGCTACATTGGTTTCTATTCACATTTTCTATCATTACTGCTTGGAATATAGCACTGTGATTATCCTCATCCTGCATGCTAGAACTTCGAGTTTTAGACGGGAAAAGCATTTTCTTGAAAACTACATACATTGATTTAGTTGTTCCACTGTCTTTCGTGGTGGTATGAAAGCATACCGGAAAATATTAATTGGAGGCATATAACATGATGAGCAACTATTCTTACAGGTGAGCATCCTTACCATTCCTAAAATGCTTGCAATGCTTTTCATTTTATCCTCCGATTTACGGTTTTTGATTCCCACTGTGATATTGCTTTAACTAAATTGATGTCAGACAAGGCAAGTGATATATATTTTTATATTTTGCTCAAAGAAAACTGAGACCAACACTCTCGGAGAAGAAATATCCACTTGATTGGATTCTTCGTGCACGCATGTGCACGAAGAATCCAATCAAGTGGATATTTCTTCTCCCGAGAGTGCTGGTCTCAGTTTTTCTTTGAGCAAAATATAAAAATATATATCACTATCACTTGCCTTGTCTGACATATATATTTGCGGGCGCACCCTCACACGACCAACACCTGCTCGAGAGTGCGAAAGCCATGGTGTTAATGGAGCGCGTGTGTGTGTGTGTGTGTGTGTGTATATAATGAACATTGCAAGGTTGCATTTCTGTTCGCTACAGCAATATATTGATTAACGAATGTCATTTTGTTGATTTGTAAAGTTAGCAGCTTTAAAAACTATTTTCATTTATATGCTTTCTTCTTTTCTCTTCTACAAGACCCCTGAGAATCTGGAGTCTGAGGTATATACTGTAACATTGTGCACTTGCATATGCTTATTCAGCTTGGTGTCTGCAGTACAAAGAGATAACAGTGAATTGCTACAACATTCCTAAACTTGTACTATGGAGAGTTACAGGAACACAATCTACAGGGTAGTATAGGTGGTAGTCATTCACTGTGTTACAAAAGAGGCTGAACTTGTGCAGGCTGCTGAGGTGATGTATTTATACAGAAGAGAAAAATGGAGTAAATAACCTGAGGTCACATACCCTGTGGGGAAAAAACAAAACTCCCAGCTATCTAGTTGAAAATGTATATAGCTCCAGCATTCATCTTCCTTAGAAGGTCTCTTGGCGCTGAAGAAGCATGAAATAATAAAGCAGAAAGTCATATCTAGATGCCAAATACCAAGATCTTTAGCTTTTTCCTGAAATGGTGTTAAGATTTCCTCCATAAGTGTTAGAGGAAGAAAGTTCTATAATCTTTATCCCTGAAATCTAGAGGATCTTCCATCCATCTGACTTTCCTCCATTTGGGAAGTTTAAACAAATAAATTGATAAAGAAAGAGCCTATGTGAGCAGAGTGTTTCATAGATTTATAAGATAGCTATGAAAAAGATATTGAATGGAAAGCCCAGTGCATAAGTTAGTTAATTTGCACAAAATTCTGTTTCAAACAGGCAACCAGTACAGCTCCCCAATTTTACCTGAAATATGGTCAGTCGTTTTAGACTAAAAATAATACAGACTGTCTTGTTTTTAATATATTTCAGCGTAGAAGCATTAAAAGGGCTAAATTGCAAAAGTCCAGTTGTGAATTTAGAAAGCAGGTGCAACCATAATCCTTAAAGAATGGGCTAAGAAAGACATGATACAGTGCAAGATGTACAACTGAATAATTCAGGATCATGCAACTGATTTGAGTTGCAAGTGACAGTTCACTATCCAAATGGCCTACTGCATCCCTGACAGATCAAGGGCCAATATAGGGGAAGTCATAAACTATCAATCAGGTCATTATTTGTCAGTAGAATCTCTGATTTTGATGGGTTCAACTTAAGGCGGTTGATGTTCATTCGCCAGTGCGCCAGCTCCACAGGAGAGCATGTACTCTTTCTTATCCCAAATGTTAATAATAACAACAATAAGAAGAAGTAGAGTGTTGACTGCATACATAAAAAGTGGCAAAGCCAGGTCCATGTAGTAGATAAGCCAGAGAAGTTTTTTGTTATCCTAAATTTGAATAGTGAAACAGAAATAGACAATTACAGTTAATGGGCTCCCCACAACAGAGCCCAAATAGTTGATTACACCACTTTGATGTGGGGTAGGGGCTTAGGCTTGCTATCCTAGACTCAATATTTATATTTTATTTTTTTATGACTGACTAGAAAAGGCCCGGGAGGGGGAGAAACATAAGAGCCCTGCACAATCTCCATGGTACGGGCAACAGTGCTGAGGAGCGGTGGAACACCTGAGATTTGTCTGCCAAAAAAATTGGAAAGGCAGTCCAAGGCTAGCCCTTGAGCAAGAAGCTCATATAGTATTTTCAAACCAATTAGATAGCTGATGAGTCAGAATAGCTTAGAATCTGTGCTCTACACTGCTTCTATTCCATGTTGTACTGAAGATCGTTCATGACTGAGGTGACAACTAAGTCTGTTCCCAGGCCAGGGTAAAAGCATGCCTGTAAAAGCTGAAGCAATGGATTGCTCTCAACAACATTTTGAAATTTTGCAATCAATAATTTACCAGGAAATGGCAGCAAATATATATGGCAAAAATCTTCTGCATCCTCTGAGTTGGGAGTAGGTTTCCACAGGAGCGGGAGGGCAATTAACAAATTCATTTGAGAAAGCATGATGCTAGAAGTCAGTAAAGATTGTGCAACCTGTCACAGCAAAGGGCTTACTGCTTTCTTTAATGATAAAAACAATTTGAGCTCAGCAAGGTTGAGAGGGCGACTCTGAAAAATTTATTGGATAACTGTTTATTAAGATCATCAACTCAATAGTTGGAGGATGCCCCTAAAGTTTTAAAGAATTCATTATATTTATTTTCTGGGTTCGCAAAATCTAGTTTTTGATAAGCACATAAGATGTGAGTATTTCCTAAGCTGGCTTAAATTGAATTTGGACAACACTAGTCTAGTTTTATCCCCATTATATTTTAGTGCTGAAAGAGAGATTTGTCCTTAAAAGCCTTTGTAAACTATCTACTTTGTTAATGTTAAGGTGTAACTCTCTTTTCGGGGAGAGATGCTAATTCATCAAAAGCTCCTGTGACAGAAAATATAAGGCAAACCACTAGGTCATTAAGTGCCAAGAATGACATTTATCCTGCTAGTGTGTTTGCTAATACCTGAATTTAAAGCATGAGTGGGTTGAGTTTTTATTTTAATTATTTGTCATAAGGTAAAATAAAATATTAGTCTGAGGCAAGCTGATGGAAAAGCCACTACCACCTGCAAAGATGTACTATAAATAAAGTTGATAATATATACAGCACAATGAGATTGTCCTTTTACTCCTTGTATAAGAATCAAGACCACCATGTTTTCACATTATTTTTTACACTGCATGTGTCCTCAACTCTAAAATCAAAATCACCAAGAGCTAACAATTCATCAAATAGGGATGAACAATGAATCTGACTATCTCTATCCACTTAAACATTCAGTTGACACATATAATGCTCAACAGAGAAAATATTGCTTATTTTCAGTAATTTAGAGAGCTGCAAAGAAAATACTATTACTTCAGAACCATAAAATTATGCCAAAGAAGAAGGAGAGATGGGGGTCCATAGAAAATATAATGGCCACTAGCAGGCATGGGAACATAAGATATAACTGAGGAAAATAGTTCTAAAAGCAGCCCCCTTCAGAAACTAAAGAGCTTATGGAACTAGAAGCATGTTCATCCCATGGACTTAGAGCGGTGCCATGTTTTCTGCATGCTACTGGCAAACAGTCCATTTGCCCACTGCTCACCATCAGCAATTAAATGCCCTCAGCAACTGGCCTCAAGTGACAGAAGAAAAGACAGCTTCCCTCCAGGCCAAAGAGAAATGGCAAGCTAAAAACAAACTGTCAAATAAAAACAGCTAAAATGACAAAGATATCAAAATTAGCAGAAAGACTGAAAGCCTTCCTTAGGGGAGTACAAGAAAACAAAAAGGAATGTGAAATTAAAGTAATTAACTTAACTACTACGGATGTCCAGGCACGTGTCCTCTCAGCAGTAAATAGAATGGAACCAAAAATACTGACCTTTGAAAAACAATGATATTTTGCACTGTCCGAATACCCTTTGACTTCTATTTTACTTGTGCACAATGAGGAGATAGATGTATATGCCTTCTCCAGACCTTCCATAAATGTCCAATCCCCACTACCTTTTTGATACAAAGTGTTAGTTGTGACTTCTACAGAACCAGCTTAATCAATGGAATTCAAGTGGGTTCTTCTCTATCACCCAAAATTAAATACAACCAAAAGGAACCCTTCCCAGAAGTGCCATCCTGGTGTGAATATAATTCTAATCAGACAAAGCTTTGGGTGTAAGCTTAGTGCTGAGATGGGAAGTTTCCCCAGACCCGTCCTTGCAATACCGCTCTTAAGAATTCTTTAGAGTAAGAGATTGCTCTTCAGTGGAAGTAAGATGCTGTTCATAAGATCCTTAGTGGCAAGATAAATATTGCTAAAGGCTTCAAAAGGAATAGTTCTCTGATGGCCCTTGCTGTGTGAGAAGAAGACTAGCCAAAAAACATGTTGTGTAAAAGCAGAAACAATTGAGGTACAGCAGCAAGGAAAGAGCAGCTCGGTGGGGCCTTGTGTAGTTTTGTAGGTTGGTCGTCTACTTTTCAGAAGGTACTTCACCCTAGTGACGAGCATGCTGCACATGGGGAAAAATGCACTGTAATATCATTGACTATAGGGAAGAAAACTCCATGGCACTAAAAGATATTTGCAAACCCATTTGACCTTACCCTGAAAAAATAATAGCTCGGTCAGCAGTTGAAGTAGACACTGCTACCATGTGCTAGGCAAAAGTTGAGTAAAATGCGTGTGGTTACATTGTAATGGTTTGAAACCCAAGGAATCAAATATGCTGGAGTGGCTGGGCATTTTTCATTTTACCCATTAAAAATAATTGGGAGCTCACTAATGGGGTTTTAGAATGGCTTACAGTGCTTCGTTGGAACTTCAGTACCGTTTCGCCAGGCATCCTTTGTACATCCTCTCTTTTAAACAATATGCTTGTGACCGATATCTGTGAAGAGGAACACTGCTCAAATGAGCCAGATGTGCTACAGTTACAAGACTACAGCTTAGTGAAGTGGGAATGGTTAAAACCCACATTGATGTTTTGGGTACACATCATAAAACGATTGGCTGCACAGTGACCATAACAAATGGCAGGCCTTGTTTTTGGTTCAGTTATATAACATGCCAGAGTGCCCTGGTTGAAACTGGGCATATTGAGTGATTAGCAGAGAATTCCTGGCAATTTTGGTACAGGTGTTATTTTTCTGTCTTAGTTGGATGAATGTACGACACCTTGTCTCTTGAACCTCAAATTCCAGTATATTTTTCTGAGTACTAAAGATGTTAACATTCTGCCATATTTCATGAAGTACCTACTAAAGTACTGACCGGAGATGTATTCTCGATAGATGGGACAGAGTGACCAAAATTGTTCATGTTTTGTTTATTGACACAATCATCACTTTGCACAAATGTAGACTGTTCCTCTATAGCAGATATTACAATTTAGTAGCAGACGAGGAGTCCTTTCCCTTCAGAAACAGTTATCCACAAGCATTGTAGATCAGATGCAGTGATCTGCATTTATGAGTGTGAAAAGTTTGACTTTCTGATAGAATACAAGCCTTCAGTACATAGTCCCTCTCCTGACTACCATGATGAGGTCTGGAGGACTTAATAAAGACATTGAAAGGAACCATACAAGGAAAAGCCAATGGCGCAGTCGCATGCAGAAAATGGAACTGAAACAATGAAGGGCACCCAGGAATTGTGCACATGAAAAGGTGGCCTGGATTGTAGTATGTTGGACAAACAGCGATTTGGACATGGAGATATGAGTGTCCCTTCTCAGAAGATGTCTCCAAATTAATAATTTACTGCTGCAGGGAGTGGTGCGTCCAAACTAATTCGATAGGCTACATGTCTACTTCACTGTGCTGGGTAATGGATAATTCTTCCCTGAACTAATGAAAGCATTGATTTATTTACCATGTTCATCATAATTGCAGAAACAACCATAGCATTATTAGATCACATTAGTCTTCTCAGATGGGTTCTAACTGACTAGGACATTAACTCATGACCAAGAAACTTCACTGGTACCTCCAGGAGCTTAGAATGATGAAAGAAACCATTGTATGACTTTCATTCAACCTACCATGACTTTTTAGTTTAATGGTCAGTGCAGGCTTAGAGGGAGTTTTTAAAATAAATGAGAAGTCAAAAGGAAGCAGTCCGTTTCTTTGGGATTTATTTATAAATGCAGAAATAAACCATGTGCTATTACAGGAAGATGTTTGGAATGCCTCTTTGCATAAAAGTGGATGTATCCAAGCACCTATTAAGGAGAGGTGAAGCAGATGTTCTCTTTGTGTTTTGTGTGGCACTGCTTACTGAGTGTTGGCCAGGAAGAGGTGCTGACTGGACGAGACACATATTGCTTAATGACGCAGCCATGCGCATGTACACATTTGCTAAAAACAAGACCTGTCCATGGATGATCAAGCATATTGTAGAAGCTCAAGAGTAGCATCAAAAAACTCATCCTTTCCTTCAGGTAGTGGAATTGATGTATCATTTAACCAGTCCTGTGAGTAATCTTCTTTTTCAAATGTGGCTCAGAAAGCTCTCAAGTGAAGACTCCTGAACCACAGTGAGCATAAACAAGTAGAAGTGACCCCACTCAGGGACTTTCCAGTGGCAAATAAGTTGGAACTCCACTGTGCTTGCTTCAGTGGTGCTGAGATTTCTCTGTTCTTTTCTACGGGTGCATGCCCTTCTGTGCTTCTTGTTGGTGAGGGTGCTGGCATTTTCCTCAAGCCGCAGGGCTTGGAGGTGAGCAGAGGCGACCCATTGACTGGCATGGCAGTTTTAAGAGAGCTAGTTCCTTTCTGTGCTTGTTTCATAGCTTTTGATGCTTTGCTGTTTTAGTTTCTTAGGTGCTGGTCTTTCCCTGTCCCCTTCATGCGTGCTACTCACAACAGCTATGAATTTTGTGACTGTGGGTTGTATTGTATTTTGATCTAAATATACAACCTTTTTCCTTCAACAGCTTAACAGTCCACCAAAGGGCACCAAACCCTCTGCAGGTAAACCAGTTAAACGGCAAACCAAGTTTGGACAAGATGGTAAGAGCAGTTTCTTACAGCAAAGTGGTACAGTAACCAAAGCGCACCCTACATGTTATGCATTTGTTTGATAGACTGGACTGTGTTCTTTCCCTGTTGAAATGCCACTATGTATATTCTCAAGCCAGTTCTGTGTTTTTCTGTGGGGCTGCTGATGATTTATTCATTTGCACTATTTTCTTCCTCTGTGTTGCAGTATGTCCCAAAATAGGGAGGTTCTAGGCCATACATCTTTCTATATGTGATCTGTATTTTTAAGTCTCCGTGAGATACAAATCCAATGTGCATCCTAAAAAGTTGGGATTTTTTAAAGACAGTGAAAATAATAAAACACTTCAGGGTTTTTCAATGAGCCTTTTCAATGCCGGTAAGTAGTATTTGATTTTGAGATTTCATCACAACCTGTGATACAATTGCACCTTTTGGTCAAATCGTGCATTTTGTTTTTTACTAGAAAACAGAGGTTCTCCATTATGGGATCTTTATTAATATTCATCAATACTGCATATCTTCATCGTCTTTTAAAGAGATAAAAATATGTAATAATATATATTTAACCCTTCACTGCTGGGGTGTTTGTGCACTTCTGTGCCTGAGTTTTCTTTTAAAACAATCGTCAATAGGATTGTTCAAGCACATGTAACTCTTTGATCTCTATGTACACCCTCACAAATTATGTTACTCTTTTTGGCACATTCAGGGCTGTTTATTGGCGCAAACCCTGCATCAGTACTTCCCTGCAGCCTGTAATGTAACAGAAATGTGGAGATATTTTCATTTTTGTGAAACAGTTGCCCACTATTTTGTTGCATCTCTCAAATGGACAAATAGAAATCCCAAATCTCTAACCAACGGAATATTGTCCTGAATGTCTGGAGTCCAGTACTACCAAATATAGGTGGATTTTTCTAAGGAATGTAGTCTACACTTCCATAACATAATATTAGTGCAGATCACGAAATTGTGGCAGAATCACTGTTTATGCACTGTTCATTTGATGACCTATATCAAACTAGCGACTATATGGAAAGTATAGAAACTCTCTATTTCCTAATTCTATACGAGCTAAGGAATCCATTGGTGCAAGCCAGACCTTCTCTGCCCTAACTGGCTGGTGAGTAGAGCACGCTGAGCATGATGTTTGTTAGATTTTTTGCAATTATTTTGACAAAACATGGTGGGAACTCTTTCCAGTCCCTCCCTCGCACAGGAACATGTCCCTGCCAAGGCCTGACCCCCATTTTGTTCCTATGAATCTCCTGAGTGTGCAGGTACCTCATATGTGTTGGTTTTCAATGGCTCCAGGATTCCAATTAGACTATTAAGTGGGTGAAGTGCATTTTGGAAAGATGGAAAGCAACTGCAAATAAAATGCAAGTTTATTGTACATGAATTTTAGTCTTGGATATCTGGACTAAATGGAAACATACTGCAACCATATATTTTTAACACCTGCACATCCTAAGATTTGTATCACTGGGTACCCACATCTCTCATACTTAATGACTGGCCTGTAGATTTCACTGAACCTAACAATTGACAGATTTGTAGCTTTTCTTTCCAAAACACTGTAATTACCTCCAGTCTCCTTCTTAAGTATTGTGGTACCAAATATGTATGGGCTTTTTATGTATTTAGGGTGCCAAGGGTAATAAACTGACTGCAGTGCATTTTGGAAATTTGGAAAGCAGCTATAGGTTTAGTTTATTTGTTCTTTGGACACAGATATCACATGGATTCAATTCCACAACTGTATATTTGTAATATATTCACGTCATGAAGTTACTATCGCTGGATGCCAGTCCACCCTTACTCTGATTGGCTGGCCGGGACAACATGCTGAACAAGGCATTTGTCAGGTTTTCAATATTTTTTCCAAATACATGGTAGTTTCATTCAGTTACCTCAAGCAGAACATAGCGCTCCTAAGGCATGACCTTATTTGTGTGGCTCATGGTCTTGGGATTATCAGACAGAGTGGGTTTCCATGTTGTGAGTAGGGATTCATCGACACACTAGACATGTTTTTGGAGATTCAATGGGTGATGTTTCTTTGAGTTGGGCGGCATCCAGAGGAACCTAACAATCCAAGAGATTTGTGAAATCTAGAGACACTGAGAAACCCAGTACAAAGGTACAAGGATCACAACTCTTTGCTTTTATGTGACAGGTAAGGTAAATTTTTATTACAGTTAATAAAATGATCTACAAATACAGAATCTGCAAGCATACATAACCCACCCACAGTACATAGTGCTGTACAATTATCTTTACATTCATATCCGTCCGCTGAGCATCCAAATGATACACTATCCATTGTCATAAGGTACAAACACATTTGTTCCATCAAGTTAAAGTATAGATTTAAAAAAATGAGCATATTACTAAGACTACGGCTCAGCAGATTAGGCTAACTTTACTAAAAGGATAAAAGGTCTCGGCCCATAGAGCATGTGTGTCAAAATACATGATTCCAAAATGCCATTAAAACCTTTTAGGTAATACATCATAAAACAGTGTGTCCCATCACAATCATCAAATTTCATATTCAAAATTCGGTAGTTATGTATTCCCATGTGGGAGATAAAAGGGAATCCCTCCCACTGACCGGACATAGTGTGAAAGGTTGGTATGGGGGGGGGTGCAGCCTGGATGAATCAAGCTCTTTTGTTTTTGTTGAGATATTCACATTTTTTGTCCTTGATGTCTTTCCATAGTTTTGTCACTGGCCTCTGTAGGATGAATAGCCTTGTTTGTAGCTGTCTTGTCCAGAGGAATAATATAGGGCCATCCATGTCCTCCACATTGCATGAAACCCCTTGAAACACATTGGAACGTCTGGAGCCACAAAATACTGTCAAAGCATGGCATTGTAATTGTAAGGCTCCAAAGGAATGAACTGCATTCGTATTAGTCTGGATACTCCGTAAAGGCATTGTCCACATACTTGTCAAACAGGGTCTATCCATTGAATAGTATATTTAAAATTTTTGCTCGGACAAAAGGACATAGAGCGGAGCTATCCCTGTCACTGGAGCACCGAAGCTCCTGCTAGCTGCTGAAATCCTGCGTTGAAGACATCATCTATAACTGCATCAGTGACATTGGCTGCCGCATTGGCTCCCTCCTTCACTATACCCTTGTCTTCCTCTCCTCTGTTTTACGGTATTAAAGTGGCGTGATGTCATGCCACATCTGGCGATCATGATGGCTAAGCTTGGCCAAATTGTTGGTGACCTCGATGAAGGTTTCCACCATAGAACAGACCCTGCGGCCTGGGTTGTGTATTCTTCAACCATCTCTGTCTGGAGGTGCTGAGGGGATTTTTAGACCACCGCTACAATAACTGTATCAGGTTTGAGTGGCACCACTGCTTGCACTGTAGCATATGTCTGCATTAGTTTGAGGCCCACAACCATAAAAAGTCCAACATTTTGATCAACTTTGTTGTGTTCCGTGGCTGCTTTTAAAGTAATAAAGAAAGCACTATGCCTCTAAAGTCATGGGAAGATAGATTTTTTTTTTTTTTAGAAGACCTCCCTTAGGAGTGTTGGCGATGTCATCCAGATAAGACTGGTTGGTCATGAAATGATATGCCTTTAATTTCTTAATAAAGAATTACAACACAAAAAAATACTGGTTGGTCAGGCTTCTTGTCACCTTCTTTTGGCTCAACATAGTCCTCCCACTCCTCTTCATGCTGTCCGCCGTAACCTTCTTTGCCTTCTGGGAGTTTGGCTTCTTCCTCTACAACTGAGAACTAGTCAGAATCGGAGATATCCTCCTCACCCACATCCCTAACACTGTTCGAACAAGATGTGGGGCTATACCAGATGTCAATGGGCATGAAGGTGTAGGAGAAATCTTGAGCATTGGCTAGTTAAAGGTGGGGGAAGTGTAGGTGGCGACGGTGCGCATGGAGAAGTTGATAGCTCCAATGGTCAAGGTAGTGGTCTGAATGAAAGATGAACAGGAGGTTGTTGAGGGAACAGCTTGTGAAAGGTGTACATCATTTGCCGCAGAGAAGAGATGAATGCAGTGGGCACTTGCACCATCTGGGGCTCCCTGTAGTGGCACCGTGAACAACAGTGCTTGAAACTCCTTCGAGGCATCTCAGCTGCAAACGTTTGAGGCTGGTACTCATCCTCATGCCACCCTTCCTCCTCATAAGCCTTGTTTCAAAATTCCTGTATGTTGCGGACATCCAGATGCGCAGGGCTGTATACCATATTTGAGACTTGCTCTTGATCTCTGGTGTCTGCTTCTAATTCTTAATTCAGAATTTAAGAATGTAGCTAAGCTGAAACCCATATGCATAAAAGTATATATTTTCATTATCAACGGGGTCATTGTCGACTGGGTGGGCAGTGCCATTGACGATGAAGGTAGAGTGTTTGCTGTCAACAGTGTTGACGGTGATGGGACCTTTGTCGACAGGGGGATGACAGGCTTCCATGGTGCATCTGTCGATCGCATTGTGGTCGTCATAGTTGACGAGGATGTGGTCTGCAAGATACCTTCTCGGAGTATTTATTTAAAAATATGTATCTTTCTTTTGTCTTGTGTATATTAACAGACTCTCATTTGAAATAGATACTTTGATATACATTTTTGTCTTTGTGTACACTGTTTTCAGTGACCATTGAGTAACGGGCTACAACTTGAAAGTTCTTGTTAACCTTTTATTGTTTTCCAGGAGAATAGCAGCTCTTGAAGATTTTATTTTCATCCTCCTAAAACTTTTAGTAATTATTTCTCAACTACTATTCTGTATCATCTATCATACTTAACACATCATCACCAGCAGTGTAATCTTTTCACACTTTTGAGTTTAAACAAGTTCTTCAAATGTTTTGGACAGTATACAGTGCTTTAGCTGTAGGATTGAAAACATCCAAACAATCCATAGTTTTTTCCTTATCATACCTTACTACCAGAGAACATCAGACTATAACCAACCAGAGTAGAAACATCACTTCTAGAAATATAGCAGTGGCTGATGATTTCTTGTGAACATTTGCTATAGTTGAATTTTAAAGAGTGGCCATATGGAGGCTAGTCTTAAAACATTCTTGATTCTCATACCATAATAGACCAATGCATGCTTCAGATCTTTCTGAGGAACATGTTTGATTGTGTGTTTAGCATACTTTCTCTATTTTCTCATAGTTCTTATATTTCAAGTTTACGCACTTCCCCAACCTGAGGATTAGTTTGATACTCTAGTCAGTATTTGTGAATAATAATAAAAATCATGTACTAAAGGTAGAAAGGTTTCAGGTTTATACTCCTAGTTCTTGTTGGTGGGTATTTTTAATAAATTCACGAAAACAATTGTGCCTGCTTGGTAAGCCCAGGAGAGTGGATGGATATCTTTCCTCGAACTAGCAACTAAAAAATATAATGAAATGAGAACAAATGCATTTATTTTGGGAGTAGCCGGCTGCCTTAAGGTAACTGTAATAAATTACTCTTTAACAAAACTTCTGTCTATCCATTCGCTGCTCCTGTATTATTTCATTTTTAGGGAGTGAATTGATTTTGGTGAAGTGAATGTCTTCACGTTTTTATTAAGTCTTATTGTCAATTTAGGGGAAAAAACTATAAATGTTAACTTTAACAAGACAATGTAAAATTATACCTTGTAAACGTGAAGTGTCTTTTTCTAATATGTGTTTACGGGATCCAGATCTTGCATATGGGTTACGCTTTTCAGTGCTTATGTTTTTATAGAGGAGCCCATAATTATGAATTGTGTTTTCTGTTGAATGTTAACTCTACCTGTGCATGTTGTAAATTTGTTAAATGTATATGATAGAGACTTGAGCTGCAGATTCCTTACTTTTGAATTTCCCAGGTGTCAGACTGGATCCGGAAACTTCAAAGGTAAGGAATCTGCATCTAGATAGAGTCTCTACCAGATAATGCGTTACCGAAGGTAAGTAACTTGTTCGACAATGCTTTAACTGTATCATCTGTGTGACTCAGAAGTGTTCCCAGTGATCAAATTGCCTTTTGCTTGATTCCATTTTTACCTCCCAAAGAACTAGTTGGTTTTTGAAAGATGGTAATTAAATAGTTAAGAACCTATAAATATTTCTTTAATGGTGAGGCAAGAGGCTTATGTGGAGCAGTCTCTAGCGTGTGCTGTCTTTTTGATATGCTGGCCAGACTGTTATTGGGGAGGAGACACCACTACCCATCTTTTTTTAATTTTTTTATTTCTTTATTGATTATAAGCATAGGTGACAATATGCAACAATAACCAATACCACTTATCATATCGACATCGCAAATTGACCAATCATACAGTATAGATATGACCTGAGCTTTGCCTATGAGTTGAGCTATGCCGCTCATGCTTGACCAGTGAATTGCGGTCCGCGCGACCTGGTTAGGACACTTATGATTCGACACAACTGTCATATTCAGTCCCCATCAGTTATCCGGGTGAGGCTCTGTAGCTGGATCAGCAATGGCGGCTTGCTCCAGGAGATATGACTGTAGGGGAGTCCAAATGTCTCTAGGGCGGGAAGAGGGCGGTAGGAGTTCGGCATAGGTGTGCAGTTGTTCTTGGCAGTATATGAGATCATTCAACCAGTCTTTGAATTTAGGAGCCCTTCCCCTGCCCCATCTGCAGCCCACTCTTCGCTTGGCAAGCAAGAGTGCCAGGGAGATGTATTTCCGCAGCGAGGCGGTCAGTGCTTCGGTGTACCCTAATAGTGTGACAAAAGGATCTTCGGGGACGTGCAGTCCAGTCATTTTATCAAGCGCCCCCAATACCTCCGTCCAGTATCTTCGGATGGGAGGACAGTCCCAGGCCAAGTGTCTGAAGTCTGCTCCCTCCCTCCCTCCCACAGCAGTCACAGCGGTCAGTGTCACGGAGATGGAGGCGCATCAGGTGCGTAGGTGTATAATAAAGACGGTGTAAGTACCTATAATGGATGATGCGCAGCCGGCTGCTAGCGGATATTTTCCCGGTTTGTTGACAGCAAAATGACCACTGGTCATCAGTGATGAGGGATTCTAGCTCTTCTTCCCAACGAGTCCTAGCCGAAGGGGGGTCGTGAATACAGTCTTTTTGTGTGGTGCGGTAGAGCAATGAAATAACATGTGCAGGGGTATCTTTCTGCAGGAGGTTATGCAGTGGAGACAGTGTGGGGGGTTCCTGTGGGAAGCACGGGGTGAGAGTCTTGACATCTTGTCTCAGGCGGATATAGTAGAAGCGTTCTAGGGGGGTGGGCATGGTAGTACCGAAGAATTCTTCACTGGTGCGAAATGTGCCGTTTATGTAGAGCTGACCCCATGTCTTGATAGAAAGTTTTCGAAGGAGGTGGCAGCAGCCTCCCTCCCGCGCGACTGGAAGATCCAGCCGGCCTCGGAGGGGCAGCAAGGGGGAATATAACGTGGTGATTTGGAGGCGACGGGCCAGGTCATACCATGCACTGGTAGTGCAGTCTACCGTGGAGGAAGCGAGTCGTCGCGGGGTGGCAGGTGTGCTTAAATATGCAGAGCAGGGGGTTGGAGCCATGTAGCCGCCCTCGATTGCTAAGTGAGGCATATATGGGGGGGTCCATCCAATACGCCGCAAAGTGGGCTTGGGCACAACTGAAGTACAGCTTCAGGTCCGGGCTCAAAGCCCTCCACACTAAAGGGTCGAGTGAGAGTGTCCCATCGCAGCCTAGCTTGTTTCCCTCCCCAGGTGAGACGGATGAGTTGAGTTTTCAGGGCTTGGAAGAAGTGTCTGCTGGGGGCATAGGGGATGTTGATGAAAAGGTAGAGCAGCTTGGGGAGCATTACCATCTTTATAAGTGAGGCTCTCCCGGCCATGGAGATTGGCATGGCGATCCACCTGGTGATTTTATCAGTGAGGAGGTCCAAGACGCGCCCATAGTTTGCCATCATCAAGGCATTGCGGCTACGAGTAACGACTATCCCTAGGTATTTGATAGTGTCCTCACACCATGCGAGGGGGTAATCTGGGGTGAACCGTGGAGTAGTCGCAGTGAGAGGGAAGATCTGAGATTTCCCCCAGTTAATGTTAACGCCAGAGAGGTGACCGAATAGGATGAGCAGCCATAATATGGGATTGAGGCTATCTTCCGGGTTTCGCAGATAGAGTGTGAGGTCGTCGGCGTATAGAGAGATCAGGATCTGCCGTTCGGGGTAAATGAGGGCATGGTCGCGAAAATGTTGGCGAACCTTGGCGGCTAGGGGTTCAATGGCTAGGGCAAAAAGGATGGGGGACAATGGACACCCTTGCCTAGTGCCTCTGGCTATGGTGAAGGGGGAGGACCTAGTACCATTAATCAGAACACTAGCCTGCAGGCCTGTGTAGAGTAAGTTGATCCATGCCAGGAAGGGGGCGGGGAAGCCCATGCGTTGGAGGACAAACGCTAAATAATCCCACTCGAGAGAATCAAATGCCTTGGTGGCATCAAGGAAGACAGCCACCGCGTTCATATCAGGATCAATGTCTTGTAGGACGGCAAATAGCGTCCGAAGATTATGAGAGGTGCCTCTGCTGGGCACGAACCCCGACTAGTCAGGGAGGACCAGGGCAGTCATGAGGGGGCTAATGCGATTTGCAATTAATTTAGCTAATATTTTAGCGTCTACGTTGATGAGGAAGAGGGGCCTGTAGGAGTCGCATTACGCAGGCGGTTTTTCCGGTTTCAGTAGGGATATTATGAGCGCCTCCCGCATTGTCTGGGGGAGTATACCTGTCTCTCTAGCCTCCTCGTAGTCATGCCGCAGGACAGGAATAAGGATATGACGGAAGGTTTTGTAAAATTCAGCCGGGAGGCCGTCTGGTCCAGGGGCTTTGCCAGACTGTAGCTGCATTATGGCGGCAATGATCTCCTCGTCCTCGTGATGGGCCAGGAGGAATTCCCTCTGGTTATCCCCAAGCCAAGCAATCGCGGTGTCATCAAAGAAGGGGGTGAAGTCGGTAGAGTGTGTTCTGTGCGATGTGTACAGAGTGCTGTAAAAGCGTTTAAAAATGGCAGCGATTTCTGAGGTGTCTCTGTGTGTGTGTCCTTCTTCATCCATGATTTCTAATATGGTGTTGGAGAATCTAGGGGGACGAATCAGGGCCGCCAGGGCTTTGCCTGGTCTTTCACCCTCCCCGTACCGGCGGGTTGAAAATATTTCCCTCTGAATTTACATTCCCTTTCGGCTGTTTCTTGATATTCATTGAGTAGTTCTCGCAGGCGCTTCTGTAACTCAGGGGTGGGTGTAGCTTGCATTTGGGCCTCAGTATGTTTAAGTTCGTCCTCTATTTTACGGAGTGTGGAACGGATGTCCCTCAATATCCCTCCACTTTTGGCAATGCAGATTCCGCGCACGGTGACTTTGAAGGCTTCCCATACTGTGGAGTATTTTGCCACCGAATTGTCATTGCAGGGGAAGAAATCCTCAATTTCTTGTTCGAGTTCAGCTTTAAATACAGGGTCAAGCAGGGCCTGTGCGGGCAGGCGCCAAGACAGGTATGGGGACTCTTCGTGAGGGGGCGTAAGCGTGAGAAAGACCGGGGAATGATCAGAGTAGGTGCATGGCAAATGGGAAGAGTGGAGCAGCCACAGGATTAGTCCCCTGGAGATGAGCCAGCCGTCTATCCGGGTCCAGGAGGAGTGGACAGTGGAGAAGCAGGTTCCTTCTTTGTTCAGCGGGTGAAGGCTGCTCCATGCATCCACAAGGCCGTGGTCTGCAACGATCTGGTTAAGGGTATGGTGTGTAGTGGAGTAGTGATGGGGCTGCGGGTGCGAACGATCTAGCGTTGGATCAAGAGTGACATTAAAATCCCCTCCCCATGTCACGTGTGTGGAGCTGGAATCTAGAATTTTTCCCCAGAGGACCCGGAAAAAGAGTCATCAGTGTTCGGGCCGTAGCAGGATACAATCGTAATGGATTGAGCAGCTAGTCTGCCCCATAGAATACTGTACCTGCCCAGCGGGTCAGCGTAGGCCCCAATGAGGGTAAAAGGGAGTGTGCGTTTGATCAAGACAACTGTGCCTCGTGCGTAAGTGGAGTATGAGGAAAAGCATCGGCTGATTGCCCATCGGAAGCAAATGAGGGTGATGTCGTGGGGCTAAGATGTGTCTCCTGGAGCAGAGCGCAATGTATGTTGTGTCGGTCCAGATAAGAAAGGATGTGACGGCGTTTGCGAGAGTCTCCCAGACCTCTCACGTTCCAGGTCAAAAAGTTGTATTTAGGGGAGCTAGGTCGGCTCTCCATGATGATATGTCATGATTACTCTAATGTGCATCAGGTAGAGGTCGAGCAGGTCAATTGCGTCAGTAACATCTAGGTTCGAGGCATGTGAGCTGCAGAGCTCACACTGTGCATTAGATCGCCATCTGGTGTTGGGCTCGGATGCTTGCACTTTGTTGTTGTCTTCGAAGAAGTCTTTGTAGTCATGTGATAGGTGACTCCTCCTTAGGACAATAGTGCGCATGGGCATCGACTCCATCCTCAGATTGTTTTTTTCCGCCATCGGGTTCGGATGCATTTCGACACTCCGGTTCGAAACTCGGTTTTTTTGCAGCGTTTTCCACTTTTCAACGCCTAATACCGACATCGACATCTCGACGTCCCTTCCTCGATCTCCTTTCCAGCCGTCGACGCGGGCCGTTGGGCCCATCGACGCCGTAAGGCCTACTGCCCATGGAAAGGACGCCATTCCGAAAATGCCCCCAATGTGGAGCAAAGTTTCCTCATAGTGACCACCACCAGGTCTGTAATCGGTGCCTCTCACCAGACCATAACGAGGCCACTTGTCCGGCCTGCGCCTCCTTCCGCTCCAAGAAGACAATCCGAGATCGTCGAGCCCGAAGGCACATCATGGCGCACAGGTCCGCTCCGGAACCCGTCAACATCTTCGACGAGGGTCCCGATGTTCCGGAAGAAGACTCCGAAGACCTCGCTATCATCTCCGAGGCAGAGGACTCCGAACGTTCCATCCCTTCAGGGCAGCGTGTGAGTACTACTGCCCCTGCCCCAACCCTCCCTGCAAAATCGAAGGCACCGGTCAGTACTTCGCCTACGGGCCCCAGTCGAGACCGTAAACGTGTTTCGGACGCCCCGCCTTCGGGCTCGGCACCGAACAAGAAAACAAAGCCTTCTAGTTCCTCGGCACCGACCAAACCACATGTGCCCGTTACACCGGCACCTTCGGCGCCGAAACACAAAGACCACCCGGCGCCGAAATCCAGTTCGGTCCCCAAATCCGCCTCCAAGCACGCGGATCCCTCGGCACCGAAACCGAAGCTACTCGACACACCCCCTAAACTAAAGCCGGTCGAGCCTGTAGCTAAACCGAAGGACGCCTCGACGCCTTCTAAAGCAAAGGAACATTTAAAGAAGCCATCACCACGTTCGGAACCGAAAAAGTCGGCGCCGAAAACTAATATTCAAGGAGAGGAACTGTTTACACCGGATCCCATCGATCCTAATCAACACAAACTTTATATCAATCCTAAAACAGGACATATTTCCTCTGTGCCACGTCACAAGCCTGTCCCTCCGAAGAAGAAAGACTCTTCCACTTCCCCTATGCCTCCTTCTTCCCCTATACCTCTCTCTAACACCCCTCCTCTCCACATCCCTATCACACCTCCTCAACCTGCGGATTCTCCCCCACATGAGTATGAGGACAACATGGGGTACGGGGATGACCCTCATAATTTATATCTGGATCCAGATGATCCACCACAGGATGACTGGGGTTATAATGACCCCCAGACCCTACAGACCTCCCCAGCCCTCCACCTTATCCCACAAAACCATCTCCACCAGATGATCACATAGGTTTTGGGCAACTCATACATAGGGCGGCCGTTTTTCATGGGGTGCATATTCACACCGACCAACCAGAGGAAGATTTTCTTCTAGACACTTTTGAACGGTCTCAAAAAACTGTTCAAACTTTGCCCATGATCAAGGGTGTCATTAAACATGCACCTGAAATTTTTAACGACCCGGTCAGAGCCAGGATCCTTAATCCTAGAGTGGATAAAAAGTATAGACCTGCCCCCGATGACCCCACCTACATCAAAGGTCAGCTCCCCTTGACTCACTGGTCGTTTCTAATGCCAGAAAACGCGCCAATTCCCAAACTTCAGGGGATGCTCCGCCCCTGATAAAGAATCCAAATTGTTAGATTCCTCTGGCAAACGCGTAGCTGCGCAAGCCACCAACATCTGGCGCATCGCTAACACCCAAGCTCTACTAGCTAGGTACGACAGGGCACACTACGATCAGCTAGAAACCCTCCTTCAACATCTACCTGATCAATACAAAACACAAGCCACTGACCTCATTCAAGAAGGCAAACTTATTTCAAATGCCTCCATTAAGTGCGCCTTGGACGCAGCCGACACCGCCGCTAGGTCAGTTAACACTAGCGTGCTTATTAGACGACACGCCTGGCTTCGCATTTCAGGTTTTAAGCCAGAAGTCCAGACTACCATACTAAACCAGCCATTTAACCAAAACCAACTATTTGGTCCTGCTGTCGACACAGCACTAGAAAAGATGAAGAAGGATACTGACACTGCCAAATCAATGGGAGCATTGCAGTCCCCGCAGCAACGTGGCTCCTTTCGCCGCTCCTTTTACAGAGGGGGCTCCAGGAATACCACCGCAGACAGTTCCTCTTCCTATCGAACAAACACCCAAACCTCTCCTAATAGAGGATACTTTAGGGGTGGTTACAGAGGCAACAACTCTAAGGGCAGAGGTCGAGGTAATAATAACAACACCCGTACCTCCACCACTCCCAAACAGTGACTTTCCTCCACTTCCCCCGACCACAACACCCCTGTCGGGGAAGGCTATCACAGTTCCTGCCTGTCTGGAACTCCATTACAACAGACAGGTGGGTGAGACAGATTATCCAACATGGCTACTGCCTGGAGCTAACAGCTACCCCCCACCATACCACCCAGGCAGCGTCCAATGTCCACAGACCATCTTACACTTTTACAACAAGAGGTACTTTCCCTGCTTCAAAAGCACGCCATAGAGCCAGTGCCTCTGCTACAGCAAGGCACAGGGGTTTACTCCCTGTACTTCCTCATTCCCAAAAAGGACGGCACTCTCAGGCCTATTTTAGACCTCAGACCTCTCAATCAATACATACACTCAGATCATTTTCACATGATCACTCTCCAACAAGTGCTTCCCTTACTACAACAACAAGACTTCCTTGCCACATTAGACCTCAAGGACGCCTACTTCCACATTCCCATACATCCTGCTCACAGGAAGTATCTAAGGTTCGTTCTCAATGGGCAGCACTACCAGTTCAAAGTACTCCCATTCGGAGTCACCACTGCTCCAAGAGTGTTTACCAAATGCCTTGCAGTAGTAGCAGCGCATCTACGAAGACAACAAATACATGTCTTCCCATACCTGGACGACTGGCTTATCAAAGCCAAATCATTCAACCAGTGTGTCCAACACACTCACCAAACGATACGAACATTACACAACTTGGGGTTCACAATAAACTATACCAAGTCCCACCTTCAGCCCTCCCATGTCCTTCAATATCTGGGAGCTACGATAAACACTTCCACTGCTCTAGCTTACCCCAGCCCAGCCAGGATAGCCAGTATACAAACCCTTGTCCCCAGGTTTCAAATGCAACACTCTCTTCCAGCCAGAGTGTTTATGCAGCTCATCGGCATGATGGCATTTTTCTCGTCCCTCATGCAAAACTTCAAATGCGTCCTCTACAAGAGTGCCTAGCGCGCCAATGGAACCAGGCTCAGGGACATCTTACAGATCTGGTGTTGGTAGACAGCCGCACACATCGCTCTCTGCAGTGGTGGAACACCAACAATTTGTCCAAGGGGCGGCCGTTCCTAGAGCCGGTTCCACAAGTAGTACTAACCACGGACGCATCCCTTACAGGATGGGGAGCACACCTGTTACACCATACAACACAGGGCAAGTGGACCACTCAGCAGAAGCTGTTCCACATCAACCACCTAGAGTTACTAGCTATATTCCTAGCTCTCAAGTCCTTTCAACTCCACGTACAAAACAAAGCTGTCCTGATCCGAACAGACAACATCACAGCTATGTACTATATACAAAAACAGGGGGGACACTCTCCACAACTGTCCCAACTAGCACAGGACATTTGGAGGTGGGCCATTCCACAAAACATATACCTTCTAGCAGAACACCTACCAGGGGTTCACAATCAGATTGCAGATCTGTTAAGTCGACAGACACAACAGATTCACGAGTGGGAACTACATCCACAAGTTCTTCTACCTTTCTTCCAGATGTGGGGCCAGCCAGACTTAGATCTGTTCGCCACACACCAAAACGCCAAATGCCCAACCTTCGCCGCCAGGCTTCCACACCCGCAGTCCAAGGGCAATGCGATATGGATGAACTGGTCCGGCAGATTTGTGTACGCTTTTCCACCGCTCCCACTCATCCCACTTGTAGTACGCAAGCTTCGACAACAGTCTCTCAAAATGATACTAGTAGCCCCTACATGGGCACGCCAACCGTGGTTCACCACACTACTGGAGCTATCAGTAGTCCCATACCAAAGACTACACCTCTCCCCAACAATGCTAACGCAGAGCCATGGAGAGATAATGCACCCAGATCCATCTCAGCTGAACCTTGCAATTTGGCTCCTGAAGTCCTAGAATTCGGTTACCTTAACCTACCCCCAGACTGCATGGACGTTATAAAAGAAGCTAGACGCCCAACTACCAGAGCATGCTATGCAGCTAAATGGAAAAGATTCGCTATTTACTGCACTAATAATAACATCCAACCATTACAAGCCTCTACGCAAAACATCATTTGCTATTTGCTACATTTGCAAAGATGTAGTCTTGCATACTCATCCATACGTCTGCACCTCGCAGCCCTTGCTGCTTACTTGCAAAACAGGCAACACTTATCACTATTCAAAGTTCCCGCCATTAAAGCCTTCATGGAAGGCCTTAAGCGGATCATACCTCCCAGATTACCACCTTCCCCAGTGTGGAATCTTAATATAGTACTTACCAGGCTCATGGGTCCACCTTTCGAACCCTTACATAAATGTGAACTTCAATTCCTTACATGGAAAGTTGCGTTTCTAATTGCAATCACTTCTCTAAGGAGAGTCAGTGAACTACAAGCTCTAACTATACAAGAGCCTTTCTTACAAATACATCATCAAAAGGTAGTTCTCAGAACAAACCCAAAATTCCTTCCCAAAGTCATTTCGCCTTTCCACCTTAACCAATCAGTAGAACTACCTGTGTTCTTCCAAAACCCAGATTCCGTGGCAGAAAGAGCTCTCCACACCCTAGATGTCAAAAGAGCCCTTATGTATTACATTGACAGAACCAAATCCTTTCGCAAAACCAAACAATTGTTTGTGGCTTTCTCTCCACCACACAAAGGTAATCCCATCTCAAAAGCCGGGGTTGCAAGGTGGATTGTTAAATGTATCCAAATCTGCTACCAAAAAGCCAAACGCACATTATCAGTTCCCCCTAGAGCGCACTCAACACGCAAACTAGGGGCATCCATGGCATTCTTAGGGAACATTCCCCTAGAAGACATATGTAAGGCAGCCACATGGTCTACAACACACACCTTCACTAAACACTATTGTGTTGATGTGCAAGCCAAGCAACAAGCTTCCGTGGGCCAAGCTGTCCTTAAAACCCTTTTTCAAACTACTGCAACACATACAGGTGACCACCGCTAGGGGAGATACTACTGTACAGTCTATGCACAGTGTGAGCTCTGCAGCTCACATGCCTCGAACGGAAAATGCTACTTACCAGTATGCATCTGTTCTTGGCATGTAGAGCTGCAGATCCTCACACGCCCACCCACCTCCCCGGGACCTGTATGTGCTCCAGTCCTATCTTAATTAGATACACACACATGGACATCTCTTTTCTTTTCTACTAACTCCATCACTCCCCAATATGGCGAAAAACAATCTGAGGATGGAGTCGATGCCCATGCGCACTATTGTCCTAAGGAGGAGTCACCTATCACATGACTACAAAGACTTCTTCGAAGACAACAACAAAGTGCAAGCATCCGAGCCCAACACCAGATGGCGATCTAATGCACAGTGTGAGGATCTGCAGCTCTACATGCCAAGAACAGATGCATACTGGTAAGTAGCATTTTCCTTGTGTCAGGTTAACAGTAAGTGGCAGTAAACAAATTCTTCCCCCTCCCCCCACCCACATCAGCAGCCCAATCCTGCTGTGACGTGATTCCCTCCCTCCCTTCCCCAATGCCTCATGTACCATGCTCCCAACAGGGGAGGGTAGATACAGGGCTGTAAATTTAGATAACCAAAGCAAAATAGGGGTTCCCTGAGTGGGTAGCGGCCAGAGGGCGAACCAGAACCACCTCGCATCGGCGAGGGTGCTCGGGGGAGGATAGTGAAAGGTCTCATCTTGCCCTAAATGCTGCGTTGTAGTCTTCGGGTGGGGTAGCGTCCATCGCACCCGTGGAAGAGGTCTGTCAGGAATTCGACGTCTTGACGTTGATGAAGGGTGCTACATAGCAAGCGGTCGACTGATCGAGTCGATGACAGGTAGAGGTGCTGCACAAAGTCCGTAGCATGCCCCTAGTAGAGAGGTGGGCTCGTTACTCAACATCTGATGTGCCGCCAGTGTCGGGAGCGAGTGGAGGGGGAGGCGCGATCTGTGGTCTTCTTAGGCAAAGTTTTTATGAAGTCCAGGACATGTTGGGGGTTTGTGAATATGTGTTGCTTCCCCTGGCACGTGACTTTGAGGCGCGCCGGAAAGAGCATGGCATAGGCGATGTTCATTTGTTGAAGTTTCTTCTTCATCGGCAGGAATTTCCTACGTGCCTCTTGGATGGCCATGGTGAAGTCCGGGTATAGGGACACCTCAACGCCGTCAAAGTGCACCTGACCATGCTCCCTTGCGAGTCGCAGTGCGGTGTCACGATCTCTGTAGTTAAGGAGCCTCACAATGATGGGGCGAGAAGGGGCTCCAGGTACAGGGCGGGGGGCCAGGGACCGGTGCGCTCTCTCTACAATGAAGACCGACGAGAAAGCCTCTCTGCCAAAGGTCGTGGTGAGCATGCGCTCCACATAGTCCTCCATTTTGCCCGTGGCGGTTGACTCTGGTACACCTAGGATCCGCAGGTTATTGCGTCTTGAGCGAGATTCTAAATCTTCATTCTTTGCAGCTATGACCCTCAAGACTTTTTCCATGTCGAGTGTTTTGTCTGTGGTCGTGGTGGAGGTGTCCTCCAGGTCAGAGATGCGGCGCTCCGTTTCTTTGATCCCCTCTTCGTGTCGCTAGCTCTTATGCATGAGGGTGTCCATGCGAGCGTTCATCGCATCCATTTTTGATTCTAATGGATGCAGACTAGATTGCAAGATCAGGAGGAGTTCTTTCAAATCCTCCGCTGAGGTGGGTGGATCGGGGGCAGCGGCGCCAGGTTGCTCTCCCTCCACCTCCGCCTGCATACATGTCGATTTGCGGGCCTCAAAAGTGAGTTTAGGCTGCTTGCCGTCCGCTTTGCCCATGGCGTCCGCTGCCAATCCGGGGGAGGCAGACGATGAGGTGCCCCCTAGGTGGATGTTGTGCAGTGCCGGGGAGTGCGACAGTTGTCGGGGCTTCACAGGGTGTCGCAGGCGGGCGTGAGTGCCAGCCGAGATACAGTCGCTGGTGACTTGGCGTTGTACCGTATGATGACGGTGATGGGTCCCACTGGTGGCGGAAGGTGAGAGTGGTGTAAAGTGGTAGCTTGAGTGGGCTAATAGTAGGGCCTCCTTAGCCAAGCCACAATCATAGATGCACAGGAGATAGAAGGAAGGCGGGGTGTATATAGGCGAGAGGAGTTCCCCAGATGCAGTCAGTAGGGAAGACCGCTGCCTCATATAGTCAGCGATGAGGAGCTTGAAGGCGAGCGACGTTGAACAGCAGGCCCGGCGTGGAGGTCCTGAGGACAATCCGTCTTATCGGCAGGAGCAGTGCTGGTCCCAGCGAGGGGGCGGCTCGCGACAGCCAGCGGTGCGCGGGTTCTGCGGACGTAAGTAAAGTGTGCAGGGCTCAGCAGGGTGGAAGGGCCAGAGAGAGCAGGCCGTCTCGGGGAGGAGGCACAGCAGGCGTGGTGGTCTGTGGCCCAGAGGCCGAATGGAGAAGCCAGGCCGCGTCGGCACGTCCGCGCCTATGCGAATGGGCCCAGAGGTGTCAGTCAGTGGTGGTAGAAGGCACCGTGGGACCTGGGGCGCAGCCGAAGGAAGGATGCCCAGGGGGGTGGCGCACCTCAGATGAGTGGTGTGGGGCACTGCGGCAAAGGGAGACAGCCGCCGCTGCAGGCAGACTCACAGAGGCACGTACAGCAGGGAGAGGCTCTGCAGCAGGACCGGAGGAGACCACGCCGGATCAGGGCCACGCCGCTCGCCGACGGGTCCGCCGGTGCTGTAGCGGCAGGAACCACTCCGGGCCGCGCTCCTGGTTCGCCAGCAGACGTCGCGGCTTCCGATGGCCGTTAGCACCGCAGGCTCGTCAGGGTGGATGGGGGACTGAAGCGGAGCGAGGGCCCCGGTCGCGCCCGTCCGGCCGATGGGGCGCAAGAGCACTCAGCCGCCGGGGGAACGGCCGCCGGGCGATCTGCTCCAGAGAGAAGTGCGGGCTCCCAGTGCCCCCAACAGCAAGCGGGCCGGACCCGCACCACGGGTCAAAAGGTCTCCGGAGCACCCAGCCGCCCCGGGCGGTGATGCAGTCGCAGGTGTAGCTCCGATCAAGGCCGCAGCGGCAGGTTCAGGGGGCCACGACCGCGGCGGCAGCCATTTTGGAACCACAAGGCCGGAGAGGATGGATGCGGTCTTCGTGGTCAGCGGAACTATGTTTGGCAATGATTTCGCATCCGTGAATGGCAGCTGGTGTCCGCTACTCCATCAGCGGTTTTTGCGGCGTTGTAGGGCAAGAAATGAGGAGGATTTCAGGTGAATTGTGCCCCGAGCTGCAGGAGCCTCACGTAAGTGCGGCCATCTTGCTTGGCGCCCTCTAGCGCCCCCCTACTACTCATAATATATTTCTAAGAATCACCTGATGGCCACAAGACATCCCAGTATAATTGGCAGAGCAGTTGTAATAAATTGCATGTGTTTTAATTTTTGAATTCTTCATTTTGCCTGTTTGCTTCCTGTGCTACCTCCTGTAGCTTTTCTTTTTACTTTTTTGACCATTTCCTGAATTCTTTATCATTTTACATCACATATGTTTGTAAAAAAAAGAATTAAACTAAGCTTCACATACTGTAACAGTTGATAAAGTTAGACAGTATTTTAGTTTGATGTTAATGTTGCTAAAGCTGTAATTCCCTGTTCTGGGACATTAATAGTAGACTTTATGGCAGCTTTTTCTTTCTATGCTTTGGACGTTATTAATTTTTGCTATGCTGAGGTTTTTGATAGCAGCCTATTAACAATAGGATGTTTCCCATTTTATTTGTCAACTTCGTTTGTTAAAGGTATTGGTGTAATACCACACTGTCACATTGTGGTCACTTCTGAGCACTGGATATACTGCAGGATTACTGAAGCTCGGCAAGGGTATTCGCAGTTTAATTGTATTTGAGGACTGAGCCTCTGTCTGGCATTCTTCAAACTCTTCGGGCCTGTCTCGCTGTTGAATGCCAGCTTGACCAGCTGCGTTATCAAGGCTTTCTGAAAAGCAGGTGGTTTTGCTCTGCCTCAAGGTAGGGTTTAATAATTTCAAAGGCTGGGCCCCTCTACTTCAAGGGACTTGACTTTGTGTTCTAATGTTTTGAACCATTCCAGTTGGCTGATGTAAGAATGAGTTATTATTAAAGTGTACCAACGTATCACTTTCTCTTATAGTTTGGGCCTTTGAACTAATAACTCATGTGTGAGTTATAGAATCTTGAATTTAATGCCCGACTTCCAGCAGTCAAGTTCCCCATGGTGTCATTTACTGCGATATCAGTATAAACTTGCTGCCTGACTCTACATTGTCTGCAAACTGTAAGTAGGTTTATTGGTAAGTCAGGTGTAGACGGGGCCAGTTCTAAGGTTTTGGGTAGTTCAATTTAGTATTGGGTTTTGTGGATGTCAAAGATTGCCTAAATCATGTAAAACTGAAAATGGGTGACCTTTACTAGTGGATGAATCTAGGGTCTGAAGGTGAGATCTGTATCAGAGATGTGTTTCAAATATTTTACTTTCTGTAATGTGGCTAGGGCAATCCAATGCTTTGTTTGTAGTCCTACCCTTGATTAGCATCTAACTTTTAGTTCTGTTTTCAATCAGGGAATTGTAAGCGCGCTACTCACCCGTGAGGGTCTCAAGGCGCTGAGGAGGGGTGTGGGGGGGTGTGGGGGGGGTATCCGCAGATCTGTTTAGCCGAAGAGCCAGGTCTTGAGGGTCTTCCTGAAGGTGTTCAGGGAGGGGACGCGTCTGATGTCTGCCGGTAGCTCGTTCCAGGTCTTGGCTGCAATGTGAGAGAAGGATCTTCCGCCTGCTCTGGCTCTGTGGATGCGCGGGGTTTCGGCCAGTGCGAGGTTGGAAGATCGGAGGTTTCTTTTGGGTACGTGGAAGTTGATTCTGTCGTTGAGGTATTTGGGTCCGTTGTTTTGTAGGCATTTGTAGGTGTGAGTGAGGATTTTGAAAGTGACTCTTTTCTCCACGGGGAGCCAGTGGAGACTTCGTAGGTGTTGGCTGATGTGTTCGTAGTCAGGGGATGCCGAGGACGAGTCTGGCGGCGGTGTTTTGTACTGTCTGGAGTTTGCGGAGTAGGGACTTGATGCCGGCGTAGAGTGCGTTTCCATAGTCCAGTCTGCTGGTGATGAGTGCGTGGGTGACTGTCTTCCTTGACTCAGGGGGATCCACTTGAAGGTCTTGCGGAGGGTGTTGAAGCAGCTGGAGGTGACGGCGTTGACCTGTCGGTTCATGGAGAGTGATGAGTCGAGTACGATGCCGAGGTTCTTGGCGTGGTCTGAGGGGGTAGGTGGGCTTCCGAGGGCGGTCGGCCACCAGGTGCTGTCCCATGCAGAAGGGGTGGTACCGAGGACGAGGACTTCTGTCTTCTCGGCGTTGAGCTTCAGGCAGCTGTTGGTCCTCCAGACTGCGACGTCTTGCAGTCCTTTCTGGAAGTTGAGTTTGGCAGTGGTGGGGTCTTTGGTGAGGGAGAGGATGAGCTGGGTGTCGTCGCCGTAGGATACGATGTTGAGGCCGTGTTGTCGGACGATGGCTGCGAGGGGGGCCATGTAAATGTTGAAGAGGGTGGGGCTCAGTGATGAACCCTGTGGGACTCCGCAGGTGATTTTCGTGGGGTCGGAGAGGAAGGGTGGGAGTCTGATCCTTTGGCTTCTTCCGGTGAGGAATGATCGGATCCAGTCCAGGGATGTTCCTTGTATGCCTGCGTCGTGTAGTCTGACGACAAGTGTGCGATGGGAGACGGTGTCGAAGGCCGCTGATAGGTCGAGTAGGATGAGGGCTGCGGAGTGTCCTTGGTCCAGGAGGGTGCGGATGTCGTCTGTGGCGGCGAGTAGGGCGGTCTCTGTGCTGTGGTTGCTTCGGAATCCGGATTGGGACGGGTCGAGGACGGCGTTCTCTTCAATGAATCGTGTCAGTTCCTTGTTGTAGGAGAGTAGGATCTGCCTCTTATGTTGCCCCCACTTTTTTTCTGATGTTTACACTGGTTTCTGGCTATAGTCAGGCTGGGACCCTGCTAATCAGGGCCCCAGCCTCTCTGTTCTCTCTAAACGATGTGGAGTGCACTCTAGGTGCACTAGTGATTGGATACTGTGGTACCTTATGAGTCCCTAGTATATGGTACCCTAGGTACCAAGGGCATAGGTACTCCACAGGCCTACCAGGGGCTGCAGCATGTATTATGCCACCCCTGGGAAGCAGACTAAATCTGACACCACAGGCCTGCTACTGCAGCCTGAGTGAGGAAGTGCTAGCACCCCTCACTGAGATATAGGTTCCCTATATCTCTCCTGCACACACATATAACCCTATCAGTCACCCCTAAGGCAGGCCCTACCAATCCTGAGGGCAGGGTGCTTGGCTTCTATGTGAGGGGGTGCCTCTGCCTAAGCAAGGCCCCTCTGCAGCTCTCAGAGTCCATTCTCTGGTGCTGTTTGTGGATGCGGTTAAACCATATACTTTTAAGTGCATTATATCCTCGCGGTAAAATGCTAACTTTGGAATGGCTGCATCGAAACATGTCGTGTTTGGTGTCAAACACCTTGGAATACTACCCCCCGCCAGTCCTGGCGGCGGGGGTAGCATTCCACCCTTCTAGAGGGATAGACATGTACCTACTGTGGAAACGCGGTAGAATCCGACAGAGCCCTGGCATCACAAAATGGATGCCACCAGTCACAGACACTGGGCTGCCCTCCTGCTGATGACCAACACTCGCAGTGGAGGGAGCCCAACAATAGATATCCTGTCCCAAGGGGGTGTGACCGCCTCCCAGACAGGGTTTAGTGTATTGGGGCTGGGTGGGTGCACTCTTAGAGTGCTTTGAAGTCCTGCACTGGGGGAGCAGAAGGCTCCTCTGTGCATATGCCAGTTCAAACCGGCTCAGGGGCTACCTGTCCCTGCTCTGGCGCGAAACTGGACAAAGGGAAGTGGGTGTAGCCACCCACTCCCCTGACCCTCCCATAGGTAGGGTCATAGAGCTAGTCCCTCCCCTCCTTTTAGTATAAGAGGGGAACCTGTGCATTGCACCCTAGATTTCCCTGGACGACGCTCTACAAGAAGAATCCCGGACCTTCGACGTTCCACTACCTTTGGAAGACTGAAGAATCTCCCTTGGAGTCAAGGAGTGACTCCCCTGCTTGGCAGGCACCAAAAACTACAAACGACGGTCGCAAACTACGCCGCTCCCGCCGGAGTCCGAAGTCCCTGCAGCCCAAGAAGTGGATTTCCTGACTTCTCAAAGGCCATCGTGAGTCCCCAGCGAAGCTGAGGCCAGTGGACCCCAAGAGTAACGAGGAACCGCGACCCCTGGGTACCGTGCACTATTGTCGAGTGCAACCCCTCACAACGTTCCACGAACTTGTGCTTTGGACCACGTGTGGTCCCAGCCTCCAGCAGGAATCCCTCCTAAGATCAGCGGCCTACCACGTCCCGAGTGACCGTGGGCCCCTGTGAGAGAATCCTCCCGAGGCGTCTTCGCGATCCCTTGCCAGCCGGCTTGTGGGTCCCCAGAAGACTTTCCAAAGAAACAAAAGGGCTCCCCTGGTTGCTCCAGGCCTGCCCTGACTTACCCTCGCTGGGTGAGTTCCACAGACCTTGCTGGTGTGCGCCATTGCCTCTTCACACTTTCCTCGAGACTTGCTGTTACCAAGGCTTGTTGGCTCCGATCGAGTTGCCGACACCGCAGTAAGCCGCAGACATCGTGGGACACGCCGAATCCAGCTCCTGGTCGTCGTCGACGCCTCCTGGACCTCGTGGCTGAAGAGTCAAGGCAACCGTGAACGACCTGAACCCTGCGACGACGGTGGGCATTCATCTTCCTTGCCCCGAGTCACTGCCAAGTGACTTTGAACACTGTCCCCTCTGCTTTCAGGTCATCCTTCCACCGAATCCAGGCTTGGATTCCACCGGACACTTCTTCAGACCATCACAAGCAGCAAGTCTTCTTTGTTCGCCATTGAAAACGACGCCGCGACCCGACACCAAAGGACACCTGTGCACCCGGCTTCCCTGGGTGAGGTAACTCCAGCACTACGGTGCTCCTGTAGGTGTGGGCCCTCGAACTACTTACCCTGTAAGTGACTTGCTTGTAGGTTCACCAGAAGTATCCTAAAACTCTTACTTTCCCCGTGCGATTCTCGCATTGACTCGCACCTGGTTCGCGTCTGTGTTAGACACACCGCGTCCGACTCCCTTGCAAATCCTATCTGTAGACCGTATCCTTCGACTCGTACTGAGTCCGATCGGTGTGTTCGCCTCGAACACGCAAGGGACCTTGAACATTGATATCTCAATCGCGTCTGAGCGCATAGACTCGTACAGGATTCGCATCGGTGCCAGGTCACCGCGTCCGTCCCCTGTGGGTCTCCTACAACTACCTGGGGTGGTTCTTGGGGGTCCCTCGATTCTAGATGCCCTAGACCTAGGTCTAGCAAACTAAGATTGTAATATTCAATTGTGCTAAACTTATCTTGATAATATTTGACTTGTACATATGTTCCTATCCTCTAATCTCATAAAGAGATTAGTAGAGAGTGTTTATTAATAAATACATATATATTTGATATATATACCTGTGTGGTGTCTTTTCATTTGGTGATTCAAGAGATTGTGTGGTAAAACAAGCTGCTTTACATTCCTTCAAGACTTAGCCTGAAGGCTGCTCTCCACAGCTACCACTAGGATAGCTTTCTATAAAGGTTGTCTTAAACCTATCTACCATAAGAGTCGAATTGTTCTGTTGCAAGGTGTCCACTTTAATTAGTGAACAGCATATACCAGGCCAACTTCTCACATTGGTGGGCAGCGTGTGGGATTCCAGCTTGCTATTGTTTTACCAGAAAATCTCTATTTGAATTACTAACTGAAAACCACTATAGGTACTTAAGGTACATATAAAGTCAAGCTTAGTATCGATAAGTTCTACTGAACTTAGAGCTGTGTGCCAAGGGATAGCACACCCTTTCTACAGCTCAAGCTAGGATCAGTAGGCCACAAACTAGTGTAGGTAGTACAACACTGCACAACACTAGAATGTCCTTAAAGGGTGGAACCAGTGGATCCACTCAGCCTCAGTACAAGGACATGGCTTTCTCTGACTTGAGAGCCATGTGTGTTGAAAGACACCTGAGACTAGGACAGAGTCCCTCAACCCTGCACCTGATAGATCTGCTGACAGCAGATGATCTTAGATTGGCTCTAGGAGCTAATGGGTCTGAATCAGTGGGTGGGTCAATTACAGTATCTGGGTCAGACGATGAAAATCCGAATGACCAGGACTCTGTGATTGAAGGGCCAGGCCTCAAGGGGCCTGAAAAGGACAGAGGAATTCTCCCTAAGAGAACTGACAGAGTGGATGAGAGGCATAGGTCCCCTTCCAGGGAATCTGAGCACTCTTATCACTCTGGCAGAGAATTTGTCCACCAGAGGAACTCATACTTTCCCATAAGAGAGACCTCCTCTGAAAGAATGTGCAAACTGCTGCAGTATGAGGAAGCAAGAGTTGCCCTCAGAACCAAGCAGTTGGCACTGGATAGAGAAGCCCTGGAGATCCAGAGAACTTCTCGACGAGAGGGGTTAGAACCCCTTGGTGGCAGCAACAGTGTCCCTAGAGGCAGAGAATCTATTCCAGACCATAGGAACCTGAGCAAGGTTGTTCCTCCCTACCAGAGTGGGGATGATATCCACAAGTGGATAACTGCTATGGAGAGGGCCTGTAGAGTACAGCAGGTCCCCCAGAAGCAGCGGGCAGCAATCTTGTGGCTCTCCTTTTCAGATAAAGGTAGAGACAAGCTCCTCACTGTTAGAGAAGAGGATGCTGATGATTATGAAGTCCTGAAGAGTGCACTGATAGATGGGTTTGGCTTAACCACTGAACAGTACAGGTTAAAGTTCAGAGACACCCAGAAGGCACAGACTCAGGACTGGACTGACTTTGTTGATTGTGCAACCAAGGCTCTGGAGGGTTGGCTGGTTGGCAGTAGGGTTACTGATTTTAAGGGATTGTATAATCTGATGATGAGAGAACAAATCCTTAATAATTGCCAGAACCAGTTGTTGCATCAGTACCTGGTGGACTCGGATCTGACCTCTCCCCAAGAATTGGGAAAGAAGGCAGACAAGTGGGTCAGAACCAGGGTGAGGCAGAAACCCCAGAACCAAGGGGGTGACACCAAGAAGCAAGATCCTAAGGGCTCTGAGAAAGGTGGGGATAAGTCAAAAGACCAGAAGTCTTCACAAGGGCCCCAAAAATCTGCATCTGGTGGGGAGTCACAGTCCAACAAGGGAAAAGGCCAAAAGAAGCCCTGGTGCAAATTCTGTAAACAGAAAGGGCACTGGACTTCTGACTGTAACAAGTCCAAAGACCAAACCACCACCACTCCTGCCCCTAAGGCAACTGTTCCCCCTAGTTCAGCTACTGGTGGAGGTGGTACACAGTCTAAGGGTTTAGTAGGGTTGACCCTGGGTTCTGATGTGGACTCTGACCTAGTCAGAGTGCCCACTCAGGCAATGCTGATTTGTGAGGGAGACCTTAATATGTCCTTCCTAGTGAGTCCCAGTAATCTGGGCAAATACAAACAGCAGCCTGTAATAAATGGCAAACAGGCTTTGGCATTTAGGGACACATGTGCTAGTGTCACCATGGTGGCAGAGAATCTTGTGGACCCTGGACAGATCATCCTGGGCGAAATGTACCAGGTGACCAATGCAAGCAACACCAAGACCAACCATAGTCTGGCAGTTGTGAATTTCTCCTGGGGAGGGGTAACTGGCCTCAAGAAGGTTGTAGTCAGTGCAGACCTCCCTGTCGAATGTCTATTGGGCAATGATCTAGAGACTTCAGCCTGGTCTGAAGTAGAGTTATGGACTCATGCTGAGATGTTGGGCATCCCTGCAGAGGTATTTGCTGTGACCAGGTCACAAGCAAGAATGCATGACACTGAACCAGCTCTGGATCCTGGAACAATGGACCAGATGCTTCCCAAGAGGAGGAGCAGTAGGGTAAAGGCAGTGCTTTCCCCTCTGTCTCAGATCACAGATTCACCCCCAGAGGGAGGTGAAGCAGATCCTGAAGAAGGAACTGCCCCAGAGGGACTTGAGCCTGATCAGGTTGAGTTCTTGGGGGCAGGGGACTCTTCTAGGGAAGATCTGAGGAAGGAGCAACAGTGCTGCCCCTCTCTTGAACCCCTCAGACAGCAGGCTGCTGCTGAGGCTGCTGGGAGTGCTAGTGGGTCCCATAAAGTTTATTGGGATGAGGGACTCCTATATTCTGAAGGTAGAGACCCAGCCCCTGGAGCCACCAGGAGGTTGGTAATACCCCAGAAGTTTAGGGGTTCCTCTTGACCTTAGCACATGATATCCCTTTAGCAGGACACTTGGGCCAAAACAAGACCTGGGACAGGCTTGTTCCACATTTTCATTGGCCACATATGTCAGAGGACACTAAGGAGTTTTGTCGCTCCTGTGTCACATGCCAAGCCAGTGGTAAGGCAGGTGGCACAACAAAGGCCCCCTGATACCACTACCGGTGGTGGGGGTACCCTTTGAAAGGGTAGGGATTGACATTGTTTGTCCCCTTGACCCTCAAACTGCATCTGGGCACAGGTTTATCCTGGTGGTAGTGGATCATGCCACCAGGTACCCAGAAGCAATTCCCTGAGGACCACCACAGCCCCTGTGGTGGCAAGAGCCCTCATTGGAGTCTTCTCCACAGTGGGTTTTCCAAAGGAGGTCATTTCTGACAGAGGTACCAACTTCATGTCAGGGTATCTAAAAGCAATGTGGAAGGAGTGTGGTGTAACTTACAAGTTCACCACCCCTATCACCCACAATGCAATGGTTTAGTTGAACGCTTCAACAAAACCTTGAAAGGAATGATTAAAGGACTCCCAGAGAAGCTTAGGCGGAAATGGGACCTTCTTCTTCCTTGCCTGTTGTTTGCCTACAGAGAGGTCCCACAGAAGGGGGTTGGCTACAGCCCATTTGAGCTTCTGTTTGGGCATCCTGTGAGAGGTCCACTGTGTTTGGAAAAAGAGGGCTGGGAGTTACCTCTCAAGCCCCCCAAACAAGATGTGATGGACTATGTACTTGGTCTCCGCTCTCGGATGGCTGAGTACATGAAAAAGGCAACCAAAAACCTGGAGGCCAGCCAAGAATTACAAAAAGCTTGGCATGACCAAAGGCTGTACTGACTGTATACCAGCCAGGACAGAAAGTGTGGGTGTTGGAGCCTGTGGCCCCAGCAGCCCTCCAGGACAAGTGGAGTGGCCCCCATACAATAGTTGAACAGAAGGGAGAAGTCACCTATCTGGTGAATCTTGGAACTCCCAGGAGCCCCTGAGGGTGCTCCATGTCAACAGATTAAAGCCATATGTTGACAGGGCTGACATGGGCTTGCTCATGGCAACTGATGAGGGCCAGGAGGAGGAGAGTGACCCTCTCCCCGACCTGCTCTCTCAGAACCCTGATGATGGGTCAGTAGATGGTGTTGCTTTGGCAAGCAGCCTCACTGACCATCAGCAAACTGAGTGCAGACAAGTTCTGCAACAGTTTAGACATATGTTTAGCCTGACCCCTAGTCAGACTTCCTGGTGCACCCACGAGGTGGACACTGGAGACAGTCTGCCTGTCAAGAATAAAATCTACAGGCAACCTGACCATGTCAGGGACTGTATCAGGACTGAAGTCCAGAAAATGTTGGAGCTAGGTGTAATTGAGCCTTCAGATAGCCCTTGGGCTAGTCCAGTAGTCCTGGTACCCAGGGTGGTAAGAAAGAAATGAGGTTTTGTGTAGACTACAGAGGTCTCAATGCAGTCACTAGGACTGATGCCTATCCCATACCAAGGGCAGATGAGCTGATTGATACTTTGGCCTCAGCCAAGTATCTAAGCACGTTTGACCTAACAGCTGGCTACTGGCAGATCAGATTAGCTGATGATGCAAAAGCCAAGACAGCATTTTCGACCCCTGGTGGGCACTACCACTTTGTGGTGATGCCCTTTGGATTGAAAAATGCACCTGCCACTTTTCAGAGGTTGGTGAATAAAGTTCTGACAGGGATAGAAACTTATTGCTCAGCTTATCTAGATGATATTGCTGTCTTTAGTTCCTCCTGGCAGGATCACCTGGTCCACCTCAGGAATGTTTTGGAGGCCCTGCAAAAGGCAGGCCTCACTATCAAGGCCACTAAGTGCCAGATAGGGCAGAGTCAGGTTGTGTACCTGGGCCACCTTGTAGGTGGAGGCCAGGTTCAGCCTTTACAGAGCAAGATCCAGACCATAATGGAATGGGTTGCTCCAACCACCCAGACACAGGTGAGAGCCTTCTTAGGCCTATCTGGGTACTATAGGAGGTTTGTCAAGGGATATGGATCTATAGTGACCCCTTGAATGATCTGACCTCAAAGAAAATGCCAAAAAGGTTCAGTAGACAGCTAGCTGTCAAAAGGCATTTGAAGACCTAAAGCAGGCCATGTGCACTGCCCCCATCTTACAGAGTCCAGACTACACCAAAAAGTTCATTGTCCAAACAGATGCTTCTGAACTGGGTGTGGGAGCTGTACTGTCTCAACTGAATGATGAAGGTCAAGACCAGCCAGTAGCTTTTATTAGCAGAAGGCTGACCCCTAGAGAGAAACGTTGGTCAGCTATAGAGAGGGAGGCCTTTGCTGTGGTATGGGCCCTGAAGAAGCTGAGGACATACTTGTTTGGTACTCACTTCATAGTTCAGACCGACCACAAGCCCCTCCTATGGCTTAAACAAATGAAAGGAGAAAACCCAAAACTTTTGAGGTGGTCCATTTCCCTACAGGGGATGGACTATACAGTGGAACATAGACCTGGGACCCAACATGCCAATGCAGATGGACTCTCAAGGTATTTCCACTTTGAACACGAAGACTCAACTGGTCAAGGTTAGTTTAGTGTCCCTGCGTTTGAGGGGGGGGGGTTGTGTAGGAGAGTAGGATCTGCCTCTTATGTTGCCCCCACTTTTTTTCTGATGTTTACACTGGTTTCTGGCTATAGTCAGGCTGGGACCCTGCTAATCAGGGCCCCAGCCTCTCTGTTCTCTCTAAACGATGTGGAGTGCACTCTAGGTGCACTAGTTATTGGATACTGTGGTACCTTATGAGTCCCTAGTATATGGTACCCTAGGTACCAAGGGCATAGGTACTCCACAGGCCTACCAGGGGCTGCAGCATGTATTATGCCACCCCTGGGAAACAGACTAAATCTGACACCACAGGCCTGCTACTGCAGCCTGAGTGAGGAAGTGCTAGCACCCCTCACTGAGATATAGGTTCCTTATATCTCTCCTGCACACACATATAACCCCATCAGTCACCCCTAAGGCAGGCCCTACCAATCCTGAGGGCAGGGTGCTTGGCTTCTATGTGAGGGGGTGCCTCTGCCTGAGCAAGGCCCCTCTGCAGCTCTCAGAGTCCATTCTCTGGTGCTGTTTGTGGATGCGGTTAAACCATATACTTTTAAGTGCATTATATCCTCGCGGTAAAATGCTAACTTTGGAATGGCTGCATCGAAACATGTCGTGTTTGGTGTCAAACACCTTGGAATTCTACCCCCACGCCAGTCCTTGCGGCGGGGGTAGCATTCCACCCTTCTAGAGGGATAGACATGTACCTACTGTGGAAACGCGGTAGAATCCGACAGAGCCCTGGCATCACAAAATGGATGCCACCAGTCACAGACACTGGGCTGCCCTCCTGCTGATGACCAACACTCGCAGTGGAGGGAGCCCAACAATAGATATCCTGTCCCAAGGGGTGTGACCACCTCCCAGACAGGGTTTAGTGTATTGGGGCTGGGTGGGTGCACTCTTAGAGTGCTTTGAAGTCCTGCACTGGGGGAGCAGAAGGCTCCTCTGTGCATATGCCAGTTCAAACCGGCTCAGGGGCTACCTGTCCCTGCTCTGGAGCGAAACTGGACAAAGGGAAGTGGGTGTAGCCACCCACTCCCCTGACCCTCCCATAGGTAGGGTCATAGAGCTAGTCGCTCCCCTCCTTTTAGTATAAGAGGGGGAACCTGTGCATTGCACCCTAGATTTCCCTGGACGACGCTCTACAAGAAGAATCCCGGACCTTCGACGTTCCACTACCTTTGGAAGACTGAAGAATCTCCCTTGGAGTCAAGGAGTGACTCCCTGCTTGGCAGGCACCAAAACTACAAACGACGGTCGCAAACTACGCCGCTCCCGCCGGAGTCCGAAGTCCCTGCAGCCCAAGAAGTGGATTTCCTGACTTCTCAAAGGCCATCGTGAGTCCCCAGCGAAGCTGAGGCCAGTGGACCCCAAGAGTAACGAGGAACCGCGACCCCTGGGTACCGTGCACTATTGTCGAGTGCAACCCCTCACAACGTTCCACGAACTTGTGCTTTGGACCACGTGTGGTCCCAGCCTCCAGCAGGAATCCCTCCTAAGATCAGCGGCCTACCACGTCCCGAGTGACCGTGGGCCCCTGTGAGAGAATCCTCCCGAGGCGTCTTCGCGATCCCTTGCCAGCCGGCTTGTGGGTCCCCAGAAGACTTTCCAAAGAAACAAAAGGGCTCCCCTGGTTGCTCCAGGCCTGCCCTGACTTACCCTCGCTGGGTGAGTTCCACAGACCTTGCTGGTCTGCGCCATTGCCTCTTCACACTTTCCTCGAGACTTGCTGTTACCAAGGCTTGTTGGCTCCGATCGAGTTGCCGACACCGCAGTAAGCCGCAGACATCGTGGGACACGCCGAATCCAGCTCCTGGTCGTCGTCGACGCCTCCTGGACCTCGTGGCTGAAGAGTCAAGGCAACCGTGAACGACCTGAACCCTGCGACGACGGTGGGCATTCATCTTCCTTGCCCCGAGTCACTGCCAAGTGACTTTGAACACTGTCCCCTCTGCTTTCAGGTCATCCTTCCACCGAATCCAGGCTTGGATTCCACAGGACACTTCTTCAGACCATCACAAGCAGCAAGTCTTCTTTGTTCGCCATTGAAAACGACGCCGCGAACCGACACCAAAGGACACCTGTGCACCCGGCTTCCCTGGGTGAGGTAACTCCAGCACTACGGTGCTCCTGTAGGTGTGGGCCCTCGAACTACTTACCCTGTAAGTGACTTGCTTGTAGGTTCACCAGAAGTATCCTAAAACTCTTACTTTCCCCGTGCGATTCTCGCATTGACTCGCACCTGGTTCGCGTCTGTGTTAGACACACCGCGTCCGACTCCCTTGCAAATCCTATCTGTAGACCGTATCCTTCGACTCGTACTGAGTCCGATCGGTGTGTTCGCCTCGAACACGCAAGGGACCTTGAACATTGATATCTCAATCGCGTCTGAGCGCATAGACTCGTACAGGATTCGCATCGGTGCCAGGTCACCGCGTCCGTCCCCTGTGGGTCTCCTACAACTACCTGGGGTGGTTCTTGGGGATCCCTCGATTCTAGATGCCCTAGACCTAGGTCTAGCAAACTAAGATTGTAATATTCAATTGTGCTAAACTTATCTTGATAATATTTGACTTGTACATATGTTCCTATCCTCTAATCTCATAAAGAGATTAGTAGAGAGTGTTTATTAATAAATACATATATATTTGATATATATACCTGTGTGGTGTCTTTTCATTTGGTGATTCAAGAGATTGTGTGGTAAAACAAGCTGCTTTACATTCCTTCAAGACTTAGCCTGAAGGCTGCTCTCCACAGCTACCACTAGGATAGCTTTCTATAAAGGTTGTCTTAAACCTATCTACCATAAGAGTCGAATTGTTCTGGTGCAAGGTGTCCACTTTAATTAGTGAACAGCATATACCAGGCCAACTTCTCACACCTGTTGACTGTTTTCTCTGCAACTTTGGCTGCGAAGGGGAGGAGCGAGATGGGCCGATAGTTCTTGAGGTCGGTGGGGTCAGCTGTGGGCTTCTTGAGCAGGGGTCTGACTTCTGCGCGCTTCCAGTCGTCTGGGAAGGTGCCTGTTTTGAAGGTGGTGTTGATGGTGCGTTGTAGTTTGGGTGCGATGGCGGCTACAGCTCTGTGGTAGGTGTGAGGGGGGCAGGGGTCGGTGGGGGCCCCCCGAGTGGATGCTTTTCATGGTCGAGGCGGTGTCTTCGGCCGTGATCGGTGTCCTGTTGGAGATGGTGGGCTTGCTGGTGTTTCTGGGGGGCCGTCTGTGGCGCCTGGTGGATGGTCGATGAAGTTGTCGTAGAGGTTTTTGATCTTGAGGTGGAAATAGGTTCCAAGCTTGTCGCAGAGGTCTTGGGATGGGGTGATGTCTGTGGCTTCGCTGCGTGGGTTGGTGAATTCTTGAATGACACTGAAAAGTTCCTTGGAGTTGGTGGAGTTGGCCAGGATTTTGTTGTGGACGAAGTTCCTTTTGGTGGCTCTGATCTGGTTGTGGTAGTCCGTCATGGCGTCCTTGTAGGTGGTGTGGTTTTCGGTTGTCTTGGTGTTTCTCCAGTTCTTCTCCAGGCGTCTGCAGGTGCGTCTGGCTTCTTGGAGAGCGGTTGTTAACCAGGCGGCTTTCCTGGGGCGTTGTCTGTCGGGGTAGCGTAGCGGGGCGAGCTCATCTGCGCAGTTGGAGATCCAGGTGTGGAGTTCTCTGGCTGCGTCGTTTGCGCTGTTTCATCGGGTGCCCAGATGTGGTTGTCTCGGGTGAGGGTGGAGTTAAGTTGCTCGTCGGTAACCTTGCTCCAGTTCCTTCGTGGTGGGCGTGGGGCTGGTTTGGGTGCTTTGGGTTTGTTGATGGCGAGTGTACGCAGTGGTGGTCGGTCCATGGCGGCTGCGTTGTGTGGCTGAAATGGACGCTGTTTCCTGCCGCGAAGATGGGGTCGAGGGTGTGCCCTGCTCTGTGGGTCGGTGTGTTGATGAGTTGTTTAAGTCCAATGCTGGCGAGGTTGTCACGAAGGATAGTGGAGTTGGGGTCGCTGGGGTTGTTGAGGTGCAAGTTCAGGTCTCCAATGAGTATGTAGTTTGTTGAGGCAATCGCGTGGGGTGCGATGAAGTCGGTGATGGTGGTGGCGAAGGGTGTTCGGGGGCCGGGGAGTCTGTAGACTAGGGTTCCTCGGAGTGTGGCTTTGGGGGTGGTCTGGATCTTGAAGTGCAGGTGTTCGGCGGAGGGGAAGGTTTCGCTGGAGGTGGTGAGGCGGAGGGTGATCTTGTGGGCGATGGCGAGGCCCCCTCCTGGGTGGTTGGGGCGGTCTTTCCTCTGGATCTTGTATCCGTCTGGGATGGCGGTGCTGATGTCGGGGGCGGAGGATGTGTTGGTCCAGGTCTCTGTGAAGAAGGCGATGTTGGGCGAAAGAGAGTCGAGTAGGTTCCAGATTTCCATGGCGTGTTTGTGTACGGAGCGTACGTTGAGGAGGATGCATTTTAGGGTGTCGCCGGTGCTGGCATCGGCGGTGTTGGAGGCCGGGGTGGCGGTGAGGGTCTGGCGGCAGTGGAGGCAGGAGGACTGGCCGTGGGTCGTGTTCGGCGAGGCCTGTTGGCATTCTCTAAGTCTTCCAGGGTTGAGTGCGAGGAGGGTGGTGGTGTCGTAGCGATGGGTAGTGGGAGGTCCAGGGTTCCTGGCGCTGGCCGCGGTCGGGTCGCGGACGGGCGCAGCGGCCGCCATTAAGTAGGGGAGGTGGGAGGGAGGAGAGGCTGGGAGGCGGGAGCAGGGGAATTCCGGGAGGAAATTCCGGGGGGGGAATTCCGGGGGGGAGGGGCCGCAGGGGCAGCAGCGGTGAAAGGCAAAAGGAACAGGCAGGCACGAGAAAATAAAAACAGTGGTGGAATTAGAGCAAGACACAGATGGGCACAATAACAGTGGCACAACAGGGAAAAAATTAAGAAAAAAAACGGCTGAGAAAGGTTGCGGTGGTTGGAGGCAGTCTGGTCCCAGTTGGAGCAGGCGCAGGAGCGGGCAGCAGCCTCGAACCTCCCAAGGAGGAGGTCGGGGTCTGGAGGCAAGAGACGGCACAGCGGAGCAGTGGGGAGAGAGTGGACCTAGACCGAGGGTCGGAGGTCTTACTCCTGTTTTAACAGTGGAGATTAGAGCAGATATCAAGGTACATTAGTTCCCCTATAATATATAGTGTCAGAGACCATCTTTGCCTGAATTAATTTCTGTGCCTATTGAACCCTCTGATAATGGGGTGGGGGGATGTAGATTTATAGAGTATATAGGTGTGTGTTTCAGTCTGTCCGTCTTGTGTCTGCTATACAACTTGTGTGTGGCATGGAGTTGGTGTTTCCTGGGGTGAGACTGAAGGCCATGGCTGACATACAGGAGGCAGAAGCCTCTCCTACTTGTGAGTTAACTCTTTAAGTATGTACAGTTATCTAACACTTGCCTCCCTGTCACCTGTTTTGTATTAGGAAGGAAGGAAGCTAAGCAGCCAGGCGATAGTGATTTAGTTAGGAAGGCTCAGAAGGCTATGCCAGTGAAGAGTCTAGGTAAGACCCCAGCACATGCGCAATAATGTCTCCTGTCACGCTGAAGACTGGTGGGTGGGTCTGCACTTTTCTCTGTGTACTTTCTCAGTTATATTCAAATGTATAATATTTACTGATAAATAGTCTACCTGCCCTGTATTCTAAGAATGGTAGATAAGTAAAAAAGAAAAAAAACAACTGTAGGCATCTGCTTCAGGGGAGCTGCTACCTCAAGATTTGCATAGCCTGGAAAATCACCCATAAAGCTTATAGTATTATTTTATTTATTCTGTTTATGAGGATGAAGCCAGCCTTTGTGATATGTGAGCAGGTTTCAGGGTGTTTATAGTAGCTGGCCTAGTGTACCTTGCTATGAAAGTGTTTCATAGAGCTCCAGATCGAAGGGATATAATTTAAGAATACATTTACAATTTTTGTGGATGTCTTTAGGTCCAGTGCCACATAATCCCACAATTTCTTCTTTCATTATATGGTGGCTGCTTCATGTTGCAATAGGATTCATCTGTTTGGACCTTATGACATTTTCACTTTATTTATAGATATAGTTTCCAATGTAACAGTAATGGTGTCTTCCTAGAGTATTATTCTCCCTTAAGGGGAGTGATGACAGGAAGCCCAACTGGTCTTGGAGTGCTTCCTTCCCGCACAATTGTTGTGCACCTAAAAATCGGTATGTCGACCTATGTCTGACCTGCTCTCTCTTCAGAGCGCTTGGCAAGGAGTTCCACTGTGCTGACCTGGGGGCATCATGTCCTGGTGCCTGCAAAGACTGAACAGAACACACCAGTCGCTGCATTAATCACAACACAATGGGCTCCTGGCAGTTAGTTACACTCCAGCCCTGTTTGCTTAGTGCAGGTGCTCGTGGACTGGCCGCACACAGGTGTAAAGAGCCACCAGTCCCTCGAACCATGAATCCTTGGACAATCATTGTATCCTCCAGTGTTCTATGCATTCAGCTTCAAATTGTAAGCCTTTCAAAGCTGCCTTGAATAGGCACGAAGCATGGCAGAAAAGGTTATTGTCTAAGGAAAGACATAAACATTTGACTAAAGCACAATGGCCAGAGAAATAATATCTTTTTGCCATATATGTGGCTACGAACACATAGATAGTTACACCTCATGCCACCATTGTTAATTTTATGTACTTAATATTTACAGTTAGGAAATTAACTAATTGTACTGAAAATATCTAAGAAAGGATGCCTCATCCATGGCTTCTGTATCCACATCTAGCGCTTTATTTTCCAGATGAAAAAAACTGCATTTTTTCATGTCCCTTGAATTATTTATAGCTTTGCTATGAATTGGAAGGGTAGCATTTATCCAGTACGCTCAATCTAATTTTGTTAAAATTATGTCATTGTACCAACCAGCATTGGACGTGTTCAATAGTATTGCATAGGTCAGTACACTTGGTCTGCAATTTTCTGGCCCAGACTGCTCAGACATTCCTTTGGCTCTGACCTCTTGACAGCTAACATCCATTTTTACAGTTTTATGTAGCGCCATGCGTAAGTCTTACACACGGTTTTGCTGCTTCAATCCATTTGCCATGGAGAACATCGAAACAAATCTGCAGTTCAGTAACAGATCGGAGCAGCAAATATAGAGGAGGCCATAGATGAGATTACATGTATCCTGTCCCAGAGTTGGGTTTAGGTGAAGATCTCTGATGTAAAAGGGTGTGTGGCATATTACTTCTTAAATTCTTTCATATCAGGGCGAAAGGAACCTTCTAGAAGAACAAATACAGTTAGTTCAACTGACGAACAGCTAGCGATTGCTTCAGAAGATAGAGGTAAGCCGCTCAACATATTGACACTTGGATTTCCAGTTCTCTTACAGAGTTAGGCCCATGTTCTTGAATTGCTCAATGAAGGCATAGGACTGATGGGGTTGGACATCAGAATACAATGCCACATGGTGTTGTTTTATCTTGGCACACTTAGCTTCACTGTAATGTAAGATATATGTTGGTATTGCCTTGGTGTGTAATTGCATCTGCCCAAAAGCATGTTGTGCTTGTGTGCAAATGCTTACATTAACATTTTTGTAAATTGATGAATAATTATGAGACAACACTGAGAGTGGTGGGGTTAGGCCAGCTGTTGGCATTGCGATGGTTTTAGGTGAACTATCAGCCCCCATAGTGCTGCTGATATCCAGTCTGCATCTGGAATAGAAGTGGCTGTTAGTGAAATTTTATTTAACAAGCCTACTCTTTTCATCATAAAGCGATGTTCTTTCATGCATCAGTGATGTTATTGCAAACCAGAGCTTGACAGCTATGTCAGCTTGAGTGCCATTTTGTAGGTGAGGGGGTTAAGGAGTCTGTCTAGCTCTGGCATTTCACAGATAACTGAAGTTCTAAAATGCTGTCCTGTGCTGTAGTTGGTGTTCTTCATTTTACATGATTTCCTGCTGTGCTCCTCTAAATAACCCTTTCAGAATTTTTCTTTCTGACCCCTTGTCATTTCTCCCTACTTCTTTTTATCCATTTTTGGCATAAATCCAAGGGTTACAACTTGCACTTAGATCAGTTGAGTGAAATAAGTTAGACTTGAGAGATAATTTAGAAAAACCTTGAGGTTGTTCTAAATTATCACACAGTCCATACCATCCGCCAGGCAGATGTATGCTTGCTGTGGTGAATCCGTAAAGGAAAACACCTGTCTGAAAAGCTAAATTAAGACATGTGAGATCTTATAATGTGTGCTGTTATTTCCATCTTGTGCTAGGTAGAAGGTGCTCTAATAAAGTGTTGGCATCAGGTAATACATCAAGTGAAGGAGTAGCTAGTGTTCAAGGAGAACAAGGTGCAATACAGCTAGGTAAGAGAACCATTTACGTTTTTACATCATCGCTGCATGCATCATCCACAACTGCTTGGAATGTGTGGTGGGTCAGAACTGGTGTATAGTTCTCTAGAAATCGAGATCAGCTTGTGCTTCAAACCCTTTACCTGGGAACATCCTCAGGAGACACATTGCCCAAACACACATATTAGATTTCAGGTATCAACAGCTGTTTGTACCATAGGTTGAGTTTGCTGTAAAGAAATGCCAAACTTGAAGGTTGAGTTGCATGTACAAAGCTGCTGCCCATAATTTGTTTTTAATTGCTCTGGGACTTTGAACCACTAGAAAGATATAGGATCGCAATGGTTTTATTAGTCACAAGTCATGTTAAACAAATCACTTCGATTGTGATATTTGGATGATTTGAAGTATTGCTTTAGAGGAGAATGTTAGATATGATTTCTATGGTGTGTGAAAGGCTTTAACATTGTTGCTGACAGAAATCTCATAAAGACATACGTAATCCTTACAGTGGTCTCCGGAATGTTAATTGGAATAGAATTTTTGAAAGGTCATAAAAGGTTTCATTGATAGGATTTCAGTATAAGCAGAAGATAATCCGCAGAATACCTCAATGGTTAGTTGTGGGGCCTGAACCCCATCAGCTATGTAATGTGACCTTGTGGAAACCCTAAAAGTGGATGTAAAAGTTCAGCTATTAATTACTGTGAACAATTGTAATATTTGTAATCTTCTGTTCGTAGCATGTGTGGCTGAAGAAATACATGCTTCGCATACTCTTGCCATCTAGTGTTGGGCTCGGATATTGCACGTTTTGTTTTTATTTTAAGTCTTTCGACTTACAAAGTCTCGGTGGCTCCTCCTCTGTATGTAAATGCGCAGGTCACCAACTCTATTGTTAGATTTGTTTTCTCCGCCATTGGGTTCGGACGTGATCCAATGTGCTCCCGAAAGACTCATTGTTTGTTTTCAACTTGTTATGCCTGTTCTTTTCCTCTGTCCCATTGACAGCAAGCATCCAGGCCGCTCTGCCATTAGGGCCATCCCATTTTCTGGACTCTCTTCAGAGAATGAAGAAACTCTTCAGGTAATGGAACGGATGCCCTTCAAGAGATGCCCCAGTGTCACTCTTAAGTATCCTCTGTCCGACCTCCACGCCATCTGCATCTTGTTTCTCTCGTCACAGCACGACGGGAGCATTGGGACTGCTGCTCGAAGTTCCGCAGCAAGTAGGCCATACATCAGTGCCGAGATCAATGGTGGGCACACAGTAGGGTGGCCCAGTCTACTTCCGAAACACCCAATATCTTCAGTGAAGACTATCCCCGCCAGGGCTCGAGTCGGGGTACCACGCGGGTGAACGGCGTCCCCCCACTTATTTTCCAGGGTGGACGCCGTCCCCCCTGCTTATCAAAACGCCGTCCACCCTGCTCTACTCCTTCAAAATGCGATAAAGCGCGCACCGACCAAACCACGCATTTCCGGGTGATTGCCTCGGACTGCCGATCACTACGCCCCTGCACCTAGGTGTTAGGTTAACTTGCCCGCCTATATTTAGCACTACGGCCTATCGCAGCTCTTGCTCTCTGCTCTTTGAACCTGCCCCCACCCCTTCTTAACCTTGCCGGGGACTCGGACCTACCAGTAGAACAGAGACGATCTGCGACCAATCAGTGATCATAGCAGACGTCACTGGATGGGTGTATCTGCAACTCAGTGCTGTAAGGACTGGCTGGCCGTTGCCATAGATATGCGGCTCAAATCTGTGGATGCTGAATCTAGTAACACATATTAGTAAAATGCTTCATTATAAAGATTACTATAAACACTTTACAACACTGTCAAAGTAAATGTTTGCCTCTGACCAACCTAGGCCGAATTTACCACATTTTATGATAGATATACACCACATCTACAGTCACCAGGAATATGGTACTCTAATTTGCGCTAAATATCTTATTGTCAGGACGGAGCGGTATGGCGCAGCGTCCAGAGCGGCTGACTCCGGAGTGCAGGGTTCACGGTTCACAGTTCAATCCCCGGCGTCCACGGAAGCTAAATTCAGCATGAGCTCACTGAATCTCCCCGACGGCACCCCAGCGCCTGGATACCCTTAGGCGTGATAAATTCGCGCTTCACAAATATGGAATATAATTTATCTTCCATTATTTAAAAAAAGGTCTCATTTTACGTTTACTCTGCAGGTGCAATAGGAAAGAAGGTTTGAGGGATGGGCATCAAGAGCCACTCAACCTGTCAAGATATTGGGTGCAACTTCGCATCAAATTGCCTATTTCGAGCACCAATGGAATCAGAAGGCTGCCTCATACAAACCCCTGCAGCAAGAAAGACGCCAGGCGCCAGCAAAAGGGAAACACCACCAACTCTTGTTTTCCACCTGAATGGTCAGCAGGAGCAGAAGGCTGCTTCACATGTGCACATAGGAGAAGGAGAGCCCCTGGGCCAAGCACAAGTGCAGCTAGATGCTCTGATTTTTACACGAGTTCCTGCCAGGTGCATACGGGGGACACAACAACACAGCATGTGCCAACCAATTCATTACTAATACTACAACTCTACTGTTCATATGGACTCTGCTGGCAGCTGCAACAAGCAACAAGCATTTGCAATGCAATAGGTCTCGCATTTACGTGAGTTTGAGCTATTGCCATTGTTAATGACAATGTCTTTTATTTATGTTTTGGTTTTTAAAACATAAATAAAAGGCATTGTTATTTACAATGCTAACAGCTTAAACTCTCTCAAAAGCGAGACCTATTGCATTGCAAATGCTTGTTGAGGTAGGTAAGCATACATTCATGCCTGCTCCCCGCCACCGGAAGTCCTCACATGCTGGAAACAGTGACACCCAATGGAGTGACCTCAGCTGCTGCAAAGAGCTCTGTAAACATAGCCTCAGTTGGCTGTCCTGCCCAGGGCCTTCCATCCAACCAATGGCAGAGGCTCATACTCGCCTGACCTCAGAGTCATTCCCTCTGGTTATCTTTGGTGCGAGGATGCCTCAGCCGCTTACTTCCTGCTACCAAGAAATAAGCACTAGGGATTGGAGCAGAGGAGCAATCTACGTCATTTCCACTAGCCTAAGCAGGGCACGAGTCGGGGTACCACGCGGGTGGACGGCGTCCCCCCACTTATTTTCCAGGGTGGACGCCGTCCCCCCTGCTTATCAAAACGCCGTCCACCCTGCTCTACTCCTTCAAAATGCGATAAAGCGTGCACCTACCAAACCACGCATTTCCGGATGATTGCCTCGGACTGCCGATCACCACGCCCCTGCACCTAGGTGTTAGGTTAACTTGCCCGCCTGTATTTAGCACTACGGCCTATCGCAGCTCTTGCTCTCTGCTCTTTGAACCTGCCCCCACCCCTTCTTAACCTTGCCGGGGACTCGGACCTACCAGTAGAACAGAGACGATCTGCGACCAATCAGTGGTCATAGCAGACGTCACTGGATGGGTGTATCTGCAACTCAGCAGTCCCGCCCTCGTACTCCATGCCCTTTATTTTTCGGGCTTTTCTTGCTCTGGCTCCTTCCCTTTTTGGATGTGACCGGATCCGGATATCGACGCGGCTCGCCCTCCCTTCCTGGCCTCGCCTGCTGCCTGACCTGCTGGAGACTTCTCTTCCTGCCTGGCTTCGCCTGCTGCCTGACCTGCCTTGCTTTTCCGTTGCATCTACGACCTACACCGTCACCTAGGAAACCATTTTCGGCTTGGCGACGTTGGCGACAGTTTCACTTTTAAGGTAAGTGTTCAACAACACGCCATTGAGTATTGCAGATCGTAGCGCTTTTTATAAGCACCATGCAGACTGACAAATTCATTTTTAGGCAAGGGCCACGGGGAGAGATTAAGTGATTTTACACCAGACTCCAACCTGGTTCCTCAGCTTTAAAGTCGGCCGCTCTAGCCTACAAAAGTAAGCCTAACTTACTTTTGTAGGCTAGAGCGGCCGACTTTAAAGCTGAGGAACCAGGTTGGAGTATGGTGTCGGCTCAAACATCGTGAGGTTCTGGGCAAATCACTTAATCTCTCCCCGCGAGTCTCCTTAAACTGCACCCCCCGCATTCTCTGGATTATTCCCTATTGAAATTTTAGCATGTAAAAATGGCGAAATTTAGGGGTGGAAAGTCCCGTTAAATATCGTTGAATGCTGTTTTTGGCGCAAAATTCGCATGCTGTGCCCCATTTTGTTTACGGGCAAACTCGTGGTTGGCGATGTTTATCGCACTCGGCGAATTCAGAACTTCTGGGTATCGGATTTCACTGGTTGCAGAAAAGGGCATTTTATTTGCATCATCTGAAACACATGGGTGTCTTGTCTAGATACTTACCAGAAGGGGCCCAATTACAAACTGGGGGAATCACAACGGGCACACTGTTGCCACACTCAAAATTATTGGGTGTTGGAACACCGGACTCACACATGCAAGCCATAAAATCTTTTACAGGGCCTATTGGCATTAGCATAACTCTTGGCACACCTGATGCCTGCAATTCTAAGGGGAGAGCATTGAGCCACTTTAAACATCCCCTGGACTGGCCACAGCCTCCACTGGTCTTTACAGCCCTAAGCAAAATCCGCTTCTCAAAAGACAGTGATTCGGATTCTGTTTACCTCCTGCGGAAGTTTCCAGGGACACACAGGAAGGAGGCTGAACAAGCTATTGAGAGTCGCTTATTTAGAGGAGTGCCAATCAGCTGGGAGGACTCACGTGGGCAGGTAAAAATAAACCTTCCCCAGTTTTATCAAAATCTGGCAGATAACTTGCGCTCCAGGTTGTATGCACAGTCTGCAAGCAATAGGTCGGCCACATCATCTCGGACAGATGAATTTTTAGCGCTTACATCGGAGATAGATGTTATCAACCCACACCACAGAAGTGGCCAAACGACATTGAGAGCCCATGGTATGAAGGTGAGGAGAAACTACAAAACCTGTGTAGGAGATTCGCTCTTAATTATAAAGGCATATCTGAAGGCTTCAGAGACTATGTTGACAATGGTGGTAATGAGATTCCAGAGCAACTGCAACCTGTTTTGAGGGCTGTAAATACACTTCCTGTGACTTCAAGTGACTGCGAAAGGGGTTTCAGCACAATGAACTTGATAATGTCACCCATACGAAACTGCCTTGGTATCGGACGTCTTTCCTCATTAATGTTTATAAACCTCATGGGCCCTCCTCTGCCTCTTTGGAATCCAATGCCATATGTCAACAGGTGGTTAATTGCTCATCGCCATGCAGATGATACTCAGTCTAGAAAGGTAGATCCTACTGCCCAGCACAATAAAAGATATGCAGACACATGGGCGTTTTTTAATTGATGGTTTTCAATGCTATAAGTGGTCTCACAAATTTTCCATGGTCAAACATCCTGTGGCAATATAACATGTCCCATAATGTCTGCAATAACAGATGTACAGAGTATCAGGTTGAAACTGTACAGAGTGCACCTTGCATTTTTTTTCTCACGGTCACAGTGTATTAAACTTGTCAGTATATTTAAATGTGGTGTTCTAGGTAGCGTAATAAATTTTATAGTTTTGATAATCACTATTGTAGTTTCTAGCATGTGGTTTTCTTCGGGTTTTTTTTCAATGCACAAACTCTGCTTTTGTTCATGGTGCCATGTTTTAGTATGCCTCACTTACAGCACTTAATGGCTTTACTAATGTAGTTGTATACCAAACTTCATCCATATTTGGGCTGTTAATTCCCAAAATACAGGGACCTTAAGTCACAGGCTTAAGTACTGAGCAGCTTCAATTGTTAAATCTTGCAATATGTGCAAATGATAGATCTGCTGCACATGTGATGTCACTTCCTGCCGTGATGTCACTTCCTGCTGTGATGTCACTTCCTGTCATGATGTCACTTCCTGTCGTGATGTCACTTCCTGTGACATCACCTAAATTGGAGAGTCCCCCCACTTCTTTTTTTAGGACTTGTGCCCTGATCCCCGCCTCTTCCTCCCTCATCTCCCATACTCTCTCCTTAAAGGTCCCCGGAGTCTTACTCTGACACCCAGAACCCTAGCTCTTATTCTTCAGCTGAGGATTTTGCACCTCTGTATCCTGGTGCTTAAGATGACCCCTGAGAGGATTACAATGTGGAGCCCCCCACTGACCCTTATTTAGAACATATCTCTGTCAGGGTCTCACCCCCAGATGGCACTTTGGTGTACCACAGCATCATCCAACGCACGGCTGCCTACCTACCTACCTACCTACCTACCTACCTACCTACCTACCTATAAGGAGGACGTGTGCAGGAAGTGTAGGAAGAGGACTTCTTGCTGGATACCCTCTTCAAAACAGAGCACTCTTTGCAGTGTCTCCTAATGCTTAAGGGTTTGATTAAATCCACCACTGACATCTTTAAGGAGCCAGTTAAATCCCTTGCAGTTACACCACACAAAAAAAACCCAGCTCCTTTGGACCCACTCTACATCAGGAATCATGTCCCATCAAACTGACTATTGGTTACCACCGTTAAGAAAAGAGCAGCAGCCCTGGCCATTAGTGATGTGCCACCTTCTGACAACGAGAGTAAGTGGATTGATGCTGCAGGGAGAAAAATAGTGGTATATACGGCCACCCATTGGTGCATAGTCAACTCTGTAGGACTCTTCCCTAGGTATACCAAAGGGGATGATGGACGGAGCGTTAGAGCAAATCAAACACTCACCCCCAGTCAACTGATCTGGGTTTAATCCATCATCATTCTTTAGCTCACTCCACCACCCCAGTTCAGACATGGCCATATGCAAATCAGTCTGACCCTGTGCCTCATGGGAACAGTCCAGCCTGAACTGCCAAGCCATGTCTTCCCTGGACCGGAAACAAGCATCCTGGGTCCGGTTTCGGGTTCAAAACCCTCATCAGCCAGGCTATCTTGAATCCAGTGGCAAAGTGAGCAAGGGACCCACGTCTGGGCATACCCTGCCAACTTAGGGCGAACAAAGTGATACCAAAGGGGATGATGGACGGAGCGTTAGAGCAAATCAAACACTCACCCCCAGTCAACTGATCTGGGTTTAATCCATCATCATTCTTTAGCTCACTCCACCACCCCAGTTCAGACATGGCCATATGCAAATCAGTCTGACCCTGTGCCTCATGGGAACAGTCCAGCCCGAACTGCCAAGCCATGTCTTCCCTGGACCGGAAACAAGCATCCTGGGACCGGTTTCGGGTTCAAAACCCTCATCAGCCAGGCTATCTTGAATCCAGTGGCAAAGTGAGCAAGGGACCCACGTCTGGGCATACCCTGCCAACTTAGGGCGAACAAAACGATACCAAAGGGGATGATGGACGGAGCGTTAGAGCAAATCAAACACTCACCCCCAGTCAACTGATCTGGGTTTAATCCATCATCATTCTTTAGCTCACTCCACCACCCCAGTTCAGACATGGCCATATGCAAATCAGTCTGACCCTGTGCCTCATGGGAACAGTCCAGCCCGAACTGCCAAGCCATGTCTTCCCTGGACCGGAAACAAGCATCCTGGGACCGGTTTCGGGTTCAAAACCCTCATCAGCCAGGCTATCTTGAATCCAGTGGCAAAGTGAGCAAGGGACCCACGTCTGGGCATACCCTGCCAACTTAGGGCAAACAAAGCGATACCAAAGGGGATGATGGACGGAGCGTTAGAGCAAATCAAACACTCACCCCCAGTCAACTGATCTGGGTTTAATCCATCATCATTCTTTAGCTCACTCCACCACCCCAGTTCAGACATGGCCATATGCAAATCAGTCTGACCCTGTGCCTCATGGGAACAGTCCAGCCCGAACTGCCAAGCCATGTCTTCCCTGGACCGGAAACAAGCATCCTGGGACCGGTTTCGGGTTCAAAACCCTCATCAGCCAGGCTATCTTGAATCCAGTGGCAAAGTGAGCAAGGGACCCACGTCTGGGCATACCCTGCCAACTTAGGGCAAACAAAGCGATACCAAAGGGGATGATGGACGGAGCGTTAGAGCAAATCAAACACTCACCCCCAGTCAACTGATCTGGGCTTAATCCATCATCATTCTTTAGCTCACTCCACCACCCCAGTTCAGACATGGCCATATGCAAATCAGTCTGACCCTGTGCCTCATGGGAACAGTCCAGCCCGAACTGCCAAGCCATGTCTTCCCTGGACCGGAAACAAGCATCCTGGGACCGGTTTCGGGTTCAAAACCCTCATCAGCCAGGCTATCTTGAATCCAGTGGCAAAGTGAGCAAGGGACCCACGTCTGGGCATACCCTGCCAACTTAGGGCGAACAAAGCGATACCAAAGGGGATGATGGACGGAGCGTTAGAGCAAATCAAACACTCACCCCCAGTCAACTGATCTGGGTTTAATCCATCATCATTCTTTAGCTCACTCCACCACCCCAGTTCAGACATGGCCATATGCAAATCAGTCTGACCCTGTGCCTCATGGGAACAGTCCAGCCCGAACTGCCAAGCCATGTCTTCCCTGGACCGGAAACAAGCATCCTGGGACCGGTTTCGGGTTCAAAACCCTCATCAGCCAGGCTATCTTGAATCCAGTGGCAAAGTGAGCAAGGGACCCACGTCTGGGCATACCCTGCCAACTTAGGGCGAACAAAGCGATACCAAAGGGGATGATGGACGGAGCGTTGGAGCAAATCAAACACTCACCCCCAGTCAACTGATCTGGGTTTAATCCATCATCATTCTTTAGCTCACTCCACCACCCCAGTTCAGACATGGCCATATGCAAATCAGTCTGACCCTGTGCCTCATGGGAACAGTCCAGCCCGAACTGCCAAGCCATGTCTTCCCTGGACCGGAAACAAGCATCCTGGGACCGGTTTCGGGTTCAAAACCCTCATCAGCCAGGCTATCTTGAATCCAGTGGCAAAGTGAGCAAGGGACCCACGTCTGGGCATACCCTGCCAACTTAGGGCGAACAAAGCGATACCAAAGGGGATGATGGACGGAGCGTTAGAGCAAATCAAACACTCACCCCCAGTCAACTGATCTGGGTTTAATCCATCATCATTCTTTAGCTCACTCCACCACCCCAGTTCAGACATGGCCATATGCAAATCAGTCTGACCCTGTGCCTCATGGGAACAGTCCAGCCCGAACTGCCAAGCCATGTCTTCCCTGGACCGGAAACAAGCATCCTGGGACCGGTTTCGGGTTCAAAACCCTCATCAGCCAGGCTATCTTGAATCCAGTGGCAAAGTGAGCAAGGGACCCACGTCTGGGCATACCCTGCCAACTTAGGGCAAACAAAGCGATACCAAAGGGGATGATGGACGGAGCGTTAGAGCAAATCAAACACTCACCCCCAGTCAACTGATCTGGGTTTAATCCATCATCATTCTTTAGCTCACTCCACCCCCCAGTTCAGACATGGCCATATGCAAATCAGTCTGACCCTGTGCCTCATGGGAACAGTCCAGCCCGAACTGCCAAGCCATGTCTTCCCTGGACCGGAAACAAGCATCCTGGGACCGGTTTCGGGTTCAAAACCCTCATCAGCCAGGCTATCTTGAATCCAGTGGCAAAGTGAGCAAGGGACCCACGTCTGGGCATACCCTGCCAACTTAGGGCGAACAAAGCGATACCAAAGGGGATGATGGACGGAGCGTTAGAGCAAATCAAACACTCACCCCCAGTCAACTGATCTGGGTTTAATCCATCATCATTCTTTAGCTCACTCCACCACCCCAGTTCAGACATGGCCATATGCAAATCAGTCTGACCCTGTGCCTCATGGGAACAGTCCAGCCCGAACTGCCAAGCCATGTCTTCCCTGGACCGGAAACAAGCATCCTGGGACCGGTTTCGGGTTCAAAACCCTCATCAGCCAGGCTATCTTGAATCCAGTGGCAAAGTGAGCAAGGGACCCACGTCTGGGCATACCCTGCCAACTTAGGGCGAACAAAGCGATACCAAAGGGGATGATGGACGGAGCGTTAGAGCAAATCAAACACTCACCCCCAGTCAACTGATCTGGGTTTAATCCATCATCATTCTTTAGCTCACTCCACCACCCCAGTTCAGACATGGCCATATGCAAATCAGTCTGACCCTGTGCCTCATGGGAACAGTCCAGCCCGAACTGCCAAGCCATGTCTTCCCTGGACCGGAAACAAGCATCCTGGGACCGGTTTCGGGTTCAAAACCCTAGGTATGGCAGAACCCACTGGGAGGAAATGGAAGGACTCTTGCAGCATCTCCCTGATCAGTATCATAAGAGCAGGTTGAGAAAGGTAAGGCCATCTCTAATGCCAACATCAGGTGTGCCTTACCTGTGGCTGATACCGCTGCAAGGGGCGTAAATACCTCAGTTATCCTATGGCGCCACCACTGACTCTGTGTCTCGTCATCTTGCCGTTCAATAGGGATCACCACTTCAGACCTCAGGTTGACACAATCCTTGAGATCAAAAAAGGAAGAGAGACTGAAAAAGCAATGGGCGCCTTGCAGGATTCCTCTAGCAGGGGCTCCTAAGGAGGCTTCAAAGCCACATCCCCAGAACCTTCCCAGTCCTACCACAGGCAGCAGCAGGCCTATCACCAGCAGAGGGAACAGCTCTAATGCAGAGGCACCCCCAGCAATGGAGCCTCTGCCCTCACTCTTCAGGGACCCTTCGACTGACTTGTCCCGCATTCCACCCCCTCCTCCCCCCCTGATCACGCACAACCTGACCGGGGGGCTAAGGGCGTTGAATTCAGGGATTTCTTCCCCTATTGGTAGGAGATCACCTCCAACCAGTCGCTCTTGTCCATCGTCCAGCATAGCTACTGTCTAGAGCTTCTCACCACCCCACCAAACCACTCCCTCCCGCACCCACACCCTCAGCCCTGAACACCTCCCACTGCTTCAAAAGGAGGTTCAAGAAGAGCGCTTCTGTCAGAATGAGCCATAGAGCCAGTGCCCCTCCAACACAAGGGCAAAGGCGTCTACTCCCTATCCTTTCTCATCCCCAAGTAGAATGGATCCCTCAGATCAATCCTCAACCTCCGTCCTCTCAACAGGTACATATTGTTACAACACTTCCATACGCTCACTCTATAGAATGTCATCACCCTGCTTCAGCAAGGCGGTTCATGGCCAACATCGACCTGAAGGACGCCTACTTCTACATCCCGATTCATCCAGCTCATCCAACCTACCTCCGCTTCATGGTAAGGGTAAACACTGCCAGTTCAAGGTGGTGCCCTTCAGAGTCACCATGGCTCCAAGAGTGTTCACCAAGTGTCTAGCAGTGGTGGCTGCCCACCTAGGAAGGAATGGAATCCACATTTTCCCTTATCTTGATGGCTTGCTGATCAAGAGTGCAAGCAGACTCGATTACCTGGCTCACATCCAGGCCATAGTCTTCCTCCTTCACAGTTTAGGTTTCACAGTAAATGCTACAAAATCCCACTTAGAACCACTCCAGATCCTGCCTCTTCTAGGGGTGGCCATCTACTCCTTTTTGGGCAAAGCCTTCCCCAGCCTTCAGAGGATGCAGGTGTTTTGACAACTGCTGCCTCTTTTCCAGCCACTCGCCAACATATCCATCCGCACTGCTATGTGTTTACTAGGAATGATGGCTTCATACATTGCTTTATTTCCCCATGCAAGGCTTCCTATGCACCCGCTTCAATAGTGCCTCTTGAGCCAATGTTCACAAACGGAGGGTCACATGGAAGATCTAGTGTTGGTAAGAGCAGGCACTCATCGCTTTCTGCACTGGTGAAACACCAACCACTTGTTGCAGGGTAGGCCTTTTGCAGACCATGTTCCGCAAGTGTCCATCACCACAGGCATATCCCTAGTCAGCTTGAGGGGGACATAAACAGCATGAAAGTCCAAGTTCTGTGGGCACCTCATCTACGATATCTCCACATCATCCACTTGGAGCTGTTAGCCATTCAACTAGCTCTCAAGGTGTTTCTCCGTCAGATTCAAGGCAAAGTGGTCCTAGTGCATGCCAACAGCATGACCGCCATGTTCTATCTGCAGAAGCAGGGAGGCACTCACTCTCCTCCCCTGTCTGGTCTAGCCGAACAGACTTGGCGCTGGGAAATCCATCATAGGGTTCTTCACCTGGTAGGGTACCCACCGATAGTGGACAACACATTTTCAGACATGCTCAGCAGAATGCAGCAACAAGTCCACAAGTGGAAACTCCACCTGTAAGTACCACTCCCTTACTTTCGCAGATGGGGCACCCCAGACATAGACCTGTACGCCATGGCAGAAAACATCAAATGCTGAAACTTTGCATCCAAGTTACACATCCCTATCCATAGACAATGCTCTGTGGATGAACTGGTCAGAGATCTTTGCCTATGCTTTTTGTCCTCTGTCACTGATTCCATATGTGGTCTGGAAGCTGAGGCAAAAATCCCTCAACTCCTCATTCCGGTAGTTCCGACATGGGCCAGACAACCATGGTTCTCCACCCTGCCCGAGATGTCCATTGTCCCACACAAGAAGCACCCACACAGGCCTGACCTTCTTACTCAATATCGCAGCAAGGTCAGGCACCCAGGCCCCTGGCAGCTCAACCTAGTGATTTGGCTCCTGCAGTTCGAGTGTGGTTACCTTGGGTTGCCGCAGGAGTGAATGGACATACTAAGGGAAGCTCCATTCACACCTGCTGTGCCTCTAAGTGGAAATGTTTTCTGCAATACTGTACCCCAGACAACATTAATCCACTCACCCCAATATTTGTTACCAGTTACACCTTCAAAGTTTGTGCTTGTTTTATATCTCAGTCACTTTACACCATGCCGCTATTGCGGCATACATGCAGAACAGGGAACACTCTTCTCTTTTCAAAATCCCTGTTATCTTAAAAATTGTGATTGGGGCCACCCTTTGAGCCCCTGCATTCACCCCCCCTGTAATTCCTCTCTTGGAAGTTTGTTTTCCTCATCTTAATCACCTCACTCAGATTCATCAGTGAACTGTAGGTCCTCACTCTTCAGGAACCCTTTTGCCAAGTCCTCAAGGACAAAGTAGTACTCAGAACCAATCCTAATTTTTTGCCAAAGGTGGTCTCTTCTTTCTACCTTTACCAATCCATCAAGCTCTCAGTCTTCTTCCCACAACCTGACTCGGTAGTTGAAAGAGCACTCCTCACCCTTGATGTTAAGTGTGCTCTTATGTATTATATTGACAGAACAAAATCCTTTAACAAAACACAACAGCTATTTGTAGCTTTATCACAGTTTCATAAAAGCCATGCCATTTCAAAAGCAGGGATTGGCAGTGGATTGTTAAATGCGTCCAGTACTGCTCCGCTAAAGCAAAAAAAAAACCTCTACCTTCCCGCCCAATGCCAAATTCCATCCTCAAGCAGGGCGCTAATATGGCTTTCCTGGGGATTCCAGACATTGGTGGAGCAGCCACTTGGTCCACCACACACTTTCACAAAACATTATTATGTGGATTTCCTGTCAAATGTCAAAAGAACAGGTCAGGGTTGGTCAAGCTGTCCTCGGGATTTTGTTTCAGACCTCCGCACCATTCACTGGCATCCACCGCTTAAGGGAATACTGCTTTTCAGTCTATGCACAGCATGTATATCTACAGCCACACATGCTATGAATGGAATATGTTACATACCCTGTAAGTATCTGTTCATTGCATGTAGTACTGTAGAGTCGCATGCGCCCACCCTCCTCCCCGAAAGCCAGTGATTGTTACAGATCTCTTTCTCTTTAGGATGAGTCTTTCTACTTGCATGGTCACTTTTTTTTTCTCTGCACACTACTCCATACATACTCTCACCTGTTAGGTGAAAAACTATCTAACAGTGAAGTCGGTGAACATGCACATCTGCATCCATAGGAGTAGTGACCGAGACTTTGTGACTCGAAAGACTTCTTCGAAGAAAAGCAACTTATGACATCCTATACCAACGCAAAATGGCAGAAATATGTACAGCATGTGAATCTACAGCACCACATGCAACGAACAGAGGCTTGCAGAGTAATCAACGTATTCCTTCTCCAACAAGGAAAAATGAGAAGCAGTTAGTTAAATAAAGCTATAAGTGTACCTTTATTGTGTCAACTAAGTTTTTTTAGTTCAACTAAGCCAACTAAGTTTTAATGGCCCAATTGCAGTTAATATTTATTTTTCATCTAAGCAATAGGTTCCATGAGTAATACGGATTAAACAGTTTTAATGCTAGTGATGTGAGGTATCTGCTTTTGTGTAGTTTGGATGATTACATGGCATGCACATTTGTTTAGGAATAGAAATAATTAACCATGGATCGAGTTTCAAGCCGGTGAGGTGAGGTTGCTTTTGGATTTTATATTGTGAATTTGAGTGTTGACAGAAGCCCATTTGTCACAAACTGAAGTTTAGTGAACAGCACCTTTTGGTTATAGACTTTTAGATGGAGAGCAGCAGTCTGACCTGCATGTGTGATCATAAAGGAAGTATTTTTTAACCGGGGGTTAGTTTTGATGTTCAGCAGTGTGAAAATATTCCAGAATTCAGTCACGGAAGAGTCAGGGAACTCTATTATAGTATTCACATATTAAACTGTCTCATACTAGGGATGAAAGAACCCATTAAAAGACAACAAGAAGGTAGTGTACCTGGTGAACCGATAGCTGTTGACTCAGTTGTAACATCGGAGAAGCGATCTGCGACAGAACAGCTAGGTAAGGAAGTCTTCATGAGGCCATGTTTGGCTTGTTTAACACACTACACGTACAAGCATGGCTTTGACTGGCCTTGGGGCTTGTCATGATAGTTTTGTTTATATTTTATAATATAGTTGGGTCTTTTTTTCAGAGCCTCGTGTAGATGAGAAGTACAGGTCTGTTTCAGTGTTGGCACATTTTCTCCTCGCTGTTTCAGAACCCTGTGTCAAGAACTAATGGCTGCAGTGAAAAAGTTACTTCTGATGTATACATCTACCTGTAAATTCCGCGCCTTCAATTAGCCTAGAAGCCAAATTGGATCTGGAAATTTCTGATATAGCTCTCTGGCACCAGTCAGGGTGGGTGGGGGGAGTCTGGCTCTCTCTCAACACTGGAAGTGCTGTTGTGGTGATGAGACTGAAGGCTTGTAGTGCCCACTACGGTGCTCAATTGCCAGTTCTGTTTTTTTCCACTCCTTTCAAAGCAGGTCAGAAGCTTTTCTCCTCTACTCTGAGGTGACGAGATTTTTGCTCTCCAGATGTACAGTGCTAAGGACATGTCCCCATGAAAGAAGTCCGGATTCAATCCCAGCTGGAGGTGTGATGGGGGGGGGATGTTAATTACAGACCCGCATGATTTTCTGTGGCACCTTGGTTCAAGGAACGACTCGTCATCATGCAACCGCTGCTTGCAAATGAATCAAAAGGAGATTTAGAAGTGGGGTGGCTTGGGAGGAATGTAGAGTGCATCCGAGATCCAGATCATGATCTAGAAGGTCCAGATCTCCATTTTGCTCCTTCCCGTCTTTAATATCTCAAAAAAAAGAAGAGACATCATTAGAAATAAAAGAAGCTCTCATTTCCTCTCAGAAAGTAAGTCTCCACCTTCTGCTTCTCCCCGGCCCACTCCTCTCTAGAGCCAGAGTTAGTGGCATTGTCCCCTAGAACGTGTCAGACCCTGCCTCTGCCGACTGTCTTTCCCAGCGCCCATGATTATACTGGCACTCACATACCCAGACTTACCAGCACTGGAGGCAGATCCAGCCTTCTTCGTGCAGGCAATGCTGGACATGTTCAGGAGGGAAACAGTCCCCTCTGGTGTGCCTTCTGGCTCATCGCCCTTTTGGTGTTGAGTGTTCTCCTGGCACTGTATGAGATATCCCAACACCATCACGCTTCAACCTATACTGGGCCCCTCAATAGAGTAACCACCTCTGACGTATATTCCAACATTGGTCCCAGCTCCCTGCTCTTCCCCTGATCCCGGCACCTTTAGGACCTCCCCCTCTCCCTTCCCCTCCTTCTCTAGAAGCTCTGCTGCAACTTGTAAAGAGTATGAAATCTAGCAGAGAGGCCCACTGCCTCCTAGAGGAGGAAACATATCAAGAAACGCGCCTAGTGCCCAGTATCAATATTGGAACACAATCCAGAAATCTTTGGCTCAGGCCCAGACCAGCAATCCTCAGATGTCCAAGGGAATGCAGATGACTCTATTCCCCTTCCCTCCTGACTCCGTGGATTGGATACATCACCAGACATTGACAGTAATCTAACTCTCTGCCCAACACCAGCAGACTTGAGAAGTAACGCTGCACTTTAGGCATCTGAAGTGCTTGAACACCCTCTTCCCTCAGTGGATACAGGTCTAACATTTTAACTCATGTGCTGCAGTCCATTTTCTCTACTGTGGAACCCCTCGCCTCCTTTAATAAAGCTCTTGTGGAAGCAGTCAAAGAGCTGTGGTCAGGCCCACCTCATGCCCAACAGAGAACTAAACCATTGATAGCTGTTACAGTCCAGCTCCTGGAGACCCAGCTTTCTTGTCCCACGATCGTTCTCCACAAAGCTTAGTGGAGCAGGCATCCTCCACAACAGTGTTTAACCCAGTGCCTTGAATGTAGCCTGTTTATTGAGGTGCTACTCTAATGCCCTTTGGGATATGGTAGCATTGGTGGCTTTCAGCTTACCTGACCTTGTCAGGAACCACTTTGCAATGGTGGTCTGTGATGGGCAGGATGCTTCCCACCATATTTTCAGGGCAGGCATGATACAAACAACTATGTTGCCAGTACTATGATTTTGTCTGCAGCGTTCAGACGACATGCCCGATTGCAGTCACTAGCGTTCTCAGTAGATGTTCAAAATATGCTAATGGAGATGCCCTTTGACAATGAGTGTCTCTTTGGTCAGAAAACAGATGCAGCATTGGAAAGTTTTAACAAGGGTAGAGCCACCAGAAGATCATTGGGGCTGCAGTCATTAACAAAAGATTTTCGGTCTATTCATAGGCCCAAGTCCTTCTGCAGGGGTTTTCTTTCAGGGAGTGTCCGTTAGCGGCCAGCCAGCAACCTAAAACCCCCGCTTGTCTGGCAATCCAGAGGCAAGGGACATGGCCACCCATCCAGCCTTACACCTCTTTCTCTCCTCCACCCACCCCTCCTTCCCAACACCGTCCCTGCACCTCCAGGGAAGGTGCAGTAGTTCATCTGTGAAGGACCATGTTACTCCCTTGGGGGGGATTGGTATCCTCTTTTTAGCAGGCCTGGAACGCCCTAACTTCAGACCAGGGGGTCCTGAAGATTTTGGAAAAGAATTATATAATTCCCTTCGAGCAGCATCCTCCCACCCCCAAAACTTCTCAGTATTCCCTTTCATCGAAGGACCATTCACAGATTTTACAGCAGGAAGTGGGATTCTGCTGCAGAAAGGAACATTTGAATTGGTGCCAAAGCAGGAAATAGTGCAGGGGGTATTCCTTTCTGTACTTCCAGATTCCCAAGCAGCATTACAGTTCTCGGACGATCCTAGACCTCAGGCGTCTGAACTATTACTGCACAAGGAAAAGTTGAAGATGCTGTTTCTCTTAATCAGCATACCCAAGACTCATCTGAAGCACATCCAGTGCCTTTTGTTCATACGGGTGGTACTGGACATGACCTTACTCTGGACCTTCTTTCTTACGGTTATGATTCCGATGTTCTAGGTAGGAGCTCAGATTCCAGTCTTAATGGCTCTACAGCTGCTCCTTCTGTTGGCTTTTTGCATGCTCCTGGTTACGTGCGATCACATGGCCCTCCAGTGGAGGTGATCCAGCGGGTTACTAGCATCAAGCATTCATACACCAAATACTCACCTGGGCCCATACATTCATACTACGCTAGCAATTTCCGCTGGGGGGTCAGTTATACTCTTTATCAAGAATCCCTGCTACCAATTACTTTTCTGATTGAAGAGTAATGATTTACCAATGGACCCTTTGATAATTGGGAAGTTTAAAATGAGTGACATTCAATATAATTCATAATCCTGAAATAATCACTGAGTCAGGAAGTTTTAAAATGTTTATCTAAAGATTTAGCAGAGTAAAATACAGAACCACATGATACTTATTCGTATATCAAGGATGAAGCATATTAATAATCAATTTTCGATCAATGACGGTCCCTCAGAAAGGAGAAGATAGAGACAGCAGCACAACTAAAAGTTGCGTTTATATTTACCTAAAGGTGCGAGAACCAAACCCCTTGGCCAAGGAGTTGGAAAGATAGGTTCCAGGAAGGATGAAGAGCAAAGACCTCCGGACCGGGTTTAGGACAGGACAGGTGACCACTCTATCAACGACGCCTGCGTCGTTCCCTTCTCTGATACTTCGCTTCTCCTCGAATTCTCCCGAATCTTCCTTCTAATGGAATCCGCCGCCCCCACCTCAGGACCTCTCTGGACAGCGGTTCAGTCTGCAATCGATCAGCCCGTCGAGCACCAAAAGCCTGATCTCCATGTGTCTGTGCTAGCATCTAACTAATTAGCTAATTCTATATCTATTATACCCTTCTAGGCCCATGTACCTCCCATTAATGTTGCAAAAATATGGGCCCACTACTTCTGATTGGACGGGGACAGGGGTTGATCCTCACACCATATCAATTTAGTTCAATTTCTTTAAGCCCATTGTCTTTAAAATACCGCCCATCATAATTAATACATTTGCTTTATTTCCCACCCGTTTCCCATTGATTCAGCAACACATTTTATATACATTTGTATCGAGTGCAGGTACATTTCGGATGAACTTGTGAACCAGGCTCCGCGACCTTGGAGGGCTTCCAAGTTGACTTCATCGCATTCTCTGGTCAGCTTCTCAGGGCGCATGTGCAGAACCAATGTCTCTCGAGCTGCAGTACAACCAACCCAGGCCCATTTATGAACTAATAAAAGTCTAAGAAGAAAATATTAAAATCACAAAATAAATGGTTTCACTGTATACCCACTATGTCTACTCTATTCCCGTTTAATTAAAATTCTATCCCGCATTAATAGCGTTAGAATACCACAGTTTAATTGCAACATATGAGCAAGCTGTAGCGCGTGAAAACATTAAGCAGCCATTTTAATACACACTGCGCAGAAGCAAGGATTTCCCTCCAAGCAAAGAAAGACGTCACACCATGTGATATGGTTGACACATGCGCAATAAGGTTCCCGCGCTTTAGCGGCCATTTTAGATTTAGACAAGCGTTATTTGTTAGTTTAAACACATAGGCAAGCTTCCTTCTACTTGTATTCGTGTGTGCATTTGTTATTACAGACATTACAAAGTTTAATAAATTAATACTGTGAGAGGATTGCTTTCGAGCAAGTCTCATTGTGAGTTCTTGCTCCATCAATCCCCTCTCTGATGGCGTTTCTGAGCCATCAAATACTACCCTCAACCAGATGCCAACTTTTAGCATAAAATTGTCTCAGCTTCATTTTTACACTTTCTATTTTTCACATCTCCTTTCAGTTTCTTGTATAATTCACTTTTCAGATTTTCCAGTTCAATTTCATCAAACTTTCGTTTCTTTCCTTTTCCTGTCACTCTATACGTCTCATTCTTTCTACAACATTTGCACCATATTATTATTGACAGTACTATTATTGATATCCCTGCTAAAGGTACTAATATTTGACCTACAAGTCCTTTCCCTACATTAGCAAACCAGGTACTAATTGACGTAATACTATTTGTCAATCTTTCCCATACACTATCAACTTCCAGTGGTTTTAGTTCATTCTCAAGTTTTGTTATATTCTGGATATACGTTCCAATTTCTGCACTTTTGTCAGGTATGTAAGTGCAACAGTGCTTTGACTTTGGCTTTCCGCCCTCTTTTGCTAATATTATATCAAGAGCAAGTCGATTTTGCATAACCATAAATCTAATCGCAACCATCTCCGCATTAATCATTTGAAAATCCTCCAGCAGTGTCCGTTGATAAACGATCAACTACTGTAGATAATTTACATATTTTCCTTGAGTTCAGAATTATTCCCACTGAAGGTATCAATGCACCGAATATATCACCTACAATTTCAGAAAAACTAGCTCTTTTACTATGTGTTAATTCACTACTATTTTCATTGCTCCCAGTGTTTCTTTTTACGTGGAATATCTTTGGAAATACTATTCCAAAATAACAACTTCCATACCACCGTGCAGGAAGCCTAAAGTAAGCCTTATTCCCACACACATAATAGATTCCTGGAAAAACTGGATCTGTTCCTCCTTTTAGTCCCCAACCTCCAAGAATTAAGAAATTATGTTCACATTCACTGGTACCGATGAAAACATTGTTATAATCAGTTTTTAACCTATGTAGACAAATTTTCCCTGTCTTTACAAAGTCCAGAGCCATAGCAGCTTGAGCCTTGCCAGGTGTGTAACTACCCTCTTTCTCAGCCCAAGGTGGCAGATGAGCTTTATGCTCAGAAGCTTTCTTTTGGAAATCTTGTCTTCTATCTTCTACTAAATTCAAAAATATCTTTTCTTCTTCATGTAATGAACATGTTAGATTGCTTCTATGTGCATGTGTTATATCTATCGATTTCATTGTTAGGAAAAATTCTCCCATAAACTGTGCGTCTTGACTACTAAGCACTGGGTTCATATTCTTTCGAATCGGAACCTCAGAAAATATCACATCTATATTTGAATAGTAATACTGAAGTCTCCCTGTTTTATAAAATAAACTAGCCAATACACTACATGATATACCATAAGTTAATGGCAAATGATGATATGTTAACCCTTCTGCTACTGATTCTGGTAACTTCATACAGACATAACAATTACTAACTTCCATGGTATCTACATATTGAAACAATAATTTTGTGAAAACATTCAAACTAGTGTCGTTATCTGTTACTTCATGATGAAATTCTGGTTCATCTTCTGCTTTTAGTTCTACTCTTACTTTTCAAGTTATCTGTCCTTGCCTTCGTTTCGTTGTTAATCTTTTTATCCATTATCAGAAGGTAAGGAATGGCTACGATCACAACTAACCACACTATAAGTACCACTACCAGACTACATATGCATATAGCACAGCATCTTTTACAACATTTCTGTTTCGGTCTCCCAGAAACTCTATTGTCAGGCATTTTTGACAAGGAAGATTTCTCTTCTTATCTTCGTTTCAAGTCTTTACGTTATCAGGGTGGTTTTATTTCTTTCTCATAAGTCAGTTTTGCACTTGTTCCTTCGTCACCACTTTCACTTGACTCTGAGCTCTCGTAGTCTTCAAGGATGATATAAGTCCAATCAAGACCTTTGAATTTGTTGTTCACCAGTTTGTCTTTTGCTTTTTCGTTTTTCAGTTCCACTTGTTTGTCCAGTTAGGCTTGTCACTTCATTTACTTGTTCTGGATCTTCACTTCTGGTTGTTATGTGGTTTTACTCTTTTAATGACACTAGGCCAACGATCACCTTTTCTGACCTTCTTTGTTTGCACTGTCTCTTCACTTCTTATCTCTTTTTCAGAAGTTCTTTTATTTTCAAGTTGTGGCACAATTTGTTTTTCTTCGATTTCAGTTTCTTCTTCTATTTGTTCTTTTTCAGGTCTTATTGGTTTCTCTTCAGCTGCTCCACTGTGAGTTTCCAGTAACTGACCTTGTTCAGGATTTACGCCTTCATGCTTGAGATTCTCGTGATCTTCTTATTGAATGTATTTTCCTAGACCTAACTGGTTCTGATCAGGGCTTATTGCACTTTGTACTTCTGCAGCCTGACCGGGTTCTTCTAGACCTGTCTGTCCCTGCTCATAATTTGTTGTTTCATTGTTGATTTGAGCCCAATTTCCTCTCCCTATCTGATCCTGCTCAGGTTCTCTTATTGTTTCATCTTCCTCCTCCTGAGCTGCTTCTTCTTCGCCTATCTGATCTTCTTTAATTTCTTCTAAAAATGTTTGGCTTCTTGTTCTGTTGTAAACTTCAGGTATCTCAGCCACTGGTATCCAGTCCTGACTTGTGCTCGGTTGTTCTTCTTCAGCTTCCCTTGAATCTCGCACCTGAGATTCTTCAGCTGGGCAACCTTCAGCTTCCTCAGTTATCGATGCTGTCTGAGGATTTTCTTCTTCAGGGTCTGGTACTCTTTTGGTGTGGCTTACATGAATCCAATTAGGCAATCCTGCACATTTTACTGCTGTGTTCGTAACTAGTATGACCTGACAAGGTTTGCCCCACCTGGGTGATAGACACGTTTCTCTCGTGTGATGCTTCACAACCACCCAGTCTCCGGGATTCAGATCATGCTCTTGCTCAGACTGCCTGGAAACTGCGTCTTCCCCAACCTGGTGAGAGACAGAACGCACTAGGTCAGCCAATCCTTTGCAATAATCCAGAACCATATCATCAGTTATATTCAGCAGTTTACTTGTAGGTACATGTGCTTGTCTCATTGCTCTTCCCATGATTATTTCGTGCGGACTCAATCCAGTATTTCTATCGGGAATGCTTCTGAGTCCCATTAAAACAAGTGGCAATGCATCTGGCCAATCTAACGATGTTGATGCACACATTTTTGCCAGTCTTGATTTTATTGTGCCATTCATTTGTTCAACCACTCCAGAAGCCTCTGGACGATATGCACAGTGCAATTTTTGGTCAATTTGGAATGCTTCACAGATTATTCTGATCACATCATTGTTGAAGTGTCCTCCTCTATCTGATTCCATAGTTACTGGAAAACCGAATCTAGGAATGAGTTCTCGTAGCAACAACTTTGCGACTGTAATACTGTCATTCCTTCTGGTAGGGTAAGCCTCCACCCACCTTGAAAACAGACACACTATGACAAGGACATATTTCAGTCCTCTACATGGTGGTAACTGAATAAAATCAAGCTGCAATCTCACAAATGGACCCTCTGCCTTTCCGATTTTCCCAAAACCAATTATTGTTTTTCTTCCTGGATTATGCATTTGGCAAGTTAGACATCTCTGGCAAAGACTCTCTGCTGCAGCCCTAAACCTTGGATTGTACCAATTTTGTCTGAAGAGCCTAATCATTGCATCTCTCCCTACATGTGTGTCTCCATGATACATTCTGGCCATTTGTGAAATCAGACAGTCGGGCATGACTGGTCTGCCATCAGCATAAATCCATACATCGTCGTCTGCCCTTTGAGAACATCCCATTTTAATCCATGCATTTCTTTCACTCTCATCAGCATCATCTTGCAGTCGTTTCACATCATTCCATGTTTCAGGTGGTGTATATAGCATAAGTTGGCAGCTGATTCCCATTCTTTCAACCCTTTTATTTACTGATAATCTATATTTGGCACAATGTTGAGCCACCAGATCTGCATATCGGTTGCCGACTACCACCCAGTCATCTCCTGACTGGTGTGCGGCACATTTCACCACAGCCAATTCCTTTGGTGATTGTATTGCTTCCAGCAGTTCCTTTACAAACTGTCCATTTTTAATAGGGGATCCTGAAGAAGTCATGAAATCCCTCTGCATCCATAGTTGGCCAAAATCATGCACAACCCCGTAACCATATTGACTATCTGTAAATATAGTTACTTTCTGATTCCTCCCAATTTTGCAGGCTTTAATTAAAGCGATTAATTCAGCTACTTGTGCAGATTTGACTCCTGGTAAATAGGATGCTTCGACTATTCCAGTTAATTCACATACCGCATATGCTGCACTTAGTTTACCATCTTCATGCCTTTGGCATGAACCATCCACAAACAGCTCCCTGTCTGGCTCTCTGAGGGGTAGTTCCTGTATGTCAGGACGTGGTTTTGTGCACAATTCTGTGACTTGTAAACAATCATGTTCCTCTTCATCATCCTTGACCTCCTCATGGTATGGATCTGGTAGTAAGGTAGCAGGGTTTACTATTGTGCACCTTACAATAGTCACGTTTTCAGCACCTAAGATTATTCTCTCATATTTAGTCAGCCCACTAGGAGTAAGATGCTGAGTTCTGGTTCTTGTCAACAGAATCACAACTGAGTGTGGGACAAACACCTTTACAGGATGTCCCATTACAATTAATTCACTTTGTTCAATGCTCAAACAGGTAGCAGCCACTGCTTTTAAGCAGCCTGGCAACGCGGCTGCCACTGGGTCCAACGTAGCAGAAAATATGCTATAGGACGTCTGTCTAAACCATGTCTCTGAGTTAGGGCTGAAAGTGCACAATTTTCTCTTTCATGACAGAATAATGCGAATCCTCTTGTATAGTCAGGCATGCCTAGGGCAGGTGCTTCGCATAAAGCACTTCTCAATTTTACAAAAGCTCCTACGCTTTCATCATCCCACTCAACTGGATCCTTTGCCTTCTTTTTCGTCATTTGAATTAAAGGCTTTGCTAGCAGAGAAAACCCTAGTATCCACTGTCGACAATAACCCACTATTCCAAGGAACATTCTCACTTCTCGTTGGGATACAGGCATTTGCATTTTCTTGATTAATTTTACTCTTTCAGAGGTTATCCTTCTTTTTCCCCTCTCAATTTGGTGTCCTAGATACTTAACTGCTGTTGTACAAAACTGCAACTTTTCAGGTGAAACTTTATGCCCTTCTTCAGCTAAGTGATTTAATAGTGCAATGGAGTCGACAACACAGTCCTCTCTAGTGTTAGATGCCACCAGTAAATCATCTATATACTGCACTAAGACTGAACTTCCTGGCATCACTAGCTTCTCTAAGCACTTTTTCAATATCTGATTAAAGATGGAAGGACTTTCCGTGTACCCTTGAGGAACACGATTCCATACATAGACTTTGTTCTCAAATTTAAATGAAAAAAGATGCTGGCTATCTGGGTGCAATGGTATGGAAAAGAATGCTTGGCATAAGTCAATCACAGTAAACCATCCTGCACTCCAAGGAATCTGGTATAGGATTACTGCAGGATTTGGCACTATAGGACAACAAGGTTCAACAATCTTATTTATTTTGCATAAATCTTGAACAATCCTATACTTTCCACTAGGTTTCTTCAAACCCATGATTGGTGAATTACAAGGGCTACTCATTACTTCTTTTAATATGCCTTGTTTTACCATTCTGTTAATTTCCTCAATAACTCCTGCCTTTACTTCTGCACTAATTTTGTACTGTCTGGTATTTGGAAAAATTGCACCTTCTTTTACAATTATTTTTACTGGATCTATTTTGGCCATAAGTCCTACTTCTTTCCCTGTAAAATCCCATACCATGGAATTTTTACTGCAGTTTTTAATTCTTCTGGCAATTCGTCTTTTGTTATCAGAGAGAACATCTCATCTACTTCTGTACCTTGCTTTGCAATCATAATTTTATATACATGGTCTTCATCCGGGGTCTGAACTGCCACACCATCCGGTGTGCAGAAAATTGTGCAATTCATTTTACACAACAAATCTCGGCCTAGTAAGTTTACTGGACTGGAATCACACACTACAAACTGATGCATTTCTCTAAAATTTCCAATTTTTACTTCCATTGGTTCGGTAAGAGGTGTTCTAATCTTTCGATTAGCTACACCCACAACTTGGATAGCTTCTCCAGAGAGAGGAAGGTCTGGGATGTCTGCTGTTCTCACAGTAGACCTGGTAGCACCAGTGTCCAAAAGGAAAGTAATATCATTACCTCTCACTTTCCCTTCAACATATGGACCTGACTGGTCTACCGGCAAGGATGCGCCAAGTACGCATTCCTTCTCCCCCTCTCCTAGGCACCGTCATTGACTATATGAACAAAAGTCATCCTGTAAAAGAAATTGTGAAGTTACATAATCATTCTTACCACTTCCTCCTTGATATCCGACGTCTGTACCGTGCTTTGCTCTGCTTACATTACCCTGTATAGGTGCAGGTGGCAACTGACTCTGAGGATTTACACCCTGCTGTGAGTCATTCTGCGTCTGTGGATTTAAATTTTGATTTGGGCCTTTATTATTCCGAATCTTTTTACATTCATCCTTCCAATGCCCCAATTTTCCACATCCATGACAAGGAAATTTCTTTTTAGCCTCTTCTCTGCTCATTCGTCCTCTCATTTTACCACCATTCCCAGTGTCACCATTCATTCCAGAATCTTTTCCCTGATTATCATTTGGATTATCCAAATTAATTCCTTGTCGCTCAGCCATTTTCACCTGAGCCCACATCACTTTCTCTTGTAGTTTCTTGTGCCTATCCTCAATGTCGTCTCCACAATATTTTGCATATTTCAAAATCTCATCTATGGGTTTCCCTTGCCAGCACAACATGTGCTGCTTAATCATCTGACAAATCTCTGGCTTTAATCCATAAACAAATCGGTAAACAAACTGACTCATGTTTTTATCTCCAATGTCCTCAAATCCACTATACTGTTTGAATACCTGCAATAAACGTTCATAATAGGCATGTACCGATTCGCTTGCTTCTTGGGTAGTTCTGTCTATTTTTACCCAATCCATTTCTTTTGGTGGTATTTTCCCTTTCAGGTAAGTTATTACCTGCTGATACTTTTTCATTACATCACTTGATGGAGCACCTGTCTTTGGATCTCTAGGATACTCTTCACTCGGCCAGTCAACTGTAATTTTACAATCTGTCCACAAATCGGCAGGTACCACTATGTCGAACAAACCATCCAAGTCTTTCAACAATACCTTTGACACTTTCACAAACCTCTCAACCTGCTTGTACCATTCAATTGGCTTTTCTCTCAACTTTGGAAAATCATTCGTAAATGACAAAATATCCTGTCTGCTCCATGGGACATGTACATATCCTCCTCCTGGAACTTCTCGCATCGGGTACATTTGATCTGCTTTTCCTGTTTCCTTCATTAAATATTCAGAAGTGGTTCTACTCTACCGTGCCTCTTCCTTTTTCTTTGTCCATCTAACTTTCCATTTATCTAGGTCTCCCCATTTCTGTAAAACTGTCATTAATTCCTTTACTTGTAATTTTCGACCAGAGGCATTCATGTTTTCTAAATCTTTGTCAGAAAAATCTGCTCTATAGGGTTTCTGTAGTACTTTTGACTTTCCTATTTCAATTCCCATCTGTAAGGCCAAATCTGATAATTTTTCATGAAATATTTTTACATTTCTAGTGATACTTCTGCATACGAACAATAGTTCTTCTTCATCGTAAGTATTTAGACGATATACTCCTACATTACCTGCTATCATTTCTTCTAACTCAACCTTTAATTTGTAAATGTCCATGATCTTTGGGGGTGAACTCTGTCTGTCTGATCCTTGTGCCCACCTTTCTAAGTCTTCTGGTGTAACTACTGTGGCACTTTTGGTTCCTGATGAGGTTACTATGTTTACATCTTTGGAGCAACCAGGTGTTACTCTTCTAGGAGTGGTATTTACAGAACCTCGAATAGGTAAATCCATTAAGGATATCATGCTTTCACAATCACTGATTTGATCATCAATTATTACGGGTTCAGGTTTAGGAATTTCTACCGGTGTAGGCATTGCTAATGGTTTCGGATAATTCACCTTATCACCATATAAGGGAACCACTGGACCAATTGTTACGGGTATGGTCAAGGAATCAGGATGTACATTCAACTGTGTTATTTTCTGTATCAATTCTGCTCTGTTTCTGTCTATAGCTTCCTTTTCCTTATCCTGAAGTACCCTATTAACTGGGGGATTATGCAATACTTGCGGTACCAATGGTGTCTTTAACAGTGGTGCGCTTGTGGTGCATCCACTTGTCCCTTCCTGATATGGTGGCGGGTTCTTTAATATTTCTTCCATAAACTCATCTTCAAAATCTCCAAATCCTGTCAAATGTTTTGTCTTCGCTGTGCATTTGCTCCCTAACGATTATTCTGCCATTAATATTGGATACAAACCTTCTGTAAGCATCGCTCTTCTCCACTGTTTCATTTGACCGTCCCTTGACTCATTTTGGTATCTAGGGAAAAATCCCTGATAACCCCTACTACTTCTGGATCGGTCACGTTCGAATGCCTCGGTTTCCCACTCTTCTAAGGCTTCGTATTGAGTTAATCTTGGTCTGGGTTCTAAGTCATTCATCCTCAATCTCAAATTTTGAAGAATTTTCCCATTGAAAGTGCCATTTTCTGGGAACGCTAATATTCCATCATTTTTGGTATATTCTATCCAATTCTCTAACCATACACAAGTATGATAACCTCTCTCCATCATCATGAATGAAGCGGGCGTTTTAGCTGGTGGAATGATAATTCCTTCTCAGAAAATTATATTCTGCAAAACCTAGGAATCTCCTATCCGGACGAGTTCCTATTAAAGTCGGATCGCTTTTCAACATATAATTTTCACTATCCACTAGGATTTTGACTTCTATGCTAACAACCAATTAAATTCCAGCTAACAATTATCTCTGAACCAATCCTAGCGCGGCTTTTCAGTGACGTCTATTCAGACAACCCCTCCTTTACAATCTGTGCTTTTCTGTCCCTCGCTGTTTTCGACCAATCCCAGCGCGGCACCTGTGACGTCAGTACTACTCCTGACTACTGACCCCTCCTTTACAAGAGTCGTTCCACGCCCGCTGTTTCAACCAATCCCAGCGCGGCGTTTTGTGACGTCAGTTCCCTCTCCGGCAACTGACCCTCCCTTTACAAAATCGTACGCAAAACTTTATTTTCTCTACGCTTCTTATTAAAATTCGGTAACAACATAAAACATTCGCTATCGTGCCAGTTTCTCTAAATTGGAAAAGATAGTTTCTCTCACACTTAGTAAAACCTTTCCGTTTACTAAACATACACTACGAGTAAAACCCTTCCGTTTACTCTTCACGTAAGCTTCAGAAATACCTGCTACTTCTTCAATGTTACCCTTTCTAGGTGATATAACATCACATTTTTACCAGCATATTCCTTTTGCTATTACTCACACGCATAGAGTCCCTAACAAGTACTGATAGCCCTGCTTAACTTTTCAGTACTATTTCTGCCTGACAGATAACCTCACTGCAGTATGGCTTCCACTTACCATCCGCTATTCAATTTTCCCCCGGGGAATTCTGGACAACATAACACAAACTTTGAACAAACGGATGTTAGTTTATAAAAATACAATTCTCATTACCCAATTAACAAAGTACAACCATCCTCTGATAACCAGAAAACTGATCCAGCGGGTTACTAGCATCAAGCATTCATACACCAAATACTCACCTGGGCCCATACATTCATACTACGCTAGCAATTTCCGCTGGGGGGTCAGTTATACTCTTTATCAAGAATCCCTGCTACCAATTACTTTTCTGACTGAAGAGTAATGACTTACCAATGGACCCTTTGATAATTGGGAAGTTTAAAATGAGTGACATTCAATATAATTCATAATCCTGAAATAATCACTGAGTCAGGAAGTTTTAAAATGTTTATCTAAAGATTTAGCAGAGTAAAATACAGAACCACATGATACTTAATCGTATATCAAGGATGAAGCATATTAATAATCAATTTTCGATCAATGACGGTCCCTCAGAAAGGAGAAGATAGAGACAGCAGCACAACTAAAAGTTGCGTTTATATTTACCTAAAGGTGCGAGAACCAAACCCCTTGGCCAAGGAGTTGGAAAGATAGGTTCCAGGAAGGATGAAGAGCAAAGACCTCCGGACCCGGTTTAGGACAGGACAGGTGACCTCTCTATCAACGACGCCTGCGTCGTTCCCTTCTCTGATACTTCGCTTCTCCTCGAATTCTCCTGAATCTTCCTTCTAATGGAATCCGCCGCCCCCACCTCAGGACCTCTCTGGACAGCGGTTCAGTCTGCAAACGATCAGCCCGTCGAGCACCAAAAGCCTGATCTCTATGTGTCTGTGCTAGCATCTAACTAATTAGCTAATTCTATATCTATTATACCCTTCTAGGCCCATGTACCTCCCATTAATGTTGCAAAACTATGGGCCCACTACTTCTGATTGGACGGGGACAGGGGGTTGATCCTCACACCATATCAATTTAGTTCAATTTCTTTAAGCCCATTGTCTTTAAAATACCGCCCATCATAATTAATACATTTGCTTTATTTCCCACCCGTTTCCCATTGATTCAGCAACACATTTTATATACATTTGTATCGAGTGCAGGTACATTTCGGATGAACTTGTGAACCAGGCTCCGCGACCTTGGAGGGCTTCCAAGTTGACTTCATCGCATTCTCTGGTCAGCTTCTCAGGGCGCATGTGCAGAACCAATGTCTCTCGAGCTGCAGTACAACCAACCCAGGCCCATTTATGAACTAATAAAAGTCAAAGAAGAAAATATTAAAATCACAAAATAAATGGTTTCACTGTATACCCACTATGTCTACTCTATTCCTGTTTAATTAAAATTCTATCCCGTTAGAATACCACAGTTTAATTGCAACATATGAGCAAGCTGTAGCGCGTGAAAACATTAAGCAGCCATTTTAATACACACTGCGCAGAAGCAAGGATTTCCCTCCAAGCAAAGAAAGACGTCACACCATGTGATATGGTTGACACATGCGCAATAAGGTTCCCGCGCTTTAGCGGCCAATTTAGATTTAGACAAGCGTTATTTGTTAGTTTAAACACATAGGCAAGCTTCCTTCTACTTGTATTCGTGTGTGCATTTGTTATTATAGACATTACAAAGTTTAATAAATTAATACTGTGAGAGGATTGCTTTCGAGCAAGTCTCATTGTGAGTTCTTGCTCCATCAGAGGCATGATCAGGGAGATCTGACAGACTCCATTGTGATCTTGAGGGACATTGCAGCAGGCATGAGCTGGTGGGGAACAGAGGAGAACCTGACTCGAGGGTGGTCCTTTTGTCCCCCGCCAGCTGTGACAATGGTTGTGATGGATACGTCCACCTTTGGGTGGGGTTTGCATCTGGGGTAACTGGAGATCAAAGGCCTCTAGTCACCAGAGGACGTGCCTACATCAGGCTTGGGCAAAATGTCTGGTGCTTAAGGCCTTCCTTCCATCTTTTCACTCTCTCTTGATCTTGACAGACAACATGACTGTGATGTGGTACAAGAAGGGAGTGGATGGGTCTCAGCTTCTCTGCCGGGAAGCTCTGAAACTCTGGACTTGGGTGTGCCAGCAGAAGATGCGTCTGGTAGCCAACTATTTATCTTATTTTTTGTTTTTGAGTTTTATGTAGCACTAACTGGATCCGAGGGTATCAGAGCGCTTCACAGGTTATGAGAATACATAAATGCGTTTACAAGAGGCATATGAGGGAATTCGTAATGTGAAAGTTACAAGACAGTACAGCACTAAATGGTTATAAAGTCACAAAGTATAACACAAGGCACATGGAGGAGAAAGGCATCAGGGACAAAAAGGTGATAGAGCAAGTTGTGTGACCATCTAGAAGGCGTTAATCAACCAGGGAAACGAAGAACAGTTTGTGTGCATGTTGAGGTAGCTGTTGAGGAGTAGAGATTTGAGGTCCCGTTTGAAGGAGGGGAAGGAGGAGTTGCAGCGGAGATCTTTGGGTAGCGAGTTCCAGATCTTTGGAGCATTACCTGAGAAGGAGAGGGCTGAGATGATTTCTTCTTGAAGTTGGGAGGAATGAGAAAAGAAGCGTTGGAGCTTTTCAATGTTCAGGCTCTTCCAGCTCTTGAAATTCTGGTTTCTACGTATTCTGGAGTTTTTTTATGAAGCACTTTGTGGATGATGCAGGCTGTCTTGAAAAAGCATCTTCCTTCCATAGGAAGCCATTTAAGACTACTGAGAGCGGGGCGTGGCCAAGCAACATGGCCGACAGGACGTAAGCTCCTTCGGCTCCCGACCCGCCAGCCGCAAAATATCCTGTGCAATCCTTTCCGGGCGCCCACAACAGTACTCTCTGAGCGCCTGGAGCCCTGAATAGAGCGGCGGTGCTCCGGACCTGTCTCGGAGTCGGGTCCGCCCTGGAGACCGGCGGAATTGTTCCGGCGGCGGCTGCTCCGGCTGATCGCTCCTACGGGAGGCCGGGGATGCGGCCTTTGCTCGCGTGAGCAGGATTCGGGCCCTGAGTGTGGGAGCTCCCCCTGACATTGTGCTGTGGCCCTCGGACCGGCCCGGACGACGGTCTTGTCCCCCGGAGGATCCCGGTGGGGTGCCGGCCATGATCCCTGCGACACGGCGCTGACGGGCGCTGGGCCTTAATCTACGGGGGCCCCGAGGCCTGGTGGATTCTCTCTGGCCCTGGGGTGCCTGCCTGCCTGGTCCCGCATTGCGCAGCGGATCGTGATCGGGGCCCGGGGCTGCGGGGCCTGAGGTGCTCCACGACGGCCGTCTGGGAGATGCTGGAGTTGTGCACTCCTCCCCCGGCTATTTGGCGACGCTGACCTGGTAGGAGGCGGGCGTGGTGGTGGGGGCCGGCCTGCCACGGTGCGCGCTGTGAGTGGAGTGGGGGTTCCTGTCCGGGCCCCCCCCCCTGGTCGCGGAGTGCCCTCCTGAGTGAGGGCGGAGGTGTCTGGCCCTTCTTTCGGGGCACTCCTGACAGTGATCCTGGAGCCGGGAGGGGTGCCAAAGACCCCAGCGGTGGCTATACAGTGGGCCCGAGTTGATGACCTGGAGCTGATGAAGTGGTGAAGAGACCCTGGGGAGCCAGATTGCCCGGCCTGATCGCCCGTGGTTGACGCCATCCCGGAGTGGGTGCCTGGGAGGGGCGCCGCTGGTCCGCTGAACCCCGGATTGTTCGGCTGTGCTCCCTGTGTCGACGGAGGGGACGAGACCACACTACAGGACCGGACCGGGTCAGGTGAACGCCATACTTGCTGACCTGAGTTTTGCACCATGGGTAAGGATAAGCCCCCACGCGCCTCTAATCCTAATACGATTATGCAGTACACCACGCAGCGTATCCCTACACAGAGGATCACTCGCCAGACCGGCCTCGAGGGCGAGGGTGACTCCGCTACTGAGCCGTCCCGAGCCGAATTGCTGGAGGCTATACGGGGCTCCCACACTGCCCTGGGACAGCAAATAGAGGCGGTGTCCATTGATGTGAACCTACTGCGGGCGGATCTGCGGAAGGTGTCAGATAAGGTCTCTACGGCGGAGGGGGACATCGTCCAGCTACAGGGGGAGGTGGCATCCCTGAAACACCAGGTTGCCCAGCTCACCACCACGACCGGTGCGTTGGAGCGCAGAGCGGAGGAGGCGGAGGGCAGGGCCCGACGCAGTAACATCAGGGTCCTGGGTGTCCCGGAACGCGCGGAGCAGGGCAATGCGGAGCGCTTCTTAGAGGAATGGATCCGAACGAAGCTGTGCCCCACGGGATTGTCTGCGGTCTTTGTGGTGGAACGGGCCCATAGGGGCGTTGACCCCTCCGCCTCCGCCCGGGGCCCCCTAGGGCCCTCATAGCTAAGATCCTGAACTACCGGGACAGGGATTGTATCCTGAAAGCCGCTAGGGAAGCAGCGGACCTCACTTACGAGAGCGCAAGAATATCCATTTATCCTGATTACACCCGCCACGTTCAGGAACAGCGAAAATCCTATCTGGGCGTTAAACAAAAGCTCCGTGAACTTGGTCTGCAATATATGCTATTGTACCCAGCGAAACTCAAGGTGATCTCCCAGGGAAAGGCTCAATTCTTTGACTCACCGGAGGAAGTATGGGAGTGGCTCGAGGTCCGAGGGGGGCCCTCCCCGAGCGTGAGCGGGGGAATCCCGGAGTACCTGGGGAACCAGACCCAGGAGAAGACGCAGAAGTAGACGCGGGGCCGGGCCCTAGCCGGCGCCAGGGAGGAACGACGGCGGATCACGGTGGGGAATGATGGTGCTCTGCGTGTGGACTCCTCGGACTCGGAGGCTTCTCCCCCGGGCACGATGGTGGGACCGCCGGGGAGAGCTTGGTGCCGGACACCCTTCTACCCACTAATCAAGTGATTCCAGAAACTATTATGGATCCGCCTCCTGCTGCTGCGGACCCACCCTGAGGGCGCAGGGACCCTCTGCCTCACTTTGTCACGCCGGCAGTTGGTCCGTGGTGGCTCCGTGGTTGAGGATGCGGGTCGGGGGGGTCCGCTGCTGGTCCCGCATCTGTACATTCCCCGTGCATTTCCTGATTCGGGCATGGGCTCCTTGTGGGCCCCTATTGCTGGTCTCCTGTTGTTCTTCCCAAAGTTGGGGTGGATGGGGCTGGGCTGGGAGGGATCGGGGATTAGGCCACATTGGGGATTTTAGAGATGTTGCCGAGATCACAGGGATGACGATGGCTGTCTTTGTGGGGCTCCGCTGATTGCGTTGGTCTGCACTATGTGCATCAGATTCTAGTTGGGTGGCCCGGGATATATACCCAGGACATGAGCGGCTGGTTCCGGTCGGGGGTCGGACTTTGGGGAGGGGGAGGGGTTCTTTCTTTTTCTTTCATTCATAAATGGAGTTAGGCCCTGTTGGGCTCATGGGTTCGCTGTGCACGTCCTGGCACCAGCACGGGAAGGGCATTTCTGCATGTTTGGTTGACAGTAAATTGCTCGTGGGTGGGGGGAGGGGGGCTCTAAGGGGGTTTTGTTGGGTTTTTGTTGGCATCGTATGCATTGCAGTTGAGGCACAGCATGGTCGCTGCGTAGGGCATGGTCTGCCCGGGGATTGGGAGTTACAACCACTATGGGGTTTAAATTTTTAAGCTGGAATGTGAGGGGCTGGGTACATGCACCAAGCGGTACAGGGTCCTGTCTTTCCTTCGTAGACATCAGGTATCCCTAGCATGCCTTCAGGAGACTCATCTCACGGACGAGGGGCTCAGCAACTGGCAAAGAAGTGGCGGGGCCAGCTCTTTCATTCCTCCTTCTCGAGCTATGCTAGAGGGGTCCTTGTGTGGGTGGCGCCCGGGGTTCCTCTGGCCGTCCAATATGTGGAAGCTGATATCCAGGGGCGGTACCTACTCCTCAGGGCTAGGCTAGATGGTCGAGACGTTGCCATAGTGAACACATATGCGCCAAACACGGATGACCCGGGTTTTTATCAGTCCCTGCAGGATGTCCTGGTCTCGGAACTAGAGGTTCCATTGCTTTGGCTGGGAGATTTTAATTGTGTTCTCGATCCTGCCCTGGACAGATTTCCTCCCGCACTGGCACGAAACCCAGAATGACCGTGAAACTCCGGGAGGTTATGGGGAATCTGGGGGCCCAAGACGTATGGCGTCAAAGACACCCAACCCAGAAAGTGTATACCTGCTTCTCATCTACTCATAACACATATAGCCGCCTCGACAGGGTTTTAGTCGCGAATCCCGATCCCAACATGTCTCTGGAGGTGACCCATCTCGCGCGATTCCTATCTGATCACTCCCCTGTCGCATGCGTGATGGAGTGGGGAGCTCCGAGATGCCGCCCGCGGACTTGGAGGTTGCAGGCAGAGATTCTTGAGGATCCGGTGGGGAGGCACCATGTAGAGACTGCCCTTACGGATTACGTCGATCTCAATTGGGGTGGGACAGACCTATTGCAGGCTACCAAATGGGAAGCCCTGAAAGCGGTAGTGAGAGGGGCATGTCTGAGTGTGACGTTTGGGGTTCGGAAGCAGCTCCAACAAGAGCTCCGAGACGAGGAATGCCGGCTGTTGTCGGTGCAGACTTTGACAGTCACTGACGCATCCGAGAGGGATGGGGAACGAGAGATCCAGGAGCGCATCCATGACATCCTAGATAGGCTTGATAAATATACGCTCACGCAATACAGACAGCGCCTTTACAGAGAAGGGGATAAATCTGGTCGTCTCTTGGCCTGGATCCTCCGCCGAGAACACGCTCCTGCTGCGATTGAGGCTTTACGGGACTCCTCTGGGGCCCTGGTGCATTCACAGGTGGGATTATTGCGGGTCCTTCAATCACATCTTCAGGCAGTATACACCGCGGATCCTGTGGTAGGGGAGGCATCCTATCTCCCGTATTTGCATGGGTTGACCCTGATCACCATGTCTGAACAGGCACGGCAGGAACTGGATGAGCCACTGACACTGTGTGAGGTTCAATCCGCGTTGAAGCAGCTTCCGCGGGCCAAATCTCCGGGTAGTGATGGCTTTCCGCCCGAGTTCTACCAAGCATTCCCCGACATTCTGCCCCCTCTCCTCCTGCAAGTTTATAATGAGGCCTTCAAACGAGGAATCCTCCCACCAAGTATGACACAGGGGGAGATTTGTATGATCTTGAAACCAGGGGGGGATGCACACGAACCGTCATCGTATCGGCCGATTACAATGATTAATACGGATATAAAAATCCTTTGCAAGCTCCTGGCCTCTCGCTTGGCGCCGCATATGGCCCGCCTGGTCCATGAGGATCAATGTGGGTTCATACCGGGACGCAACACGGCTATGAACCTACGGCGACTGACTCACATTTTGCATGAGGTGCGGGACAGCGAGGAGCAGATGGTTTTGGTCTCTATTGACCTTGCCAAGGCTTTTGACACGGTGGATTGGGGATATCTTCTCGAGGTCTTGCGTGCTGTGGGGATGGGCCCCCAATTTTTTTCGCTGGGTTCGTATCTTATATAAGGCCCCATGCGCTAGAGTTAAGCTCGGGGGCGCGCGGTCCGAAGAGTGGCAACTCGGGAGGGGTACACGACCGGGGTGTCCTCTCTCCCCACTCTTGTTTGCCCTCGCTATAGAGCCCTTTGCGGTCCGGATTAGAGCAGATATGGCGCGGTGGGGTATTCAGCTGGGAACCATGACTCACGTCATTTCTTTGTACGCGGACGACGCCTTGTTTTACTTGACCTCCCCCGCGATGCCCTGCCGGTGCTGTTGCACCACCTGGATCGGTTTGGTGAGGTCTCTGGATTGCGGCTGAACCGTGGCAAATCCCTAGTTTTTCCCTTGGCGGGGCTGGCGGCAGTGCCTTCGGAGGATCTGCCGGATCTGGAACTGCGGTGGGAGCGGACGGCATTCCGTTACCTAGGTATTCAGGTGACCCTGACGGATGAGCAGGCACTAGTCCGGAATGTGGACCGCGTCACGACGGCATTGCAACAGTCCGTGCGTTTCTGGAATACTCTCCCACTTTCACTGATGGGCCGCCTCGCCATCTCAAAAATGGTGATGCTCCCTAGGGTACTTTATGTGCTACAGAACTCACTTTGCCCTCTGCCACCGCGAGTTTTTAAAACTCTCAATACATTGCTCACATCTTTGCTCTGGGCGGGTCGGCGTAGTAGGGTAGCCCTTCGCACCATTGTCCGTACTTACGAGGAGGGCGGTCTCGAAGCCCCCCGATTTGACCTATACTATTATGCCGCCCAGCTCCAACATGCGGCCCGTTGGTTCACCGACACTGACAACTGGGAGAAGCGCCTTTTGCTTGCTGGGGCAGACACTGCAGGAGGCACTGATGCAGGGTGCGGGATCGGGTGTTTATCTCCCCTATACTGTGCGACATACTGCTGGTATATGGCAGCGCTTTGTTGAGACGGTCCTCCGAAGGGCGCCCTTTCACAGGGAGCTCTCGCCCTGGATACTGGCTCCATTTATAGTTATGGCACGTCATATGTCCTTCCGACTCTGGAGGGAGGGAGGATGTGAGGTTCTCGCTGATTTATACCCTAATGAAACTTTTATCACTTATGAGCAGGCAGTGGAGAGTTTTGGTCTTGGGCAAGGCCAATTTTTGCATTTCAGGGGTATGCAGGACGTAGTGAAGATCACCTGGCCCCAGTACCCAGACATTCCACCACTGACGCATACCCTGGATGTTATGCTTACGTGCGGCAGGGGGCGCGGTTTGATCTCCCTCCTATACAACGCGATGAGGCAGGATTCTACCCTCCGGTCCCGCCGTCTAGGGTTGCCTGGGAGCGGGACCTTGCTGCTGCGCTGGAGGAGGCACAGTGGGCACGCATAGGCTCCCTTACACACACCGTTTCATGCAATGCCAGATTTAAACTAACACACTTTAATTACCTACACCGCACCTACCTTACCCCGGTGTCACTGAGGCGCATTGACAGTAGCAGGGGCGCTGGTTGTCCTAGATGTGCAGCAGACAATGCAGGCTTTTTACATTTGGCATGGGAATGTCCATTGGTTGCACAGTTTTGGTCTGGGGTAGTGCCTAGGGTGGTAAGCGCCACGGGGCTTCGGGTGGCCCTCGATCCCTTGCAGTGTCTACTCGCGATGGTTCGCAGGCCCAAGAGGAAGAAACTCCCCTATAAACTCTTACAGTTAATGTTGGTGCTTGCCAGGCGCAGGGTGGCCATAACTTGGATGGGGCAGCGGGCCCCTGAACTTCCTGCTTGGCTTAAAGACGTCCGAGAGTGGTCGCTGGCTGAAGAGGCCCACATGAAGCACACCCGACGGGATGAGAAATTGCAGGATGACTTGATGGCTTGGCGGGTCCTGTGTGCCACAGGGTTGACGGAGGTGGAGCCGTCCTCCCGGGATGTCACTACTAGTGAGCAGAGTGATGCTGATATAACCGGGGGTCTGTTTCTAGTGGGGAACGCGACGCCTGGCTCTGAGGGGGTCCACACTGGGTGGGGGTGCCTTGTTGCCGCCCCCTCTCCCCGCAGCGACATGTTTAGAAATGATTCTTCTGTTCCCTTTGCCCCTTCCCTTCTTGGTGCGGCCTTGTGTGTCATGCGCCTCTAATTGCTGTCAACGAAATGTATGCATACGTATTTATTTGATGCCAATGTATTGTTTTTGTGATAAATCAAAAAAATAAAGTTTAAAAAAAAAAAAAAAAAAAAAAGACTACTGAGAGCAGGAGAGATGTGGTCAATTTTATTTAGTTCCTGTGAGGAGTATGGCAGCCGCGTTGAGAGCAGCTTTAAGGGGCGCCATGTGACATTTAGGAGTTCCTGTAAAGAGGTAATTGCCGTAGTCGAGTTTTCAGATGAATATAGATTGCACTTCATCTGAAGATCGTCTTGGGGGGATAAACAGCTTTGAGATGTCTGAGTGTGCTGAGCGCTCCTTTGGCAGCGTTGTTGATGTGCTCCTCAATGGACGTGGTTTTGTCCAGGGTGATGCCCTGAGACTTAATGGAGTTAGACAGAGAGAAAGAGCAGTTAAGAGGGTCTAGATTCTTGATCCATTCTAGAATAGGTAAAGGATTAGTTCTGGGGGAGAAGAGAAGTAGTTCTATCTTTTTGGGGTTTTATTTAAGATGGTTGGTTTTGAGCCATGATTGTATATTAATAAGTGTGGTGTTCAGTTGTTAGAGGTCACCGGGTGATTTGATTTTGCAGTAGAGTTGTATGTCGTCGGCATATTGCAGGTTCACTCTGTGTAAGAGTCAACAGCCTCAGTTGGTATCATCTTTCTGGCCACAAGTGGCATCTCCACCAGGAGGTGGTTCAAGACATCTTTGCCTGGTGGGACACACCTTAGGTCAGTCTGTTTGCCATTTGCACCAATATCCATTTCTCTACATTCTGTGCCCTCAAGCATCAGTTTGGGGACGTGTTTCAGTTGAAGTGAAAATGTACGCTTCACTATGTATTCTTCCCATACCCTTAATTTCTTGGAATTTGAAGATTTGCCAGGCCCAAACCAATCTCATGCCCGGAAGTGGCCAAGAAGAGTATGGTGCACAGATCTTCTGCACCTTCTGTCCTAATCAGGGGGCTAGGTCCTACGCCCCAATCTCCAGGAGTCACGTCTTTGTGTGGAGATTGAGTAGGGTAATCTGAGTCCTTTTCAGATTCCACCGCAGGTGGTTGACGTGATCTTATCAGCTTGTCGCTCCTCAACTAAGTCGGCGTATTCAGGGAGATGGAATACATCTGAAAGAGACACGTTAGTGACAGATTCCTTACCTTAGAATATCCCCAGGCGTCAGGCTGGATCCGGAAAGTTTTTTGCGTAGCAGTACCCTTGCGCGTCGGTAGGCGGCGTCGTGCGGCTCCGCGTCCGTCGTCGGCGTCGTGATCGCCGGGATGACGTCGCGGGCAGTACTTAGGCGCCGCTCCTGCGCGCTGACGTCAGTTCTTCTTTTTCCGCGCCAGTAAGCGCAGATCCGGGAAGAGCAGTGCCCTAGTCACTTTTTGACTATCTTTTTTGGTGAATTTTTTCACTGTTTCTTCAACGAGTCTTCACGACTCCTAAAGTGTTGTAGGGATGCCCGGCTTTAAGCCCTGCGAGGAATTTGGTTGCATGATGTCGATCACGGACCCGCACCTCGAGTGTCTCTTTTGTCTCGGCCGAGACCACGACACGAAGTCGTGTCCTGACTGCCGGAAACTTCATCCTAAGGCTTTGCGAGAGCGGTTTCGAAAGCTCCTTGAAGTCCGGCATTCGGCTCCGCGCCGCACCAAGCCCCGGTCCCGGGAGAGGTCGAGGGGCCAGACGCGGAGTCCCCGCCGTTCGTCGGATTCAAAGTCTTCGCGCTCCTCCGGTAAGTCGAAGCACAAGAAGTCTAAGTGGCGTCATCGCTCTAAGACTTCGCCTCGCCGGTCTCGCGACTCGGCTGAGGTCCCTGTCGGCACTGTCCCTGCCCCCGCGGCCCCGGACGTGCCTGTCGAGTTACCCCCGCAGTACCCGCCCTACCCGGGCTCGGGGGCGACTCCGGCCGATATACAGGAATTCCTGTCGGCCATGGCCCGCCTCTTCGGGCCTCAAGGTCCCTCCGGTGCGCCTCCGGGCCCCGCGGGCCCTGATTGGGTTGCTCCGGCGTCGCTCGCTCGACTCCGGTCCCGGCGTCGCTTGTCCCACCAGCCTTCGTCCCGGCCTCGGCTCCGGTCCCGGCCTCGACCCCGGCTCCGGTGGGGCCGCAACCCCCATCGACGCCGGTTGACCTAACCACGCCTCCGCCGACGCCGATGTCCCCGGTGCCGTTTCCGACGCCGTCCGGGGCTCCGGACGGCATCGTTCCCCGGTTCTCTCCGGGTCCGGACATGGTGCCGGACCGGCGTCGCCCGACGCCGTATCCGGCGCCGATGAGACCTTGGGTCCCTGATGTCCCTCCTCCTCCATATTTTCAACCTGAGGAGGACCAGGAGAGCTGGGAGGGGTCTGACGACCCTCTCACACAACAGTGCGAGTTTGACCCGGACTGGGTTGAGGAACTTGGGGATGCCAGTGGTCTGGATACCTCCCCTGACTCTGGCATGCTGTCTCCTCCCGTGGCAACGGAGGAGGGGGCTAATTTTGCAACGGTGTTGCGTAGAGCTGCTGGAGCCTTGCATCTCCAGTTGCCTACAGTGGTCGTCAGGTCTAACATCCTGACTGAAGTGCTTCAGCCGGCGGCCTCCTCTTCGGAGACTGTGCTGCCGTTCAACGAGGCACTGACTGGACGTTCTTTTGGGTGCCTGGTCCAAACCCACCACAGGGGCTCCTGTGGATAGGAACGTGGCCCGACGCCATCGCCCTGCTCCGGGCGACCCCTGTTTCTCTCCCAACACCCCACCCCTGAGAGCTTGGTTGTCCAAGCCTCTGCCTCCCAAACCGCCTTCCCTACCGCCCCTCCGGATAGGGAATCCAAGCGCCTGGATCACTTTGGGAAGAAGGCTTTCTCTTCCTCCAGTGCTGGCTTGCGGTCTGTTAATACCGCTTGCCTCTTGGGCCGATACACCCACTCCCTGTGGGATTCGGTGGCAACTGTTTTGCCGCAGTGTTCTGAGGAGGTCCAGACACTGCTTACCCGCGCCATTGCGGAAGGGCGTGATGCGGCTAAATATACCATCCGCTGTGGCCTTGATACCGCCGACTCGCTGGGCAGATCGCTTGCAACGACGGTGGCGCTGCGTCGCCACGCCTGGCTGAGAACCACTGGTTTTTCGGGAGATGTCCAGAATACACTCATGGACATGCCCTTTGATGGTGTCGGTCTTTTTGGTTCGAAGGCAGACCATGCGCTGGAGCGTTTCAAGGACTCTCGGGCTACTGCTAAGTCCCTGGGCCTTGCTGTTGTGCGCCCTCCGCTCACGTCTGCTTTTCGCCCCTTTCGTGGCCACGGAAGGGGCGCCCAGTCACGTCCACAGCCCGGCCAACGGCCCGCGCAGCAAGCGCCTTCGCGTGGCCGAGGACGTGGATACCGCCGTGGCGGTTCGGGCAACCAGCGTGCGGGTCAGGCCACCACCTCCAACCCGTCCGCGGCCTCCAAGCCCTCCTAGTCCCTCCTTTCAGGTACACAGTACGCCAGTCGGGGCAGGGTCCGCCATCACCTTCACCTCTGGCGTCCCATCACCTCGGACAGGTGGGTCTTGGACATTGTCCGAAGGGGCTACTCCCTCCCCTTCGAGACCACCCCCCAGCCATGCCACCTCAATTCCACCGCATGTCAGGGGATCACTTGGCGCTTCTACAGAAGGAAGTCACGGCCCTCTTGGCCAAGAGGGCCATCGAGCATGTTCCGACCCCAGAAGTAGGGCGTGGTTGCTACTCCCACTACTTTCTGGTGCCCAAAAGGACAAGGAGGACATGCGTCCTATCTTGGACCTCCGGAACGTCAATTGCTTCCTCCGGAAGGAGAAGTTCAAGATGCTCACCCTAGCTCAGGTCTTGACTGCCCTCGACCCCGGAGACTGGTTGGTAGCGTTGGACTTGCAGGACGCCTATTTCCACATCCCCGTCCTGCCGGCCCACCGGCGTTACCTTCGGTTCACGGTAGGCCTCGAGCATTTTCAGTTCACCGTGCTCCCCTTTGGCCTTACAAGTGCCCCTCGGGTGTTCACGAAAGTGATGGCGGTGGTCGCAGCTCATCTGCGCCGGGCAGGGGTTTCAGTCTTCCCCTACCTCGACGACTGGCTGCTGAAGGCGGGCTCGTCCCAGGCAGTAGTCTCCCACCTCCAGACTACGGCCGAACTCCTGCACTCGCTGGGGTTCTCCATCAATGTGCCAAAGTCGCATCTGATTCCTTCTCCACAGCTCCTTTTCATCGGAGCAGTTCTGGACACGACGCAGTTTCGGGCCTATCCTCCCGAACGGCGAGTCCGGGATATTCAGGCTATGATTCCGATCTTTCAGCCTTTATCCTGGGTTTCGGTACGGATGACCCTGAGGCTGCTGGGCCTCATGGCCTCCTGCATCCTGCTGGTCACTCATGCCAGATGGCATATGCGGGCTCTGCAGTGGGACCTGAAGTTCCAGTGGGCGCAGCACCAGGGCGACCTGTCCGATCACGTCCAGATCTCGGAGGGGACTGCAAGACAGTTGCAGTGGTGGCTCTCGAACCGGCAATGGGTCATGGGCAGATCCCTCTCCCTTCCCCAGCCAGAGCACACAGTTGTGACGGACGCGTCCCTTCTGGGATGGGGCGGTCACATGGGAGAGGCGGAGATCAGAGGCCTCTGGTCTCCCGGCGGAGTCCCGGCTCCATATCAACCTTCTGGAGCTCCGGGCGATCCGACTTGCACTCAAGGCATTCCTTCCCTCTGTCAAAGGGAAGGTAGTGCAGGTGTTCACAGACAACACCACCGCCATGTGGTACTGCAACAAACAAGGCGGGGTGGGGTCGTGGACCCTTTGTCAGGAGGCTCTGCGCCTCTGGACATGGCTGGAACATCAGGGCATGTTCCTGGTGGTTCAACACCTGGCAGGTTCCCTGAACGCCAGGGCGGACGAACTCAGCCGCAGGTGCATGATGGATCACGAATGGCGTCTTCACTCGGAAGTGGCGCAAGGACTCTTTCTACAGTGGGGAGAGCCTTGGTTAGATCTATTCGCCACCGAAGAGAACGCGCAATGTCATCAGTTCTGCGCGTTGGAATTTCCAAGGCGGCACTCGCTCGGCGACGCTTTTCGTCACGGGTGGAGTTGCGGTCTGTTGTACGCCTTTCCGCCTATACCACTTCTACCCAGAGTGTTGAAGAAGATTCGGCACGACCGGGCCCAAGTCATTCTTGTGGCTCCGGACTGGGCTCGAAGAGATTGGTATCCCGAGCTACTCAATATGAGCGTAGATCCCCCGATCCGTCTGCCTCTTCGGGAGGATCTTCTGTCGCAGCAGCAGGGGACGGTCCTCCACCCGAACCTGTCCAGTCTACACCTGCTTGCGTGGAGATTGAGCGGCGGCAGTTGATTCCTTTCGACTTGCCTCCCGAAGTTTGTGATGTGATTCTGGCAGCCAGGCGTCCCTCCACTAAGGTGGTATACGCCTGCAGGTGGAACAAATTTGTGGCATGGTGCACAGCAAAGGCTGTGAATCCCCTTTCTGCCCCTCTTTCTGAGGTCCTTCTGTTCCTTCTCTCTCTGGCCCAACAGGGTTCTGCCCTGGGTACCATCAAGGGTTATCTTTGTGCTATCTCGGCCTTCCTCAGGCTCCCTGATCAGCCCTCCCTTTTCAAGTCCCCTGTTGTTAACAGGTTCTTAAAAGGCATTACTCACCTCTTCCCTCCTGTTCCGTTTGTGATGCCTCAGTGGGACTTGAACTTGGTTCTTACCTTTTTAATGTGCGCTCCCTTTGAGCCTCTACATAACTGTCCTCTTCGTCTTCTGACTCTGAAGACAGCCTTTCTGGTGGCCATCACCTCCGCTCGGCGGGTGAGTGAGCTCCAGGCTCTATCTTGCAAACCTCCCTTTCTGTCTGTTCATCCAGACAAGGTTGTTCTTCGGACGCGTCCGTCCTTCTTGCCAAAGGTGGTTACTGCTTTCCACATTGGGCAGACCATCACTTTGCCCACCTTCTTTCCGCCTCCGCATCCTTCCAGAGAGGAAGAGAGGCTCCACCGTCTGGACCCAAAACGTGCGCTCTCTTTCTATATTGACCGCACAAAACACTTCCGGGTGGATGACCAGCTCTTTGTTGGCTACGTGGGCGCCAAAAGGTCGGGCGGTGCACAAGAGGACCATCTCCCGCTGGGTTACCTTGTGCATCAAGACCTGCTATTCTTTGGCTAAGAAGGAGCCTCCTGTTGGGCTGCGTGCCCATTCCACCAGGGCAACGGCTGCTACCACGGCCTTGGGCCGCGGTGTTCCGCTGCCGGTTATCTGTCAGGCAGCTACGTGGGCCTCGCTGCACACGTTTACAAAGCATTACTGCCTTGACAGTCAGGTCCGGAGGGACGGCTTCTTTGGCCGTTCTGTCCTCCAGGACTTCCTTGTCTGATCTTTGTTCGCAGACCCACCACCGGGGTTGGTATTGCTGGGGTATCTATTCTAAGGTAAGGAATCTGTCACTAACGTGTCTCTTTCAGATGCACAAGTTACTAACTTGTGTAACGATATATCTGTAAGAGACAGTAGTTAGTGACAGATTCCTTACCGCCCACCCATCCTCCCCGTTCTGCGAACTGATTTCTAGGGTTAAGGACATCCCTTTCAGGGCCCTAGTATTTTTCAGACACCTATGTCAGCTTCTTGCATGGCTCTGCGTTCCTGGCGCGGAAAGTCGTGTACAGAACTGACGTCAGCGCGCAGGGGCGGCGCCCAAGTACTGCCCGCGACGTCATCCCGGCGATCACGACGCCGACGACGGACGCGGAGCCGCACGACGCCGCCTACCGACGCGCAAGGGTACTGCTACGCAAAAAACTTTCCGGATCCAGCCTGACGCCTGGGGATATTCTAAGGTAAGGAATCTGTCACTAACTACTGTCTCTTACAGATATATCGTTACACAAGTTAGTAACTTGTGCATTTGTGACATGGTGTTCAGGCAGACAAACTGATTGTTTGAAACCGTCTTTGGTCGAAATTCTTTAGTTGGCATTGTCCTGGGCCCAGCAATGGTGTGCAGTTGGTTCAGTCAATGTATATATAGCAGCCTTGTCTGCCTTTTTAAGTCTCCCAGGTCTTTCTTGTTTAAGTCACTGGTGGTTGTCAGATGGTGAAAGGGTTTGACAAACATGTTCTGGCAGTTCCATTTGTAATGCCCAATTGAACTTGAATGTAATTTTGACTTACTTGAAGGGTGCTCCATTTGAGGCCCTGCATGGTTGTCAGTTACAACTACTTGCTTATAAAACTGTATATTTGGTTGTGGTGACCTCAGCTCATCGTGTTAGTGAGCTGTAAGCCTTGAGTGTTAGGCCACCCTTCAAGTGCTTCTTCCCAAATAAGCTTGCATCGTGAACTAAAGCGGCTTTCCTTCTGAGATTGGTGTCCCCATTCTATCTGGGAGAATATATCACCTTACCCACCTCTATCCAACATCCCACCCTCCAAGTAGGATCAGCGGTTTCACCAGGCATGTGATGAGCTATAACATTAGCTGCACAAAAGAAATTAGGCCTGACGACCAGTTCTTTGTGGGGTGCACGGGTCTCTAAAAGCAAAAAGGAAAGACAGTTCAAAAGAAAATGCTTTCTCTTTGCATATTATGCACTGGCGGAAAAAAGAGCCACCTGAGGGTACATGAGCTCACTCCACCAGGGAAAGCCTTCCATGGCTGCATATGCTAGAGGAGTGCCAGTGGTAGACAAGTAAAGTGGCAACCTGGGCTTCCCTCAGATGTTTGCAAAACATTTTGTGGATTCTGTGGTTCAGTTGGATGGACATCTCACTTGTGTGGTCCTACAGGATTTCCTCGCTTGTATTTCCTTCAGACCCGCCTCCTAGTTTGTGTATTGCTTGGGAATATGTTTAAAGGTGAGGAGGCTGCAGGTGGAAGAATCCATCAGAAGAAAAAGTTACCTATCTTTGATAACCATCTTTGTGGTAGATACTCTATCTACCTGCAGGTTCATCAGCAATTCCATCCTCCTCCCCCTATTTGAAGGACATTCATAGGCCCCTCAAGGGACATGGTTAAAAACAGAAGAGAATGGACATCAGGGAGCTGTGCTGAGCACTATATGGTTCCAGCAATGTCACTATGTCTTTACTTCTGCCGTTGAGACAGAGCTAGCGGCCGTCCCACTGGCACCGGAGACCTGTCTCAGATATTTTCTGGATGCAGTCTGCCTGGCACCTGGGATGTTCAATGGTGAATAATCTGTAGGTATGTTATGTAACAATTATTTATATATAGCACATCTATCCCAGGAGGGTATCCAGGAGCTAGAAAGAAAGGTCTGTGCCAGTTCTGACAGAAGCCTAATGGAAATGCTAGGATTTCAGTTTCTTGTGAAATGCGATGACTGACCTTGCGGTTCTGATGTGCACGGGAAGGTTGTTTCAGACTTTAGGAGCCAAGTACAAGAAAGCATGCTCGTCATCTCTGGCTCTTTGGATGCGGGGGGAATGTGGGAGCAGACGTCTGGCTGAGCGGAGGCTTCTAGTGTAGGGGTGTGGAAATTGAAGTAGCAGTTAAGGTATGTGGGGCCTAGATTGTTCAGGGCTTTGTATGTGTGTCAAGAACTTGAAGAATGCGTGTTTGTGGACAGGGAGCAAGTAGAGGTCTTTGAGATGTGTGCAGTTGCTTGTGTGTCGAGTAGGAGGATGAGCACAAGTCTGGCTGCTGTGCTTGGGAAGACTTGGAGCCCCTTGGTGAGCAGAGTGGTGATGCCATCATAGAGTGCGCTACCGTAGTCCAGTTTTTAAGTGATAAAAGCCAGGGTGATGGTTGTACAGGTGTTGAGCGGGAGCCATTTGATGATTTTTCTAAGGATCTTGAGGTTGTGGGAGCAGGAGGTGGCGACCGTGTTGTTTTAGTTGGTCATTAAGAGTTGGTTGTCCCCACTATCCCTAGGTTTCTAGCTTGATTGGCAGGAATGGGTGTTGGCCTGAGTTCGGCTGGCCACCAGGCTGATATCCACAGTGAGGTGTCTTTTCCAAAGTGCACCACTGCCGTTTTGTCTGAGTTGAGCTTCAGACCGTTGATCTAAATCCAGATGGTGATTTTGGACATGCAGGTGGTGAAATTGGTCCTGGTGTTGGGAGTGTCTTCGGAGGCAGAGGATGAGAAGGGTGTCATCAGCGCAAGAGATGATGCTGATTCCATTTGATGATGCTGATGGATTTGGGTTGTGTTGGTGTGCGGTGCCATGTAGGTGTTGGACAGCGGGATAATCCTTGTGGAACCCTGCAGATCAGCTTGGCAGCAGCTGATGTATATGATGTATGATGTCAGACTGACAAGTTGGGTGCCTCTGATGAGGAGGAAGCTGATCCACTGGAGAGTGGTTCTCTTCCTATGCTGACTTTGTTGGGACACTGAATAAGAATGGGCTGGGAGACTGTGTTGAATGCAGCTTAACAGTCGAACAGAATGAGTGCCATGGTGTAACCTCTGTCCATGATCATGCTTATGTCGTTGGTGGCGGCGAAGAGGCCGGTCTCGGTGCAGTGGTTAGGCCTGAAACTTGATTCAGAGGGGCCGTGGAGGTGCTTGTTGTTGAGGTGGTCAGCCAGTGTTTTGTTGACGAGTTTTTCCAGGACTTAAGCTGGGTAGGGGAACATGGAGATGGGCTGGTAGTTCGGCAGCGACTTTGGGTCTGCTGAGGGTTTCTTCAGAAGGGGTAGTATGATGGTGGGTTCCCCGGCATCCGCAAAGGTGGCTGTAGGTGGGAGCCATTGGGTATCGGGATGAGTGCTGCACAGATGGGATCAAGTCCTTTGATGAAGATGAAGTCTAGGTAGGGATCCGATGGGGCTCTGGAGTAATGGAGTGCATGGTCGATGCTGTTTCTACTGTGGTTATGGTGGGCCAGCAGGTCATTGTGGTTTCCAGGCTGCTTGACTCATCATGTAAGAAGGCGGAGAGGGTGGATGGGTCGAGTTGGGGAGTGAAATTGTTGTAAATGGTGTTGATTTTGTCGCTGAAGTAATGGGACAATTGGGTACAGTGGGCCTGTGATGGGGTAATTGTCTTGAAGCTAATGGCTAGCAGGGTGAAGTCATTCTCTACGGCAAAAATGTGTTTGCGTTGTTGATGTTGTTCTTAATTCGTTCAGTCAGTGCTGATAATTTGGTGGATCTGATTTGTTGATGGTAGAACCGAAGGGTTGATTTGTAGGTATTTTGGGTGTGTCTCCATCAGTGTTCAAGATGCTTGCAATGGCATTTGGTGAGTTTTAATTCTTCTTTGTACCAGCTTGTTTGTGGTCTGATAGTAGGGGCGTTGATGGCCTTGAGCGGGGCCGGGAGGTTGAACAGGAGATTATGTAGGCATTAAAGTCGATGATGGAACATGATAGGTTGTCGTGGTGCCACTGGCGGCAGACCTGGAACTTTGTGATCAATGTTTTGTTTTGATGATTCTGTTCCAGTTGTGTTCAGGTGGCTATAGGATGTGTAGTTCGGTGTTGATGGGGGGATTAGCAGGTTGACGCACACAAGGAAGTAGTCGGTCCAGGTAAGGGGTGGTGGCTTTTTCACCATGATTTTGGTGAAGTTGGTGAAAACCGGGTTTAGGAGATGTCCATTGGTGTGGGTTGGGTCTTTCACCTCTTGAGTGTGTTCAGGTGCTCCAGGAAGTTTTTTTTTGTTGGTTTTTTAATAGAGTTTTATATAGCGCCAACTATAGACCCGAAGATATCGGGTATCAGAGCGCTTTACATAGCACCAGTTTCGTTACACAAGGACACATTCATTTTTGTTAGGCACGGGAAGATTAAGGGATTTGCCCAGAATCACAGGATGTTGAGCGTCGTTGCTGAGACTCGAACCCGGTTCCCCAGCGTTGACGTCGACCGCTCTAGCCGTAAGGCTACATCCTCTCCCCTAAGTTGCTGGTGTTTGGGTCTGTGTGGTCCTCCGGATGGAAATTGAGATTGCCAAGTAGAAAGGAGGAACTAAAGTGGGGCGATAAAGTTAGTGATTATGTTTTTGCAATTGGATCATGGTCTGGGAGGTTGGTAGAGAAAGGCCCCTACCTGGGTGGTGTTGCTGGAGATGTATAACTTGTTCCAGGAGATTATTGGAGTTCGCGGTTGAGAGAGAGCAGTGGATGTTATCTTTAAAGGTGATGGCTAGTCCTTCTCCAAGTTTGCAGGTTCTGTCCTGTCTTGCGATCTTGAAACCGGGAGCGGGGGAGGGTGTGGTGAGGATGACTGCTGCGTATGGAGAGCCGACGACGAGGTGAGCCAGGTTCTGGTTAAGAAGAGGAGGTCCGATAAGAGGTTGTGAAGGAGGTTCCAGAGATAGAGTATCCCCAGAAAGATCGTTACCAAAGGTATGTACTTTTTCTTTACCCTTAGATCGATAAAGACTTGAGACTCCTTTCAGAAAGAAGTTTGAGACTTTAGGAGTAAGGGAACATAGTGTTATGAAAAAGGCACAAAAGTATTAAGTTTCATTGTTCGGTGCTTTCACCAGAGGAAGGTGCATGAAGTCTATATTATGTCACAGCCCACCTGAGAGTAGCATCAATGCCACCACCTTAAACTCAGAAAAAGCAACAGGCCAGGAAATATGATTAATGGAATCACTAAAGTGGTTAAAAAAGGTACTTGCATTTGTGTAAGGGTCAGAAAAGCACTCCAAGTATGATAACTGCTCAACTGCTCAAGGGCTTGCTCACCTGCACTAGTTGTCATAGTTGAGGTTCCCTTAAGTTGCTGCATCTTCTTATTCACCATCATATGTCCCTCATATATAGTCTGACAAATGGAGGCTACTGAAATTTCTTTGGCCTCCCTCGTTGCTTGTGCGACTTTCACTTAAGACAGCTTTATGTACTTTGTTCCGAGCCAGAAACTTCTGGTGAAAGTAGATAAGTATCCGTACTTGATTTTCAGTCTTTTTTCTGAGCTAGCATAGAAGAACTGAATTTTCACTGCTGAATGTTCATTCCATCTGTATGCCGCCCAGGGACACCACATCATCTTTCTGAGACATGGCGTAGTAATTAAGGCAGAGGGGAACAAATGAGGCCTGCTTTTGATGTAGAATGTTCGCATTCACCAGCGACCTTCTCGAAAACAACTATGGCCACCTTGACGTGAAACCAGGATGCAAAAAGTCATGGGTTGGCTCTGCAGTGGGGAAAAGCAATTGGTTGCTCCTTTACCAGCGGGAAAAATAAAACAGGGAAGGGTTTGATTGCTTGAATTAATCTTAGCCCCATGTAATTGCTGCGGGCTGCAAACAGTCCATTGTTTTTTTCCCACCACGCCATTTCATACCAGAAACAGCCATATTTGAATTGACCTTGGTTCTGCTCTAGTAGGCACAGACCATACCAATGCTCTAGGCCACGTTCCGTCTGAACGTGAACACAAGCAACAACAGACTAGTGTCGGCCTTGCTTAGCTGTTCGGACGTAACTGGTCCTATAGAAACTGAACTAAGACTGGTTCTCATATGGCTGGTCTCTGTCTACAATGCCATAGTGGGTAATAAAAATAGACTGAATGCGACCCCAGGTGCTCTCCAGTGGCTGAGATTAATTCAGTCATTCCTTCCATCAGTTTGTTGTTTGTTGACTCTATCAGGCAAAGCATCACTGTGGCTGCTTTCACATTGGACAATGCCAGGCTGATCTTTGGATTAGAGACTACTAGATGAACTCTATTGCAGCAGGGCAACCTCAACCATGTCCTTCTGGCACAGTTACCCTTGTTGTTGGAGGCATCCCTACTGAATTCTTCTTGGTCAATGCTTTTGTAGACCGCATATACTGTATAGTAGAGGTTTTCTTGCGTCATGGCTTCCTGTGACTGTTGTCTGTATTGTATATGCATTTACATAATGCTTCATACTCCTGATGAAGTGGCAAAACGTGTATCGGAGCATGATTAAGTAACAAACAGAGCCTCCGTTTGTGTCACATAGAATCTAGAGTCCTCTCTGGCTGATTTTTGGTGTGTCAGTCATTCCATTGGGACATACAATATTTAAAAATAACTTTTCTTTCACACTCTTTTAAAGCATTACAGTAATAAGGTATGCAACAATGCATTTCGCCTCATTTAAACTTCAACAAGTGAGGTCGTCACAGGAATGAAAGACACTACTTAAACAGTCATTCTCTATGTACATTATTTGTTTAGTTCATGAAAACTACACTTTTATGTTTTCCATTCATAGCCTGTGGAAAATCTATAATTATGTTTAAGGTAAATATAATTGTTATTGCTTACCCCATATTCTGCATTACTAAAGAATGGAAGGTCCTTATTTTTTTAAGCCCAAGTTCATTATTAATGTATTTCTCTCCTGGATAATCCAGAAAGAGAACACTCATTTGAGTGATCCTAAATAATTAGGGAATTCAAGACATCAGCTGTTTCCTGTAGAGTTGTCATTACATATTTAATAAAGTTGTCGTTCCATGCCCTTATTGGTTGCCTTTTTGATGTTAAGTGATCAATATGGCCATCTTAACCGCCCCAGTGTCTTTTCAACTCCAGATAAAGCTATACTTTTCAGAAAGGCTGCAAAGTGATCTGTTTTACCTAGCTAAAGCAATATGCAGCGGGTGCAGAAATAATCATTCCTTAATTCTGAGCTTATTTAGGTTAGTTATTCTGCAGGCCTTATTTTCACTATTTCACACTGAACAATGGTATTGCTCCGGGTTGGCAGCCACAGGATATAATCTTGTTGGTCACATCAGTGTTCATGAAGTTCAACGATGATCCTGTTATAGAGAAGGAATTCTACTTACACAGTATTGCTTTTTTCCAACAGGAGCATCTTCTTTTTTTTTTTTTTGATAATCAAGTTTATTAGCATTTAAGTAAAAACAAGATTCACAATGACAATAGAAACTTGCACATTACATCTGAGATCATCGACAGTGATAACAGGAGCATCGACCTGAGTACCAGGCCCCTGAGTAGGCCATATCGTGAATGTATTCAGATAAACAAGGGCATACATGGCGATCAAAACAGGTTGAGCCATTTACCCCAAATCTTCTCAAACATTTTAGGACAACCCCTGGCCTCAAAGAGAGGTTCTTCCTGGGTCGCACACCAATCTACCCCTCTTCGCCAGATCTTCACCGTGGGGGTTTAGCCCGAGACCAGACCGCCGCAATGTCCCGCTTGGCCACCGCAAGCGCAGTGCCTAGGAACCTTTTGTCGGCTCTGGAGCCATCAAGCCCATCGAACACTCCCAAGAGGAGACGTAATGGATCGTGGGGGACCGTCCAGTCCAGGGTCTAGGAGCATCTTCTTTTAATTCAGAAACAAACCTTTTGTCTTCAGCATATGTTTATGAGAGGATATCTTGAAATGGGGATTGTGATCCTATATCTTGCTCAGTTGCCTATCAGAATAAACTGACTGTTGCTGCACCGCGTCCAGTAATGCTGAAGCAGCACAGCATTTGAAAGAGCTTAATTGCTCTTTTATGAAGTTGCAGTCCATTTGGCGACATTTCCTGCAAGCTTTAGTTTTTGAAAATAGCAAATCAAACAGCGTTTTGTCTTTAATCTAAACAAACATTAATCACCTGCATTTTACTCCTTTGGTAAAAAAACTGTTATGAAAAACCTTTTAAGGCAACGTGTTTGTTGCTAAAATGTTCTTTTCTTCTCTCTGAAACTCCCAATGATTTTAATACAATTAAAGGCTTTTACATTTTACTCCAGTATTGGAACTTTCATAGATTCCCATGCTTGATCATTCCCCGTCGTCGAGATGGGAGTCCCCGGTATATATAAAAATAGCAATACAAACCATTACAAATAGAAACTAGGCCTAGGCCCATTCTAGTTTTGTAACATATCCACCTCTTTTTGTAAAAGAGACCAAACAAAATCAACAACCAATCAGATCAGCCTCACCCTCTAGAACCCTCCTGAGAGAACCTCAGACCATCAGATGTTCTACTGCACGTTGTGCTAGGGAGTCTCCACTGAGCTCTGCTCAGTTTTTTCCTTGTTACCTTTACTCTTAGAGTTTTTTTTTTTTCAACTGATTTCTTCTGCAGCTTCTTCAACAGCTTCTTCAGCTTCATGTCAACATGTCTGAGAAGGAGAAAAAAGGCCTTTTTAGAGCTTGTTCCACCTGCTCTAGGAAAAGGCTTTACGTGGATGACTCTCACAAGGACTGCATCTATTGCCTCTACCCAGATCACAAGGCTAAAGATTGCAAGGTTTGCCGTACTTTTTCCTCCAAAACCTTGAGAGACCGTGAGGGACGTCTCCTGACCTGGCTCCAAAAGCTGAAGTCCAGGAAGGATCCACTATCCAGTGACGATAGTGATGAGGCCTCATCAGCTTCGTCTTCCAGGAGATCTCTGAAAAGGTCGAGATCTGACCCCTCTTCTTCTGAAGACCGTCCTGGAAAAGCCTCTAAAAAGACCTCTCATAGGTCTGACAGGCAAAGTCCAAGCAAATCTCCTCACTGAGGTGTAAAGGAGAGGGAAGGACTTTCTACAGGAGTGGCTACAGTAAGGAAGTCAAGTTCTGTTCCTCCATCTTCTTCTCCTGACAGAAAAAAGGACTTCAAAAAGCCCTCCTCTGTACCTTCTGAGGGAAAACATGCTGAGAAAATTCCACCGTAGACGACGCTGTCGACGGCACCGTCGACGAAGAAGCTATCATCGTCTTCGTCGACGTGCGGCGAAAAGGTACAGTCTCAGTCTTCTCTTACTCCGGCGATCGTCGTCGAGAGTTTCCTTGCCTTCATCGTCCACGGTGCAGCATTCATCGTCGACGCCAATGACGACGGATGCAGGGTCAACAGTGACAGCGAAGACGATGGCCGTGGTGACGACGACTACTACGACGATGACGGCGTCGACAGTGATGACGACGGTATCGGCCCCGACGATGACAATAACTACATCGTCGACGGAGAACATTTCTGAGATAAACATCAGGAAACGTCGCATTTCTCCTGAGCTCACTTCCCCCAGCAAAGTGACACCTCTGCTGCCTACTCACCTCCTAGAAGAGGAGGATTCGGAGGAGGAAGGTCCATATGGGTACGCACATAGCCCTTCTGAACTGCATGTTAAATGTCAAGACCTGGATTCGGAGGATGAATATGGGGAAGAGCAGGATTATGATCCTCCCCAAAACTATCACGGAGGTTGCCAGGAGGAGATGGTTGGTTTGCCATCCTCCTTGATTTCGGACTTTCAGCTCATGCTCTCAGACTATAGAAAGAGATTTCCCACTCCATCTCCGGCTCAGGAACAGATTTCAGCTCCTGCTGTTCTACCTGCAGGGCCTTCCACCCCTCGGCTGCCACCACCACCACTGCAATTGATTGTGGATCCACCACCGACGGCTCCATTTATCCAGGATGATACCTCGGATGATGACAAGGATAATGCAGTTCTCCCTGATCCAGACAGGGAATGGAATGATTATATTATCCACTACTCCTGCATCACCTTCACCGGTGCCAGTGGATTCTCCACCTGGGGACATAGGTGGTTTCCATAATTTGTTGGAAAGGGCAGCTAAGAGATTCGAGCTTCCTATGCCATCGGTACAGTCTGAGTGCTTCTTATACGATTTCAAAGAGCCCTTTAAGAAGTCTGTGAGATCAATTCCTATCGTTGGTCATGTTTGGGAAGAGGGGCTCAAAGTTATGAAGACCCCAGCTACAGTGGTCCCGGTGCTTCCTCGTTTAGAGAAAAAGTATAAAGCCCCGGAGGATAGCCCGGCTTGCCTAGTGAGTCAGCCGAAACCGGACTCAGTGATATCTCAGGCAGCACAGAGGAAGTCTAAAAATCCAGCGGCTCCTCTAACAACACCTCCAGATAAAGAGGGCAGACGCTTGGACAATGCTGGCAAAAGGTTTTCATCGATGTCAAGCCTGCTCGTCAAAGCAGCTAACGCTTTACCCATCTTGGGGTGCTACGACCGCCAAATGTGGTGTGACCTCTCTCCCTACCTAGACCAGCTGCCTGATGACAGCAGGGCGGAAGCGAAAAGGATTCTCCAGGACGGAGAAAGGGCCTCCTCCGAGGTGATTGATTGCGCAAGGGACATTGCAACAACTGCGTTCCGTTCCCTGGCTGGCGCGGCAGTCCTTCGTTGCCAGGGATGGCTTCGAGCGACCTCGTTTAGACCTGAGGTTCAAAACTAGATTTTGGACCTTCCTTTTGATGGAGAGGCGCTCTTTGGTAAGCACATGAACGATGCGCTTCAGGACATTAAGAAAGATACGGACACAGTGAGATCTTTAGGGACACTCCAATACCGCAAGGTCCCTTTTCGTGGTGCAAGGGGCAGAGGTTTTCCCTCATACAAAGGAGGTTACCAGCTATATCGGTACCCCTCGTATACGCCTGCCTCGCAATCTTACCGCCCGCAGTATAACCAACGGCAGGGTCAGTCCTCGTCATATTCAAGATCGACGAACAGAGGAGGAGCAGGACGCCAGGGGAAGGAGTCCTCTAAGCGTCAATAGCGGCCTGCTGGCTCTGTCTACTGTTCCTCCCCCTCATTTAACACCTGTGGGGGGCAGGATCTCACATTACTTCCAAGAATGGCAACGGATAACATCGGATCGTTGGGTTCTCAATATCATCCAATTTGGCCACACGCTGGAGTTTGTGCATCCTCCTCCAATCAAGCCCCCTCGCGCCAACGTAACGAAACATCTTCATCTCCTGCGTTTAGAGGTCCAACAGATGCTGCAGAAAGGGTCGATAGAACCAGTCCCTATCTCACAAAGAGGAGAGGGTTTCTACTCCCGGTTCTTTCTAGTTCGAAAGACTGTAGAAAAGTGGCGCCCTATTCTAGATCTGAGGGAGCTCAACACCCATCTCATCAAACAGTCGTTTCGAATGGTCTCCTTGCAGACTTTTAAATTCAGGAGATTTCATGGCCACTTTGGACCTAGAGGACGCATATTTTCATGTTCCCATACATCCATCCCACAGGAAGTTTCTTCGCTTCACAGTAGCCAAGAGCCACTTTCAATTCAGGCTCCTCCCCTTCGGCCTCAGATCGGCATCAGGGATCTTTACAAAGATACTGGCTCCAGTGGCAGCTTTTCTAAGGAAACAACAGCACCAGGTTTTCCCTTACCTGGACGACTGGTTGCTAAAGGCTCCTACCAAGACTGCAGCCGAAAGGTCAGTGGCAGCTTGTACAAAGCTGTTCAAAGGTCTGGGTCTTACCCTAAACACAGAGAATCAAATTTGTGCCCTTCCAAGAACGCCAAATTCCTGGGAGCCATATTGGACACATCCCTGAACAAGGCTTTTCCGTCAGTGGAAAGACAAGCCAAACTGATGTTGATGGCCCATCTACTTCAAAAAAGGTCACTTTCAGTTCGCCTCTACAAGTCCCTTCCGGGATCCATTTCGTCCTGCATTCCTCTAATTCCTCACTGCAGGTTACGAATGCGTCCCCTTCAGGAACAACTGGACTTACAGTGGCGCCAAGTAGAAGGGTCTTTCGAGGACATGATCACGATCACTGTGCCAATGAAAGAAGCCGCTTCATGGTGGACTCGCGAGGAGAACATTTCCCAAGGACTCTCCTTCATGGTCACCCCAGCTCCTCAGATTATTACAACAGATGCGTCTCTGGAGGGCTGGGGAGCGGTCTTACAGGACCGCCAGATAAGTGGTCGATGGCTACACCACCATCGTCTGTTGCACATCAATCTGCTGGAACTCAGAGCGATTCGCCTAGCCCTTCAGGCTTTCCTCCCGAGAATAAAGGATTTGTCGGTTCTAATAAGAACAGACAATACTACAGCCATGCATTATATCAACAAGCAGGGCGGCACAAGATCTCGTCTGCTGTCGGCGGAAGCTCAAGCTGTCTGGGAATGGGCGATACTGCATGGGGTCTCACTAAAAGCAGAACATCTCCCAGGGAATCTCAACGAGACAGCAGACACACTAAGCAGACTAAAGTCAGTCAGACACGATTGGGAACTGGACCAGAGGACTCTGGAGGAGATTTTTCGACTATGAGGCAGACCGGCCATAGATCTCTTTGCCACACCGGAGAACAAGAAATGCCGGTTCTACGCAAGTTGGCATCACCATCCGGGATCCTTGGGGAATGCGTTTTCGATGGCATGGTCAGGCGCCTTTGTTTACGCTTTTCCCCCCATTCCTCTGATCCCGAGACTGCTCAGAAAGCTAAAGACGGAACACTGCAAAATGATCCTTATAGCACCGTCCTGGCCTCGCCAGTACTGGTTCACGGAGCTTCTTCTCCTATCCTTGGAGCATCCGGTTCCTTTGAAACCGATTCCATCACTACTGACAATGTCCCAGGGCCAAAGTATTGCATCCGGATCCCGATCCCTGCAATTATCAGCGTGGCTCCTGAGCACAGGAGTTTCTCAACTTAAAGCTCTCTGCAGAATGTAGAGAGATCCTGTCTCAGGCCCGTGCACAAAGTACAAACAAAACCTACCGGATGAAGTGGAAGAGGTTTTGTCACTGGTGCCGAGAATCGGGAGTTCACCCTTTCTCTTCCTCGGCGCATGAAATCCTTCCTTACATTCTTTCCTTGGCAGAGGCGGGCCTGGCTCATTCATCTATTAAAGTTCATCTCGCGGCCATCTCTCGCTTCAGAAGGACATCCTCAGGCCCTTCGCTCTGGTCAGCGAGGATAATTAAACCGTTTATGAAAGGTCTTTTTCGAGCCTTCCCTCCATTGAAGCCTCTTCCACCACTGTGGCACCTTAATCTGGTCTTGACCCAGCTCATTAAATATCCTTTCGTGCCTATACATAAAGTGAACTTGAAATTTCTCTCCTGGAAGGTGGCCCTTCTTCTAGCCTTGACATCAGCTAGAAGGGTCAGCAAGTTGCAGGCACTCACCATTCAAGAGCCCTTTCTTCAATTCAAGAATGAAACGGTAGTACTCTGTACCAACCCAAAGTTCATCCCGAAGGTACCTTCGGACTTTCATTTAAATGAACCTGTGATACTTAAAACTTTTTTCCCTCAACCTACGACTCCGGCTGAGAGGTCACTTCACTCATTGGACATTCAGCGTTGCCTGAAGTTCTATCTCCAGAGGACTAAGGGTTTCAGAAAGTCACCTCAGCTCTTTGTGGCTTACAGCGCCCCTCGTAAAGGATTTCCACTTTCCAAACAAGGGATTGCATGGTGGATTTCCAGCTCTATCCAATATTGTCATCAAGCAGCTGGTAAGCCCCTTGAAGGGAAAGTCCGGGCTCACTCCACTAGGGCGATGATTTCTTCTACGGCTCTCTTTGCTGGGGTACCTATCCGGGACATCTGGAGAGCGGCGAGCTGGAAGAGTACCCATATCTTCACAAGACATCACTGCTTGGATTCTTCATCGCGCAGTGACACTGCAGTGGGCCAAGCAGTCCTGAGGAACCTTTTTCAATAAGTGGTGAGCTTTCCCTCTCATCCCTCCTTCCTTTTCCTTTATAACTTCTTCACACATTCTTTGATGCATTTGATTGCTTCTTGTTATTTCTGTATGCATATATGGGTTTTTGATTCGCATTTGAATTGTGGTGATATCTTTTATTTCACTATTTAAAAAAAAAAAAAAAGAATAAGGTCTAAACTGTGAAATATGCTATTTCCTTTCCTTTCTTTAATCTTATTGATGCGTTATTGATCTCTGTTGAAAGTAATACAGACAAAGAAATGTGCTCATGACTGCTAGCTACTCTGATTCAAGCATGGGAATCTATGAAAGTTCCAATACTGGAGTAACTTGTTTTCTTTTTAATTCTAATCCTATATATTGGGGTTTTTAAACGACATGAGATGTTTTCAAATGGCAATGTAAAATCATTCATATTAAGTTTTATTTTTTAAATCATTGTTTTTCCTCCGGTGAATCTTCATTATAAGTCAGAAGATCTGAATAGCCCTGCTAACATGTGGAATCTAGGAGCACTTTTTTCTAAAGCACATATTATTTAAAAATAAACACATTTATATTTGAGAAAACAAAAGTTTTTTTCTGCAAAAATTAAGTTTCATAACAGCCTATAACAGGCTATATGGGCCAGTTTTTGAGTATTTTTTTTGTAACTATTTTTAAAATATGTACAATGCCACTAAAAGAAAGTTTGTACATAAAAAGTACTTTCACACACCTTTTTTAAAGGAAGGGCCAGAAAAATAAGACCAGATATGTGTCATATACACTGAAACTTGAAAAGTCTTGGGAAAACCTGCACTGCTCCGTTAAGGCACAGAGCACCTCCAGTACCCCATTATGCCCTGTAGGTAGCAGATGAGCCAGTTCTTTTTTCTGGCACCTGCTGACAGGAGCACTGACTGAGGACCAAACAGATTCTCACTGTGTCAGTATTGTGTGCTTCCTGTCCTTCTATTGCCCTGAATTCTGCAAGAAGAGGTTGGGTATAACTGAACAACAGGGAGAAGATAAGGCTTCATTGTTTACAGGAAGAGCTATGCAGACGTGAAAAAGACCTGCCAGGATGTGGAGAAGGTGTACCCTCTACTGTTGTTATTTCCACCACCTCCAAGGACCCACCACAGGCATGATTCAGGTAGAGAGCCCACATCAAAAGAAAAAAATGTTCTCCTTTAAGGCACAGAGCACCTCCAGTATCCCATCATGCCCTGTAGTTTGCAGTTGAGGCAGTTCTTTAGTCTGGCTCCTGCTGAGAGGAGCACTGACTTTGGCCTTTTTGATGTTTTTTCCTTTGGAAACCTTTCCAAACCTGACCAAAACACTTCCGTTCAACTTCTCTTAAGGCAGGCACATTTTTTCTGTTTCCTGTTAAAAAAAAGTGTTAATTTTGAAAATGTCATCCCTTTTTGTGAAGTGCCTTAACTCTTGGAGGAGCAAGGTACAAACCAACTCCCACTATGTCTGTATTATGTGCTTCCTGTCCTCGTATCGTCCTGAATTCTGCAATTAGAGGTTGCATAAAATTCTGAGCGACGGGGAGAAGATGAGGCTTCATGGTTTTCAGGAAGAGCTGCACAGACGTGAACAAGCAACCCAGAAGACCTAAAGGATGTAGAGAAGGTGTACTCTCTACTCTTGTTCCTTCCACCACCTCCAGGGACCCCCCCACAGGCATGATCCATGGAGAGATCCCACATCAAGATGAAAAAATGCACCCGTACAATGTCGAGGTCTGTGATGTTGAGGATGGTCTCTGCCACTTCTTGCTCGATGTTGAGAACAAGGCTGCTGTCGTCGAAGAGGTCATTTGACGTTGTGGGACTCATCTCAATGCACTCCTTCCACCTCTTCATCCCACCTTTCCATGTTTCCAGACTCTGACTAGTCAAGGCCTCCATACAGGGAAGTCTTGCCAGTGGTTACCTTGTCTTCTGCCTCAGGGCGCATTACTGAGGATGCAGCCTCTACAGGACCTCATCCAGCAACATTAGAACTGGTTGTTCCACCAGAGTCACCTCAACCTATGTAGCCCATTGTACCACTTCCAGCAGCACTACCTACACTAGCTCTACCTCTAGTGACCGTGTTACCTCCGATTGCTTCTCTACCTCCCACTGAGACTTCAGTGACACCAGCTAAGAGAGCGAGACCTTCTAGAGTTCAGAGTAGATGCTACCATTCTCGTTTACATCATTGGTCTAGACACTTCTAGATCTACTCATCAGTCAAGGTCATCTGGTAGAGGAGGAGAAGATTACAACAGACAGATGGGTGTTGAATATTGTAAAGCATGGCTATTCTCTGAGGTTCAAGTCACAACCTCCAGCCATTCCTCCGAAGAGGTCTTCTCAATATAATCTAGACTTGCTTCGTTTGAAAGTCAACACTCCTCACCTCAGATGCAGTAAAGCCCATCCCTATGCACAGAAAGGCAAGGGTGTTTAGCTACTTTCTGGTTCAGAAGAAAGGGCTGAAGCAGGAATATAGTCCTAATTTAGACCTCAGGACTACGAACAGGTTCACAACGAAAGAGAAGTTTCGCATGTTGGAAGTTTACCAAATATACCTTCTACTCTATCAGGGGGATTGGAAGTGTGCCACAGATCTTCAAGATGCTTACCTTCACATTTCCATCATTCAAAAGCATTGACAATTTTTGAATTTTCGGATGGGCAATGCCCATTACGAATACAAGGTCCTGCCTTTCAGCCTAACGTAATCTCATGGACTTTTAAAAGAGTATGGCAGTAGTGACAGCACACATTAAATGAAAATATACATCTATCCCAGACTAGATGACTGGCTTACTAAGGATTTAACACTTCAAGAAACCCAGCATCACTTCAACATGTCTCTGTTTCACCAATTGGGCCTCAGGGTAAATCATTTCAACTCTACAGCGACCCAGTACATCCACCCATTTCTTGGAAACACACAATAACATCAACCGTGTATCCTTTAGATGAGTGACTGTTCTGCCTATGTGAAGTGTCAAAGTCTTCTAAAGGTGAAACACATCACAGCTTGTCGTATATTGTCCCTCCTGAGCTCAATGGCTTCCTCTATCTTTCTGATTCCAAATGCCCGCCTGCAGATGAGGCTAGTGCAGAAATACCTGGAAGACTAGTGATGCCAACTCTTTGGCAGTTGGGAGGAGAAATTGGCTCTGTCACAGACCACAGTTTACTCCCTCCCATCGAGAGCAGATAGTCAAGTTTGCTAAAGATTGTCTCTTTTTAGTCAGAAGCCTCCTCTCAAGCCATCATGACGGATGCTTTGCTTGTGGACTGGGGAACCCATATGGATGATTTTCATACCTAAGAATTGTGGTTGTCAAAAGAAATAAAGTACCACATTCACCTCCTGGAGTTGAAGGCGGTTCATCTGGTCCTGTAGAGATTTGTGCTCAGCTCCATGACGTATTTTCTGCTTGTTCAGACAGACAATTGCACAACAATGTTTACCTCAACAAACAGGGAGGCAGAAGACCTAGACCACTGTCTCTAGAAGCCCAGATAATTTGGAGGTGGGTGATTGCGAGGAACCTGCACATCACCTCAGTTCACCTACAGTAATCCACAACACACAAGCACATTTTCTGAGCAGGCTAATCCAATAGAATCATGATTGGGTATTAAACGATACAGTCCTGCAAGACATTTATTTACAAATGTGGCTTGACTTAATTGCAAATGCAGACAACAGGGAATGCCAAAATTACACAATCAGTAATTGCCATCCAGAAACACTGGTGAGTGCTCTTTTGATCAGTTGGTCAGAGGAGTTTGTTTTGTCGCATTTCTCTAATGTAGTTGATCCCTTCGTAGATAATCAAACTAGTGAATGACAGAACGAGAATGATTCTCATAGCTTCTTAGTGGCTACAGCAGTGGTGATACACTGACTTGGCAGCCTGGCTCCTGAACTCTTGCGATATGGATATGTAAATCTGCCAGACCAATGTACAAACGTCTTTCAAGAGCTCAGACTTCCTTCCACTAGAATATCATATTTATTCAAATGGAAGTGGTTTTTCATTTGGCATCTACAAAAGAATCTCTTTACTACCAGATGGCAAGAAGCTGTACTCCTTTATCTTCTCGATTTAGCAAATTCGGGCTGCAGTTTTCTTCTGAAAAAGGTACATCCTGCAGCCGTAATAGCTTACCGGAGACCCTTCACAAACCTTCAGTAAGGGATTTAGAATGTTTGCCCTCCCTTAAGGAAACCTTTCCTCCCTGGGAGTTTAATGTGCTCCTATCCAAATTGCTGTGCCCCCTTTGAGTCTATTCATGTGGCTTCTTTCTAGCATATCTCCTGTAGGACAGCTGGCAATTACTTCCACCTGTAGGGTTAGTGAAACCCAGGCTCTTTGCTGAAAGGAATCTTTCATTGTATTTCATAGAGACACATTGGCTATGAGAACCATTGCTAGTTTCTTCCTCAAGTTATCTCTAATTTTCATGTAGATCAAAAAGCCTCCATTCTGACCTTCTTTCAGAATCCCTCCACTCTAGCTGAGAGGCTTTAGCATTCCCTTTAATTTAAAAAGGGTTCTAAGCTTTTGTCTTGATAAAACCACAGATCTTAGGCAGTCTGACCAACTATTTGTAAATTATGGCTCTATAGGAATTGATTTGCCTAATTCGAATCAGTCCATTTCTCATGCATTGTGTTGTGTATTTTACTGTATTACAGTAATGTGGATAAGACTTTGCCTGGTAGGCCCAAGCTCATATTACAAATGGTATGGCTGGTACTGTGGCTTTATTAAAAAACATTTCAATTGCAGATGTTTGTAAAGCGGCCACTTGGATGTACATACATACTTTCACAAGTTACTATTGCCTTGACACAGATTTCAGCCCAGCTACCCACGGGGGGCAAGCCTCTCTTTGTAATCGGTTCAAAGAGTGCACTGTAAGTCTATTTCCTTTGCCATTTATACTGTGGGGCTTGCTATTCTATTCCATGCTTATGATTTATAATAAAGATCCCCTGGAGAAGAAGGACACGTTTCTTACCTTAAATCCTAGTTCTCCTCGAGGGAAATCATTATAGTTATAAGAATCCACCCTCCTCAGTGGAGAAGAGGCAAAGGTAATTGTTCTTACTTCTCATATGATTCATCATCTCTGTAAAAAAAGAACTGGCTCAGATGCCATAGAGTGCATGATGAACTAGCTACTGGAAGTGCTCTGTGCCTTAAAGGAGCAATGCTGTTTTCTCACAGCATTTTCAGTGCTCACATATTTGGCTACATTGTTCCTATTTTTCTCACCCTTCCTTTGAAAAAGGTTTGTGAAAGTAGGTTTCAGGTCACTAAGTTTATTTTAGTGACGTTGTATATTTTTTTTTAATTTATATTTTTTTTTTCAAGTGAATACTTGAAAATTGGACAGAATTGCATGCTATTGGCTGTTGTAAAACTTTCTAATTTTTTACCAAATTGTGTTTCAAAAATAAAAGTGTATATTTTAATGAATATGTGTTTAGTAAAAAATAAATAAATAAAAGTGCTTCAGGATCCCATGCTTGGAGTATTCAGTGCTTCTAGCTATAATGAAAATTCCCCTGGAGAGCTAGGATTTCAGGTAAACTATTCCTTCCACAGTATTGCTAATCGGTTGAGATATTCAATATATATTTCATTAAAGATGGGCATGATGTAGAACTAGCTGTAGAGTTAGTAATATTTCCTTCTTTTTTAAGAACTGATGTAGAACTAGCAATAGAGTAAGTAATTTTTCCTTCTTTTTAAAGAACGGTTGAGATTTATCTACAATGGACAAAACAAATTCCTTGTCTGGCCTACAGCTGTCATTTGTGTCAGAAGCCATGCAATAAAAATCCTCATTGTGTTATTTACATGTTCCTGGCATAACCTACTCCACAACACACAATGAATGAAATTGGGTCATCTTAACGAATATATCAATAATTGGATCAGACGGAAATGAATAACCAGAAACACTTACCATGCGTCAACATTTGTATTTGGAAGGAGCCTTTCAGTCATCGCTTTGTAATAGTCTTGTGCCAAAGAACATCGTCTTGCAGCCAGTGAGATAATTCAGACTATGTAAGATGGTTTAAAATAAATGAAATGTGTACTGCCTCTTGCGGCTGTCTTGTAGCAGGTTTAATTTTTTTAGACTCCGTTAGTTATCATTCTTTCAGATTTGTAGTCTTTCGCTAGATTTACCTATCCACACTTATCCTGCACATGGGATGATCCTGCTATTCTTCGATATGGTATTTCCACAAATTCTTAACCTGACTAAATGTCTGTCCTCTCTGCCAGCGGGTTAGCTATTTCTCAGTGTTATGATGCTTTATCTGGAGTATCAGAGTTACAAGTAAATTAGTATTCAGTAGCTTGCTCAAACCTTGTTAATCTGTCAGCATCCATCTGCCCTCAATTGCCACGGAGTTCACATCTCTAGAAGGGGTGCAAAAACACTTTTTTCAATGTAAAAATAATCTAATCTATTTAAGATGCCGTTTATCTCTTCATGTTGGTCAACAAGCTACGCACACAAAGGTATTTTTTGTCCTTGTAGTCCACTACACCTTAACTGCTTGAGCTAAGCTCTGGGAAACATGTTCTTTGGTATTACTCATTTCCCCTGAGGTGTGACAGGCGAGAACAGCCTTGGAGTCACAGTTGTGGAGAAACCCTTTGTGTTTTCAGACACTCAAGACACTGAGCAACCATATTGTGTCTTGCATAGAAATTCTGCCAACAGGCGTATGAAAGTTAAAATGAAACAATTTTGAAGAATAATCTTGCTATTAGGTTTAATTTTATTTGAGAAATATTAAACTGACTGAGTTAACTGATGAGCGTATGCTTTATCCAGTCTTTTTCAAACCCTGAATAAACCGGTACCATTTTAATTTCCTTTTTTGACAGATTGATTGTTACATAAAGTTTCTCAGCGTTGTTTTTGGACAGCATTTGTGTATTTCCTTCATCATTGTGCCTTTAATAGAAACAAATGCCACAAATATTCTTCCTCTTCAAACTGGAATCCTGGGTGCATGGAATCCTTACCAGTTCTGCATTAGTAGCCTGCGTCCAATATTTGGGTCTTTTCTGAGAATACATGCCACATGCAAACCTAGAAGTATTGTGCTTTAACTACTGTTTTAATTCCAGTTTATTTCCTGTATTCCTTAGAGTGATTGCTCAAAGGTTTATTTTTTCTCTTTTTGCTGGGTCTTTTATTCTTAGCCTACACAAAACACATTTGCAAGAAGAATTAAACCAAAAAATACATAAATGCATATTGTAAAAAAATAATCTGAATCCTATCCTTAGTAACTCCAGTACAGCTCATGGATATTCTAGCTACAAATGACGGTCAAAAAAATATTCAAATTTTCCTTGGTGACTTCAATCTCCACTGGGATGACCTTGACGGCCCAGGAGTCAATAGCCTAAAAGCCTTCCTCTCAGACCTTAACCTTACCCAAATCTGTGACAGCCCCACACATGATAAAGGCTCAACCCTCGATCTAATGATTTCCAAAACGGACTCTACTCAGCTTGAATTTATCCTCCCCTGCGACTGGTCTGACCACCACATCATTACATTCCACATCAATGAAACAACTAAATTACTTTCTACCCAACCCACGAGAACATAAATTTGGAAGAGGAATCTAAAAAATGTCGGTTCCGACTTACTCACAACCTCCAGTCCTAACATCCTGCTTCCCGCTGAAGGCTTATCGGATGTACAAGGTCTGACTAATCATTACTTCCACTCCATGAACACGGTACTAGACAAACTAGCTCCCTTTCAACTGAAAAGAGTCACCACAAAAGACTCAAAACCCTGGTATGATGGTAGGCTAAATGAAGACAGACAATCTCTAAGATTAATTGAACGACGATGGAGATCGGCACCATCCTCTGACCACCTCAAGCTACTAAGAAGCACAAGGAACTCCTACTACAGAAAGATCAGATGATCAAAAGCAGGCTTCTTCAGTAAGCAATTAGACCAAGCCAAGAACCGTCCCAAAAAGCTATTCGAACTAATCAAATCTCAATCTAAGGGTGTACCCCACCGCCCCCAAGCTAACCCAGACACACTACCCAATTGCGAGGAATTTGCCGCCTTCTTTACTATGAAGACAGAAAACATAAAGACGGACCTGCTCAACGACTTAATATCTCATACCGACTCTCACATGGACACTTCACGGCCCCCGCTAGAAGCACCATTCATATGCTCCGTAAAGTTCGACCTCAAAAACAACGCATCCTGGTCCTCCTTCAACACCTACAGTGAAGAAACTATACTAAAAACGCTCACTGCCCTGAACCCCTCCAGCCACTTCACAGACCCTCTTCCCGCAAACTACATAAAAGACTTCATTCCTCTGTTATTGCCTCTATGGACCAAGATTATAAACACCTCTCTCCTTCAAGGAACCATCCCAGAAATCCTGAAAGCAGGGCAGGTATCCCCTATCTTAAAGAAGCCATCGGCGGACCCGTCGGACTTAAATAACTATCGCTCAATATCCAACATCCCCACTCTGGCCAAACTTTTAGAAAAGTGTGTTCACACACAGCTTGGCAAACACATAAATCAATTCAACCTGCTCAACCAATACCAATCCGGCTTCCGTGCAGGTCACAGTACTGAATCAGCCATGACCCACATAATAGATGACGCTTTAAAAATCCTTGACCAAAACGAAGACTGTTTACTAATCTTGCTTGACCTATCCTCGGCCTTTGACACCATCAAACACGACAACTTGATTGATCTCCTGAAATACAGAATGGGATTATCTGGATCTGTTCTAAATTGCTTCACCTCCTTCCTACAAAATAGATCACAAAGATTCAAGGTTAATCAATCCTTATCCAAGCCCATCCCAGTCACTTTAGGAGTACCGCAGGGATCATCCCTTTCACCTACACTTTTCAACCTTTTCATGGAACCACTCACCGACCTTCTCAGCTCCTTGAATGTCCATTATCACATGTACGCAGATGACACACATCTCTACATAAAGATCCACTCACTTGAAGACATCAAATCCCTCAATTCAACGCTTCAAAAAACGCAGAGCTGGCTGGCCCAAAACCATTTGAAACTAAACACCCTTAAAACTGAATTCCTCTTAATCGCTCCCCCCAACCAATCGACCACCATCCTCGAGTGGATGAACCACCTAACAGCACTCAAAGTCCGACCTCTCATTATCGACTCAGCGAAATCGTTGGGAGTGACTCTGGACAGAAATCTAAATATGCAGAAACACCTTAGCTCCTCTACAAAAGTAGCAAATTTTCAGTTGAACACCTTGAGAAGACTGAAACCCTTCCTGCCCGCAAATGACTTCAAACAGGCAGTTCAAGCTCTAGTTATCCCTAGAGTGGAATATGGGAGTGTCATTCTATGCGGCCTTCCCAGATCGACGACGGCCCCTCTTAGAGCCTCAATCAACGCTGCTGCTAGACTCATCACAGGCTTCAAAAGAAACAGTCACATCTCCCCTGACCTGCGAGCCCTCAACTGGCTACCTTTCGAGTCCAGAATACATCTGAAAATCGCTTGTATGACGCACAAGGCACTACATCACAAAACTCTGAGTTATCTAGCTCAGAAACTGGTGCTCTCGTGTGGTAACAGATCCACCAGGTGCTCCAATAATCTTCTACTGAAACCTCAACGATTTGTCAAGAAGAAAACACCAGGATTTGGAATGCTTTGCCCCCAGAAACGAGACCGAATCCTTCTACTGCATTCTTCAAAAAAGAAGTGAAAGCTATTCTCTTGGCTAAATTTACCTGAACTATCTATATATACCTGTAATATACTTGCTAGGGTGTATTAGTTACTATTTTGTATTAGACGCACCTATATTTTTCTATGCTTGCTTTTTGTTACTTACATCTGCACTGTAAAGCGCTCTGATACCCGTAAGGGTCTTGTTGGCGCTATACAAAACATTCAAATAAATACAGCTCTTATTTTGAAACTCATTAAGTTAATCAGACCTTGCATCTATCAATAATCCTGGAGCTCTTAAATCTACCAAGCTACAACAAAACACATCTCCTTTTATGCTGTTTTAGTCTACTGCACTTTCAGAAAACTCTGGGAACAGGAGGTGGCTCAACCACAAAAACAAGAATATGGGTTTACCATCTAGTATTATTTTGTCATATAGATAATTGCAGCAAAGGCCTGTTGTGAGACAAATAATTAGTATATTATTCTAGACACCTAGATGAGCTAGACCCTTTCCATACTGTAGACTGCAGCATACTTCTTAATGGTATTTGGAATCTGTACTGTCTCATAGGTTCCTGATCGTGCGAAGAATGCAGTATGCTTGGGCTAATAGCCCACCTTGTTATAAATGTACATTTAGGAATCTGATGCTTATAAGTATCATCAGTAATGTAGCAGAAGACACATATGGAAAGCGGCTTTTAGCTCCACAAAATAATATCATTCAAGGCAATAAATCAGAGGAACAGAGTCAACTTTAAAAATCGGTGAAAGTAGCGGTATTGCAGGCTTTGCTGCTCAACTGGTCCTATATTGAAAAGCTCCTTCAGGGAGCTTTCTAAATTTAATTCAGATTAGTGTGGTTATCAATCCCCTAATGTTGCGATCACCAGAGTCCAGTAAGCAATTTTTTGGCCAACAATGAGTAGTCCCCATATTGTTTATTAAAACAATTTAGGCCTCTCATGATTGTCATTATTTTGATCAAGTCACATTCCCTTTCCAAGCAAGGGCATAATTGAAGAACAGATCCAAGTAGAGAAGTATGAGGCAGTGATACCTGTAGTCTCTTTTGATTTTTTTGCCTTTTTATTTGTGAGGTTGCAAATGCTGTGCATTTCTTTATTGGTATTATCATATTGTGGTACATGTAATAGAATGCAAAGACATCAAGACAGTGTTGCATCCCAATTTCTATGTTCAACAGAAGTGCAGTGTCACGATGGGGAGCAGGGGTGGCACAGGGAAAGTTTCCAACCTTTGCAAAGGGTTGTTTTCTGTACTCTGGGTAGTTGACTGCCTGCTCAAAAAGATTAAATGGAATGTGGGCAACATGCACCCTTTTTAACACCCTTGTTTTCAGGAATACTGACAGTCCATCCTTTACGTTTGTGTGCTGTAATATGCAGGCGACTGCCTTTCCTGAAGAATCATGTTTTTGGCAGGTATGTCATCCCTCACTCTATTAAAAGCAGGATGACGCTAAAAAAGTTCCCTCTGGCATCTAAGGGGGGGGGGGGCAAAGAAATCCTAACTTGAAAACATCCTCAAACTGGGGTGAAAGGATGAAGGACCTTGATCTGTAATGCCAAACAACACCCTCTTCCAAAACAAGCTTGTTTTGCAGACACTGTTGTCTTACTTGCCTAAAGTTGTGACGCTATTCCATGTTGGTCTAAATATCACCTTGCCAGCGTTCTATGCTTCGCCTCACCTCTCTAAGGAGTAGGATAGACTCTACCGTTTGATCCCCAAGAGAACTCTGAGCATTTATATTGATCATACCAAGGAACACCAAGTAGATGATCAGCTTTTTTTCTGAGGAGTGAAAAACTTTAAGGCTTTGCAGAAGAGAGCCATCTTACGCTGTATCGTGCTCTGCATTAAGATCATTCTACCAGGGCCAAAGCTGCTACCAATGTGTTGGTAAGCAGCTTTGTGTGTGTCCCTACATATGTTCCCAAAGCACTATGTTCCAAAAGCACTGCAGTCTGGACAGTCAGGATCACAGAGAGGTGCATTTGCCCGCTCAGTCCAGCAGGACTTTCTGGTTTGAGTCCATCATCAGACTCGCCTCCAAATAGGTACTACTTTGGTATCTATTCAAAAGATGAAGAATCTGCCACTAGAAGTCTCCATTAGAAGGACAAGTTACTTACCTTTGGTAACGCTCTTTCTGGTAGAGACTCTATCTAGCCCCAGATTCCTCACCGACCCGCTGATCCTCCACGTCTGTGTTTGGACTCTCTCCATTAATAGGATCCCAAGCCTAGGAATCTGCATACTGGTCTCACCAATTTGCTTTTTGGGCTCTGCATCTTGAGTTGTGAACACTCTCGAAAGCAGCTAACGTCAGGGCACAGAAGTGGATCATATGTAGTCTCTGCACGTCATTTTCTAAATGGAACGCTGTCGGTGCGGAGCCACATGGTGCCACCTACCAGCACCCAGAGGTACTGCTGATAAACGTTTCCGGATCCAGTCTGACGCCTGGATAATATTCAAAAGGTGAGGAATCTGCAGCAAGATAGATTGTCTACCAGAAACTGTGTTACTGATGGTAAATAACTTGTTCGGTATGTATTACCTCCAAAATCATCTGACCCAGCTTTCATCTGCTATACATGAGCACAGCAGTAATGGGCAGCCATATAAAACATGGCCTTTCCTACCTGTCCAAAATAAAAATATATGACCTCCTGCCACCCACCTCCACCTCTCTCTGTGCCTTTTCTTGTCTCTCCTCCAAATGTTGTGCTCCCTGCTTTCCAGCGCTGTTCTGAAGGCTCTTGAGTGCCCAGCCAGAGCAGTCTAGAGTTCCTTTATGACTTAGCCATAGTGGTCAACAAGTTGAGTTACCCACTGTTGCTACATCATATCTGTGAATCACTTAATTTAGACACCAGTCGTTCCCACTAATGGCTCTCCATGAGAGCCATGCATAGCAAAGAGAATTATAGATGGGTAACAGTGAATTACAGCAATGTTTTTCACTGAAGGGTTCTGAGTGACATCAAATAGACAATGAGAGCGAAGCTCAAGCTGTTTATGTTGTCACGCAAAGGCACAAGGTGAAAAACATCCCCGGAATCCACATTTTACACATCTATAATTTTATATTGTGTGGCCCACAAAATATGCTGCCCCTGGTTTCAACTTCTACGCAGTGGCAGAGGAGTAATGGGGGAGTCATACATTACTTGGCCTTTCCTCCATGAACCAAATATGAAAAAATAATTAACGAGCCATCTTTAACTAACCCCACCACTACCTTGCTTCCTTCCCCCTCCAGCAGCTCTGTGTTCTGATTTCAGCTAAATCAGACAGCACTTCGCTGACAGGGAGCCATCAGCCTGGCTGGGAAGCCCTTTATTACGTAGCAGCAGTGGGTAACAAGTTCTGTTATCAAGTGTAGCTGTGTCATAGTAGTGAGTTACCAGATTTAGAATCTGGTGTAAACGATAGAGGCTCCCTATGGAAGCGATGCATAACAAATCTATAAGCAACCTTCGGCCCTTAAAAAAAAAAAAAAAAGCAGTGATGTACAAATTTTAACTGTGCCTCATCGAAAGTCACAGAAGGAGTGATGGATCCATCACACAGTATTTGCAGAGAGCAGCTTTTATGTTGTGAGATGTAATTCCTGCTTTCTCTACTTGTGCCGCTTAGGATAGAAAAGCCGATTTCCGATTTAAGGTTACAACATGCAGACTCTTCCTTTTTTCAGCAGCAACACAAGGAGAGGAAGCGGGTCTAAAATGCTAGTATCATAAGCAAATGAAACATTCTGCAGGTTGTCCTGCTCCCAACATTTTATTTCAGGAGCTTCTAGTGGTTAGAGAATATAGAAGGTATAAGTTGACAGTTAATTTCTGAGAAATAGATCAAAATTACTAGTAATTAAATTGTTCTGTAAGAGTGATGAATGACATAGTCAAAAAAGACAAAACTGGATGTTTGGGTGACCAGTGCTCACTTGTCTTTTATGTATTGTCTAGTGAAGCGCAAGATATACACCATAAACTCTGCAATATCACATTTACAATATATGTGAAATCTCAGTAGCCTGAAATACCCATTCCCTATATCTTCAGTGAATGTTGCTGTCTCTTTCAAGAAGACTGACTGGGTCTTCCTTCATTGTTATCAGTCTTTAAGGTAACTGTCCCTTTGTGAAGGATAATTTGTACCACTTTTGTTTATTTTCATCAGAATACCATAGAATACTCCTTAATGGTTTTTAAATACCTCTTCTATGTTTACAGCATGCTGAATGTAAAACATTGTGTGCTTTGTACAATACTTGTTTAACCACACACTGTTTCATGTTAGGAGTACAAGAAGCCCAGAGTCAAGAAAGAGGAGATAGAATCTCAGATGAGAAGCCAGTGAAAGGATCAGGTGAAAAGAACTCAGTAGCAGCTACAGATGTACAGCCTGGTAAGAAAAGGGTAGTGAGACAAACTTCAGGGGATTTAGAGGGTTGAAAATAAACCATATGTGCAAACCTGTGAGATAGACACTGGCTGGAAAAATCTTGGGGCAGATCTGAAATGTGGGGACAAGTTGGGACTGTTCCACAAAGTAACAGCCATTAATTAGTTACAGCCTCACCATAATCTGCATGTAGAAACCATGAGGCAAATAGTGACTGTGAATATTGAACTGGTGCAGAGAATTAGATGGGAGCAGGCTGGAAATAGCCCAGAAGGACATTAGGTGAGGATTCACAAATTATTAGCTAGCAAGCTATAAAATGGCGGTAGTCCACATGTATACTTTGACGTAGGTGTAGTGTATGAATTAAAATCAGTTCTGAATCAAGAAATGGAGCAGACTAGGATTGATACACAAATAGCAATTGGATACACTGAGGCTAATAATAATTCCCATGTAGCGACCCATTTGATTGGGGCAAGCTATAAATTATTATTGTATTATATTTGATTATAAAGAGTGCAGCTACCCAAAAAAGGTTTCCCAGCTCTGAGCAGAAGTAGAGATGTCCAGATTGTCAGTTTAAAACAGTCAGGTCTTCAAGTCTTTACAAAACGCAAGAAGTAAAGTGCAGTTTTCTCAATGGCTCCGGGAGGATGTTCCACAATCTCTGGCCCAGAAATGTGAAAGACCGGCCTCCCATACGGGCCAAACGAATCCTTGGCACAGTACACAAGGCCTGATTGAGTGATCTCAGCGTACGTGCGGGTTGATAAGGCACCACCAAATTCTGAATATATCGTGGTCCTACTCTGGCTTTGTACATATAGCACAAGACTTTAAATTGTATTTGCTTTGTAACCGTGAGCCACTGAAGCTCGCAGAGGAGGTTTGAGGCCGAAGCATGTTTCAGAAGGCGATACAGATGTCTAGCGGCAGAATTCTGAACTGCGTGTAGTCGTCAGATGGAGGCCTTATCTATTCCTAGATACAGAATATTACCATAGTCTAATCTCGACAGGATTAGAGCTTGCATCACTATTCTTTAGGCTGAATGCGGAATCATGCAGATGATCTTTTTCATCCACTTAAGCACTGCAAAACAAGTGGAGGCTACCTTGGTCACCTGTGGCTTCATGGAAAGATTCTCATCCAACAAAAACCCAAATTTTTGACCTTAAGGGACAAGTCAGGAAGAGCCCCTAGGTATTCCCGCCAATGTTGTGGACCCCAAAGCTGAGGATTCTTGCCCAGGAGCATAACCTCTGTCTTATCACTATTGAGTTTGAGCGGGTTATTGTTCATCGATGTGGAGATTCGACTGAAACCCAGGTTAAGAGCGGCCTGTCCATGACCCTGTGCAGATGACAAAGAAAACATTATTTGTGTGGCATCTGCATAAGAAAATAGCGTTAAACCACAACTTTCTACTACATCTACCAGTGGGTGGATGTAAATATTGAACAACATCGGGCTTAAATCTGAGCCCTGAAGGACTCCAGAAGTCAAAGCCACCAAATCCTACCTGACATTGGCCAAGAAAACCTAAAATGTCCAGTCTTTTAAGAAATAGGTTATCGAGGCTAGAGCTGGTCCCAAGGCCCAGTGTTGCCAGTCTTTTGACCAAGATGGAATGGGACACAATGTTGAAGGCTGTGCTAAGATCTAATAGAATAAGCGCTGCTGTTCCTCCCTCATCCAGGAGTCATCTTAGAAGTTCAGTGACTCCTAGGAGGGCAGATTCAGTACTGTTCCCGGCCCTAATGCTGGATTGAGAAGGATGTAAGAAGTTTGGGGCCTCCACAAAAGTAGTGAGCAGTGCATTCACATGTTTCTCCAAACATTTGGAGAAGGTGGGCAGCAAAGAAATTGGTCTAAAATTTGACCAGTTGGTTGGGTCAAGATTAGGTTTTTTCAGGAGTGGTAAGACGATGGCATGCTTTCATCCCTGTGGAGCATAGCCCTACCATAGTGAAGGGTTAAGTAGATTCACCACCTCCTGTAGTAAATCAGGGTCAAAGATGCCGAGCTTGGTGAGTGGCAGAGGATCTAAAGGAGAGCCTGATTTGATGGACTGTAATATTGCCAAAAAACTAGAAATATCCAGAGGTGACCACAATTTCATTTTCCGAGTTGAACCAGGCATATTTATGTTATCGTATTGCCCTTTTGGGGTAAGATTCCAAGTGCAACTTCTGGCAAAAAAATCAGCAGATTGCACTTCACCGTTCTGATCCTTGGTCAGATGAAGTTGGGTATCCACCACCTTTTTAGGTTTTGCCTCCACAGTGAAATCTATTGTATTTAATATAATATCTTAAAAGGGACTTATATCCCCCTCCTTGCCACCTACTTTTTCTCCATTTCTATTGGCTATAGAATGCTGTTAACTGCACTTACCAATGCTTGTTCCTCTTGTGTTTCTCATATCAGTTTCCCATCGTCGAAGTACTGTTTCCATCCGCGTGAAGTACTGTTTCCATCCGCGTTTCTGGAACTATTTTCTTTGCCATCGAGCTTTCATTCCCCTTCCTCTATCGCTCTTGCACTGGTTTTCCTTTCTTCCACTTCTATTTCATTCGTTTTCAGTGCTTTTATGTAATTATTCCCACCCTGGCTGCAGAATTTCAAGTGTGCATGCCGGCTGTTTTTTTCCCTTTCATTTATTATTGCACAAGGCTTGGAACCATCATGCTCCAAGCCTTGCTTTCAGCCCTGTGCCCCGCCCTCCGCAAAGCCTCAGTCATTTGCTATTTTTTTTTTCTTTTTGGAGTTTTAAATAGCAGCAAACTCAACCCTTCGAGTAAAGAGCGCTTTACATGAGCATCAGTTGTTACGGACAAATTTATTTTATTAGACACGGGGAGATTAAGTGATTGCCCTCAATCACAGGATGTTGGAGCGGCCCCTGCCGAGACTCGAACCCGGTTTCCCAGCATCCAGGTCGACAGTTATACACACCCTGCTTGTTTCTCTTCCTGCTTCATTAAGGTGATGTTTTGGCTTCTATATCCCCGTTTGAGATCTGCCACTGATTTTCCCCAGGGCACATGCTTTCCTGGTGAAGTAGCATTTTTAACTCAGTTTATTACTGAGCTACCTACACTGCCAAGGCCAGATCGGTAAAGTTATCCAGTATCGAACTGTTGAGTATCTCTCATAGCAGGGGATATGTACTGCTCAGAATGTTTTTTTTTTTTTTCTAGCATGAGATGAGGAGGCTTCTCACGCAAGCTCCCGATAACCTGCCCTGCTGCTCAAACTCCTTCGAATTGGAAGCGCGCTTCCTGGGAGCAGCAGGCATCAGAAGAAACACACTTGCCTCAACAGTGCTGCTTTTTCACTGTTGTGCCTTTCCTTGAATGAGAAAGGACAAGTCTTAAAGAAGATCTTTGTATGAGAATGAAAAGCTCACCACTTTGACCTTTACAGAACCCAGGCTTTAAAAGCACTAATCTTGACTTTAGCCACTTCAAGTACATATGTTGTGGCTGATGAACTGCAGCTTTCATTCCCTCAATGCCTCATCTAACAAATGGCATGGAAGGAGAGCCAGTTTGCCAAGGGCATGAATGGATGTTTGCGGTGATGCCAAGCCAACATGTCTGGTGTGTAGTTGACAAAGACACTTAGGGGGTATTTACTAATCTTTTGTGCTCGCGCAACACTGCATCAATTTATTAATCATTATGAAAGCCCACAGTTGGAGCAAAGTTGCGCAACACATTGCGAGCAACCGCGCAATCCTTATAAAATCTGGACTTTAAAGACTTGTTTCATCAACGTGACCTTCAAGTACGAAGACATACGTACACCTCGCACACTGAAAACTCACTGTGCTTCCATAGTGAATTGTTAATTGGCATACTTATAGACCACAATCTGATTGTGAATCGCTGTAGTAAAGTACGAAAAAAGTTTGAGAGTACTACTTTACACAACAGCACATAAAATGAAATAGTTTCTTAACATGGTCATTACACAATTCTTTTTTTTATGTGATGAAAGTGTTTGTCCTGTGCACAGAAAATCAGGAAACACGCCAATTATGGTATTAGTTAATTGTAGAAAATACTATTTTAAATGTTTAATCAGGTAAAATGGCTCAGTGAGTTATTTACTCTCTGCTGACAACTCTTTTGTGACCTGCAGATTTTTAGTCCGAATCCTGGCAAAACCAGGTCAGCCTTCCATTCTTTCCATGTCACCCAATTGAGAACCCTTGTATTACTGTAAGATATGTAATTTACAGCGCTTCAAAATTACAGGCATGCAGTATGAAGCGCCATATTAAAATAGTGCTGGTGCAAAATTTCACTACAAGAGTTTCTATCTATCTAAACTGGTCCCCAAACTATGTTAATTTTTTAACACCGGCAGATAATTTGGCATAGAATTTTGCAGAATGAACAGTTTAAAAAAAAAAAAAAACACGACAGTGATGTATACAAAATACCTAGGGGACAGACAGCACGCTATCATCCACCTTGGTTTATACTGTAGACACTCAGTGCACTTAGCTTTTATACCAAATAAATTGTGTTTTAAAACATGTTTGCCACTTCTGAGCATTTATACAATCCATGTTCGCATTAACCTACTAAATGGTACTTGGTTACCATCCTAACAAAGAGTAGCGGTCGACCGTGCCCTGTCAGCTTTCAACATGACGCCACAGATCGCTTCAGTGTGTGATTGTTACGACCTGCTTTACCAGCCGAAAGGAGTTGTTGTGGGACACTTTTATTTGTATTCACTTTACAAACTGAAAATGCAGTAATAGAAGTTTTGGCTACACCTGAATTAAGATATTTGGTCAGTTCAAGTAATTAAGCTATGAATTATAGCCAGGGCCACTGGAATTATGCGACAAGGGAGGGCCAAATTGGGGGGCGTGGTGAACAGCAGAAGATGGCGGACGCGTGAGCTACGAGCTCCGCTCCGGCCCAACATAAATCAGCTGAATACTGGACATAGCCCAGCCTGGGTGGCCTGAGGAGGTTGGCTGACCGCCGAAAGCTAGTGCGGTGGTGCCTGATGCGGAGCTGAGCCCCGTGGCTGCTGCTGACGCCGAGCGAGAGGCATCGGAGGCAGGCCGCGCCTGGGCCTCGGACTCTAGGGCCCGGCGGGACCGATATTGCGGAGAAAGCCGTTCGGCGAGGATGCGGTGTTGCAGCGGCTCCGTGGTGGGCTCATGACTGTGCCTGGACTGCAGACCCTGGGAGACACCCGGGGCTGAGCTGAGGACTATGGTCAGTCCCGTTAGACTGGTCGTGCTTGGGTCCTGAGCTTGAGCGCTGGACGAGGCCGACAAAGCCTGAAGTGGCTTCCCGGCGACAAGGCGGTACTGTGGAAGCGCTGGATAAGCTGGCGGCAGTGACCAGGCGGTGAGCTCTGCGTTCCGGAGCTGCCCTGGGCCTCAAGGAGGACGGAACGAACAGGAGAAGCCTAGCGTGCTGAGGGTTCCGTAAGGATCGACGTGGGGCCCCGCTGGCAGTCTGGCGCTCCGATCGCAACATTGCACGGTGCGCCCGAGCGGCCCAGGCGGCAGAGAAAATTAAATAGGTGCTGCTGATGCCTAGGGAGGGAGCAGCAATTAATACTAAAAAAAATAATTCATTCCTGGGTGCAGAGCAGTCACGAGGACAGGTTTTTTATTTTTTATTAAATAATTTTTTTGGTATAACAATAAAGTACCAAAGTTAACAGAAAAGCATAAGATGGAACAGCAGAGTGATAAAACGTATATCATCAAAAGATATTATAGCAAGGAACAATCTGATACAGAGATAATGAGAAAAAGGGGTAAAGAAACCATCTTATGAATGAGAAAATGAGTAAGAAAAGTTATGGGTACATATTAAAACAGGTGGTAATGGAATAAAAAAAAAAAAAAGGAGTAAGGAGAAAGAAAAATGGGGAGAAGAGAGAAGAAAACAAGACAAGGAGAGAAGAGGGGAAGGGGGGAAGATGAGATAAGTAATTAATGTATGGAAGGGTGGGAAGATAGGAAAATAGTAAAGGGAATCCAGAATAAGTCAGACTTGATTTTCTGAGATAACGTTGATGATGAGACAGTAGAGATTCTATGTTCATTACAAATAAGGTTCCACCACATTAACGTACAAACTTTAGAATTATCTTTCCAACTAGTTAAAATAACTTTAAATGCAAGTGAAATGAAAAGGTCAAACAGTTTCAACTTTGGTGAGGAGTCAGAAAGATCATCGGACATGGACCCAAGAAATACATTTTGAATTGATAAGGGGATATTACAATTAAATATCTTTGAGGATATAGACCAAGTGGATTTCCAAAATTTAAGAACATTGGGACAGTAATATATTAAATGTAAATATATTAAATGTAACAATGTGCCATCCGATTAGAGACAAGACCAACAAAGGGGAGAGGAAGAGGGATTAATCTTATGAATATGAACCGGAGTGCAAACCGCTCTGTTGTAGAGAAAAAACAAAGATCGAGTGATGTTAGCAGCTTTTGAGGTAGTGAAAATTTTATGCCATAGTTTATTCCATCTGTTAGTGGAAAGGGATATAGAGAGGTCTTGTTCCCAAGCTAATTCTATAGTGGATTTTGGTCTATCAGATATAGGAGTAGGCAAAAGCTTATATATAACAGAAATAACTGACGTGTGCAGAACCATGAGATAGGAATAGCCTGAGAGTAATCCTCAGGTATAGAGCTATGGTACATAAAAAGGGCTTGGAATAATCCAAAGGTGGAATAATGATCTGGAGATAGGCTGTGAATATAGTGTAGGGACAGAACAATTATTTATGTAAACCATACATGCAAAGCTGTAGGTTTGAGACAGAGTGAAAGTAGTCAGTCAAAAAATGATGACTCCTTAGATATGAACAGGCTGGAAATAATCTACATGTGCAAAGCCTTTAGCTGGCGACAGACTGAGACTCGACCAGAGGTACAAAGCTATGGGAGAAAGACGGGCAGGTAATAATTCACTATGTCAAGATCCTTGAGATTTGGAGCGTTAGAAATTTAAGTTTTCCTTTTGTTTTTAAATCCATGCATCTTGAGTAACAGAAGAGCAAGCTCTCCCACACTGTCCATTATCATACCTCATCCTACACACTTCAATGGACAGATCATTCTTAGGAGCTGAAAGGGTAGTAATGTCCTACTGGCCATTCAGCTCTGCTCAAACTATGTCAGATAAGACTTTTGTTAGCTAATTCACGATAGTTCATCATAACTTAAAGACATCTTCTAAAGTACTTTGAGAGAGTTTGCTTTTTTCAGACCTCTTAAGATGTCAGAGTCCACAAAGACAAGTCTTTTTTGTGCCTTTTAGTACATGTGGAATGCAGAAGCTTTATTCTGATGACCCAAATGAAGACGCATTATCTTTATCTAACTTCCAAGCCTGAAGACTGCCAGGTTTGCAGGATATTTTCTTCGAAACCACTTAAAGACAGGAAGGTAAGACTTCTGGTTTGATGTCATAAATCAAACGGTGCTACTGCCACAGATTAATAGTTTAATTCTTCCTAAAGCCTGTCCAAAAATGCTGCAGGATGCCTCATTCAAAGGAAGAAACTGTCTCTGTAATGGGTTCAAGAGAGAATGAGGCATTTACTTCAAAAGAGTCTTTTGAAACTTGACAGCACAGTGTCCCTCCGAGCTCTCCAAAGAAACAAGGTCCTCAGTTGAGAGCTCAATCTCTTGAAGCTCGGACTCTCCTTTTTTCTCCATTAGCTTATGTATCACCATCATTGAAGTTGGGTTCATTGACAAAGAAAACTACAACTCTGTCATCGACAATAAAGAGGTCATTGATTACCACCTGAGCAGGAAAGCCTACTTCAAAGTCGCCGTCTGTTTAGACCACTGTTGACGACCCCGTCAACACTGGCATCAACAAGTCCTTCAAAGGAGAAATCACAGACCGTGGCTACAATCCCCTCTTCGAGTATGTCTCCTTCAATAACACGGTCTACAAAGATACTGTTGATGACAGAAATACCTATGACAACCACTGTAACCTTCATCTCTGTAACAGAAGAACCGTAAACTCTAATGCCGTGCCATCCTACCCCCAAGTAAAATACCTTCGCAACCATCTGTAAAGTTGTTAGATACTGAGAGATCAGTCTGTAAAGTACCTTTCAGACCCACATACAACCCTGCGCAGTTGAGGGTTAAATGCCTAGAGTTTGATGGCAGCGAGGAGTGCTCTATCTCATGGCCAACAGAGGACAGACCTGATGAGGCACATCACTGTGAGTCTTACAAGCCTTTTTAGAAGGATACTAACTCCAACCAGTAACATCCATACCATGAATATGAAACATATCACGGAGAAGAACAATATTCTGACCAGGCAACAATACAAAACCACGTTGCCTTGGTGCATAATCTTAGAATGATGATGTCAGATTATTACAGAAGGTTCTAGGAAAAAGGCCAACAGTCTGTAATGCCAAGCCATCAAAACCTCAACCTACAGAGTCTCCTAGGGCACAAACTACAGAAACACATTTTCCGACTGTATCCCCATCATGAATACCACAACTGCTTGCACCACCATTATCTCTGACCCAAACAGACTGATGACCATGAGGAGGAGGAACTATCAATGGATTTATCACAGACATGAACTGCAGTATTGGATGATTGCATAGCTCCATCACCAGATTCTCCTTTGTCAGACCTCTGATTCTCTGCCTTATCATATAGCAATTTTCTATACTATAATGGAAAAGGCCTCAAACCGATTTGATTTACCTATGCCTACAAAGGACGTAGATTGTTTTCTCTACGATTTCAAAGATGTTCCTAAAAAGTCATTCATATCCATACCTATAATTGTCATGGAAGGAAGGTCTCAAAGTTATGCAGAACCAAGTGACGATAGTAGTGGTACTCCCTTGGCTGACAAGAAATACAAGGCTCTAGAAAATACACCAGCTTGCTTAATAGGTAATCCCAAAGCTGGTTCAATAGTCATGCAAGTGGCATTAGGAAGGTCTAGAAATCCTTCTACTCCTTATACTGCACCTTCAGCGAGAGAGGGAAGATGTTTAGACAATATTGGGAAGAGACTATCAGCGATAGCCACTACCACTGTCAGGACAGCAAATTCTCTGGCTGTATTGGGAAGTTTTGACAGACCAATGTGGTAAGATACAGCACCTCTCTTAGAAAACCTTCTGGAAGATCAGACATCTGAAGCAAAGAACATCTTAAAGGAAGGAGAAAAGGCTTCAGCAGCTATAGTAGATGCTTCAATAGATGAAGTGATTACAGGCTTCAAACAGTTATCTGGAGACACGTGTGGCTTTGTTTCACCTCTTTTAGTTCAGAGGTCATAGTAAAATACTGAAAGTGCCCTTTGATGGGAAATGTCTTTTCAGTAGGCATGTGAAAGAAGCTTTACAGGGTATAAAGGAGGATACAGAAATGGCAAAGTTACTGGGAACCTTGAAACAATGCAGGAAGCAGCCCTTTTATCCATATTGACGAAGGGGCAACCAACGTATAAAGGTGGATCCATACAGTATAGGTACCAGCTGTGCCAAGTCCAATAGCAAATTAGTGTCAAACCAATGTCAGTTCAGACCACCGTCCACATCCTACCCCAGAACATCGTCAAAGAGAAGAGCCACCATTCAGATTCAAAGATACATGAAGAAGACATTGGCACTAAGAGAACACTGGTCACTTTATCTCCCAATTTGTCTCTAAATTCTAAAGTGCAGGGGAAATTTTCTTCTGGCATAAGATTGTAAATAGGAAATTGTCACTATGATAAGGAAAGGAGCAGGTTCGTGCTTCTAAATCACAACAAAATTTGGGGTTGTATTCTTGTTTCATTTTTTTTCACATCAATTAAGTCAAGAGAATGAAAACCAATTTTGGACCTGTGGCAGCTCAATATGTACCTCAAAAAATCAATATGATATCTTTGCAGGATATTCTTCAGTTGTTAAGAGAATCAGAGTTTATGACCACCTTAGACCTGCAGGACGTTTATTTTCACGTCCCTAGCCATCCGAAGCATCTGAGATATTGGAGATATTTCAAAATGGCCCGTTGCCACTACCAGTTCAAGGTGTTGCCAAGGGCTGAAGTCAGCCCAAAGAATATTTACAAAATGCGTGTCTTCAGCACACTTAAGGAAACCGGGTCACCCGATGACACCTTACCTGGACAACTGGTTGATTATGGGTCCAATAAACTATTCAGTCACAACGTCCACACAGGTATACCTGTATCTAGTTCAAGGTCTAAGGCTGAAAATCAACACTCAAATGTCAACCATGGATTCCATTCTGTCTACAAATGAGACCACTGCAGGAGAAAGTAGATGAACAATGCACACATTTAAACGATTCAATTGAAGACAAAATCAGGATAATACCCGGAATGAAGGAAGATTGATATGGTGGACAAAATAATCGTCATACTGCAGTTGGTCTAAAGGTCTTATGGAAACCTGCAAATTTCATTATGACAACAGATGAGCAATGGATCTCTCAGAGTTGGTTATCAGTGAAAAATGGTCTCAAGACCAACAGATACATAAATTAGAGCTTTGAGCTGTGCTTTTAGGCTCTACAGTCATTCCTTCCAAGAATAAAAGCCTCATGGGTTTTAGTTTGCACCGACAATGTAACCAGAATGTTATATACATACAAATTAGGAAGAACAAAATCAGAAATTTTGTCGGAGGAAGTTCAACCCCTTTAGAACCGGAAAATTCAGCACATTGACTGCAGAACATCTGCCAGGACAAGACGAGTGTGTGTGTGTTTGTCCTAAATCAGAGTAAGGACTATTGTCAAGAAACAAAATCGGATCAGCAAGGTGTTCTGGCAGTTGGGCAAATCAAGAATCAATCTCTTTGCAACAAATAGCAACAGTACTATGCCAGCAGGTGAATGTTACCAGGATCGTGGAGAAGTGTCCTGTTGATAAAATGGACAGGGGCATCTGCCTATACATTTCTGCCTCTTTCATTCATCCCAAAAGTTCTGAGGAAAATTAGAAGAGAACCATGCCGGATAAACTTAATAACTCCAGCGCAGCCGAAACTGCTTTGGTTAATGGAACTTTTACTTCTCTTAGAAACACTATAGATCCGGTTAACACCATCACCGAACCTATTGACCTGATCAAAAGATCAGATCCTACACCCAGCCTTGCTGAACTTACATGCCTGGCTTCACAGCACAATGAATTCTGACATTTAAGCATTCCAGAAGACTGTAGAGCGATCTTGGCACAGGCAAGATCTTTGTCAACTAATAAAACTTATTGTGCCAAGTTGAACAGGTTTTTCATGTGATGCAAACTACAATATTTGCACCCATTGTCTGCAATGCCACATCAGACTTTCTTATCTGCTAAATCTTCCCAGGTTGGGCCTTGCACAAGCCTCAGTTAAAGTTCATGTAGCTGCTGTCTTTTGTTTCAGAAGAGAACTCAACAACCCTTCTCTATGTACTAACAGACTGCTAAGAGTTTAAAATGTCTTTTCAGATCTTTCCCTCGGTATGAAAACCTCCATGGATTTTGGCAATTCAGTGTAGGTTTTTTCAGTTTATGCGAGCTCTATTTGAACAAATTCAGAAAGCTGGAATAACATTTCTGTCATGGAAAACAGCCTTGTTTCTGCAGTTGAGATCAGCTCTGAGGGTCAGTGAGATACTGGCCTCCCCAGATTAGAAGCTTTTGTCCATTTTCACAGTGATAGAATAGTAATAAGGACTAAATGGAAGTTCATTCCCAAGGTTCCTCCAGACTTCCATCTAAATTAGTCTATTATACGAAAACCATTTTTCCAAATCTACCCACTATCCCTGATAAAACTTTACATTATTTTGATGTTAAGCTTCTACTTGGACAGGGCAGACATTTTAGAAAATGAAATCTGCTTTTAATCCCTTTTGGTGACCCACATAAAGGAAATTCCATTCTTAACAAGGAATAGACCACTGCAAAATATTGTATCCTGTGCATTCCACTAGAAGTGTTACAGCATCCACAGCCCAGTTTGCTGGAGTTTAATCACCGACAAAGGCAGGACAGCAACATGGAGGAATGCACACACTTTTATGTAATATTACTGTTTAGAGGCAGTAATACAGAGATGCAGCAGTGGGCAAGTGATATTACGGTGAGCCGAAGATTGATTACCCTGAATCCGTTGTTTAGTAATATGTTGGAAAATTCTGCACTGCTTGTTTTTCTGATTCAAGTGTATGAGTCTATTAAAGATCCAATACTGAGAAGGAAAAAGTTAAATGTAATGGTAGTTCTCCAGTATTGGCATCTTTCATAGATTTACATGTGACTCCCCTGAAGAAGCTCATGTAACATAACAGTCCTTCATTCAAGTGTTACGAAATCTTAAGCATAGTGGCATCTGCAGGGTGTGGGATTCAGTACGAGTGTCTCTCATTAGTTGAACTTTGGTTCTTTTTTTAATGTAATTAGGCTACTTAGGTGACATTGTTACCATCGACAATGGTGATGATTTAACCATGTGACACTATGAAAGATGCCAATACCAAAAAACTACCTTTACGGCCAAGTAACTATTTTCTCACATTAACAGTTTTAAAACAAAGTATGATTATGTTCAGTAATTTAGGTCTAGATGTACGAAGGTTTAGGAACAGCGGTGGTGGTCAGACACCAACCTGACCTGCAACAGCCCATTCCCCCTACCCCACCGGGAGCTCTTAGTAGTGATGGATGCATTGTTTCTGGGTTGGGGTATTATCTAGGAAAGGTGGAGATCAGGGCCCTTTGTTTCCCTGTGGAGCAGAGGCACCATATCAATCTGCTGGAAACTTTGTGCCATTCAGTTGGCTCTGGAGGTCTTACTTCTTCCAATGTAAGAGAATCATGTTCAGGTCCTGACAGGTACTGCAACAAGCAGGGAGGTGTGGGGTTGTGGCTTTGGTGCTGGAAGGTGCTATGACTCTGTAGGTGGTTGAACTCCCAGGGTATCCTTATGAGAGTCTGTCATTTGGCGACTTAACTGAATGCCAGGGTGATCGAGCTCCGCAGACGTCATCTGGCAAACCACAAGTCACATATTAACCTGGAGGTGGATGTCTTCACATAGTGGGGCATGTGCTTGCTAGATATTTTTGGCACTGTCAGGAACATGGGACTACTGTGCATTGGAGTTTCTGCTGCTGTCGAGAACACATGACTACTGTGCTTTGGAGTTTCTGCAAAAAGCTAGTGTTCCAACTGCAGTGGGACTGCTCTCGTGTATGTCTACCCACTCCTACTTCCGCTGCCCCAAGTTCTGAAGAAGATCAGAATAGAGGGTTCAGATATTTCTGGTAGCCCCAAATTTGGCCAGGAGAGTGTTGTATATTGATCTTCTGAGTCTGTTTTGCACTCTGCCTCTCTTGCCTGTTCGGGAAGACCTCCTCTCTTAGCAACCTCCATGCTTGGAATGGCACCGACTGAACAGATTCAATATGCCTGCAGAGTAAGTGTATGTTATTTTCATGGCTAGCTGCCCATTTACCAAATCTATTTATTCTGTTCATTTACCAAAGTTAGTGGCTGGTGCAGTGACCCTCCAGATCAACCTCTAGGCAAACCTGGCTTTGTTTTGTTGTTTGTTTTATCTTTGGACCAGCAAGGTTTTTGCGGTGGGCACTGCTGCAGGTTACTTGTTTGCCCTGTTAGCCCTCCTACTTTTCCTGACCACCCTTTGTTATTCAAGTCACCAGTTTTGATGTGTTTTTGAAGGAGCTCACGTGTTCCCTCCTGCTTCCTCTAGTATGCCTCAGTAGGATCTTAATTTGTTCCTCACCTTTTTGATATGCATTCCCTTCGTGCCTGTGCAAAGGTGGTCACTTAGATTGTTGACGATTAATACAGTATTCTTCATTGCACTTACTTCTAAACACCCTCTCAGTGAGGTTCAGGTGCTCTCAGTTCTATCTCCTTAAACCACCTTCTTCCCTTACAAATTGGTGCTGAAAACTTGTTCTTACTTTTCGCCAAAGAAGCTCTGTCCCTTCTTTGTTGGATAGTCTATCACACTTTACTTTTTTTGCTCCACCTCGTACTCTAAGGAGGAGAAGAAGCACCACTAGTTGGACCCAAAAAGAGTTCTTAGCTTTCACCTCAAATGCACTAAGGGGCAATGTGTGGAAGCCGATGCTAAGATGGGAAAGCCAATTCAGAAGCAAACCTTGTCCAGGTGGAACACACTGTGCATAAAAACGTAATATGTCCTGGATACAAAAGAGCCTCCTGAGGGTCTTTGTGCTCATTCTACCAGAGCAAGTCCGCCACTATGGTATTGACTAGAAGTGTTTCGGTTTTGGTCATGTGCCAGGCTGCTATGCGTGTGTCCATACCAAACTTCACTAGGCCCTACTTTTTTCGACAAAGAAGTACATGGGAGGGCCATTTAGCCAGCTTGGTCTTTTAGGACTTCAAGGTGTATGTCTATTCCTCAAAGCCTCCACTATTTTTTAACAATACATTTTTATTGATTTTCCAGCGTACCAAATGGGCGAAGCCCAGCGGGGATAATACAAATAATGTGCATGAGATAAAGTACGTAGGTACATCATACAAAACCCATATGGTCTGCAGAACAACAGACCGAAAATACTTTGAACAGCACTAAACACACTTAGAAAGCATTACACATACAATATATACCAATTTCCATCCACAGATAAACAAGATCAGTGCACTAAACAGGTGAGTTGCTAACCACCAATTGTTCAATGGGGTCATGGGAGGCGGACTGTGACATTGAGGGCAGATCAATAGCTCTATAGGCTGCCCAACGGGCCCAAATCTTCCCGTGCTTCTGTGGGCCTCCTCTCGCCTGAAAAACCACAATTTCGGCCGTCATACATTTGTCCAAAGCCTTTTTCCATTTAGTCACACTGGGCGGGGAGGAGTCCTTCCAGTGCTGCGCTATGTCCCTTTTAGCCAAAGTGAGGCCCAAAAATAAAAGGAGCTGTTTATAGCGGTTCCCCCCAATGTCATCTGTGCCATGTAGAACCACCAGTCTGGGGTCGAGCGGAATAGTCCACGCCAGGACCTGGCCCAGGCAGGACACCACACTGGTCCAGAACGGCTGAATCGCCGCGCAACTCCACACCGTATGTAACAAGAAACCATCCTCAGAGCAGCAATGGGGGCACATAGGGGACTGAATGGCACCCATTTTCCATAACCGATGGCGAGTGTAATACACTCGATGGAGATACTTAAACTGGATGAGCCTGTATCTAGCGGACACCGCTGCATACCGAGGGCTGGCCAAGGCTTCGGCCCAGTCATCGTCTGTGAGGGCCGGCAGATCCGCCGCCCACGCCGCTCTGGTTTTATGGATAGTGGTCTTAGCGTGTGTATTGAGTGTCTGATAAATTTGCCTAATTTTGTGATCCCCGATGTCTCCCATCAGTAGGCGGCCCTCCAACGGGTGGAACTCAGGCAGGGCCTCCAAAAGCCTCCACTTTTAACATGCATTGCTTTGGTATTTTTTCAAAAGGTTAGGAATCTGCAGTTAGAAGTATCCATAAGAAGAACAAGTAACTTACTTCCATAATGCTGTTTCTGGTGGATTCTCTAACCATGAGATTCCTCATCACACTCCTTCCTCTCTGTTCTGTTAAGTGGACTTTTAGGTTCTTAAAAAGTTCCCAAGCTGACTGTTGCACACTGTCAGACAACAGCCATTCATAGTCAATTTGGATCTGAGGGTGCGGAAGTCTTACATTGAAAACTGATGTCAGAGCGTAAGGGTCTTAACTTTATAAAGCTCTGTGTCTTCACTACGAAGGTATAAGGTTGTCTTGAAGCTAATGGTGCCACCTATCTCAGTGTTGGAAGAGTTGCTTTGAAAAGTTCCAAATCCAGTGTGGCACCTCGGGAAGTGTATCCATATCAGGTTATCCTTCAGTGTGAAAGCTTTGTTACACCAACCTCAGTGGCAAAGGAGTTATCATTGTCTGTGCTACACTCACTGGAATCTACTCCGAAATAGACATCCTCTAAATACCTTCATCTTTCAACCACTTAAACATTTGAGGCTTCAATATCATTGACTTAGACTAAATCTTCATGCTTCTTAGTCCAAACATTTGTCATTGTTGAGAGAGAACTGTATTGATGTGACTAAGGGCTTGATCTGGAGGATGGTGAAAGAGTTCATTAGCAAATAATTATTGGGTGCCTTGTCCACCAACCATTCAGTTCCCTTGCCTCACTTAGTGGCTGGGGGAATGTGTTTTTTCCCTGCAGCAGAGCCACCACTGGTTCCGGTGTTCTGTAAACCCTTGGGCTGGACTGACATGTATGCTAAAGGTGTCAGAGGGTTGCTCTACTGTGGGTGACCCCTCTAGAGCAGCATTCCTTTCAGTGTTATCCAGTCCTTGACCACCATGCTATCCATGACAGTCCTAGACCAATAAAGTCCACACGTGTCCTGCACACATTGAGAGAACTCCCAGCGAAAGTGCGGGGCACTCGTTTTGCTTTTCTCCAGGGACATAATCCCAATAGAGGTCTGTCTTTGTGCTCACAGGTCTGCCAGGCCGCCCTGCATGATGGACCTGCCATCGTCGTTTTTCAACAACCCTCCCACCAGGGGCCATTTCTGGAGTAAAAAGGCAGCCAACGGGGCTGCACCCTTTACATTTGAGAGGCAATCCTCTGCCATAGCCCTAGTGTAGCCTGCCTGCCAATCCTTATATCCTTTCTTTGACATCTTCAAAACATTGATTGATGCAGAGGCCATTTTGAAAATGTGTATATGTAGAGTGGGGATGGGAGCATCGGGGTAGCAAGTTGCCACTCTTTTCTTTGAAAAGTATACCACATCCTCATGTGGTGAGATGGGCTCACATCATAGGTAATGATCTCCTGATCACTTCATTTTATAAGACCCAAAGCAGAGGTTGTTTAGGTAGGTCCACGTCTCCTTAGGAAAAGATTCAAATACAAAATGTTTTCTTGAATTAAAACTGGATCCTGCAGCATCCCCAGGGTTCTATGTTCCTACTCTTTATTTTTAAAAATTATTTATCGCTATTATTCTGTTGAATATCAAACTCACATAACGTGTCTATTGCTCTCCATGCCACTGGAGTCAAGCTATCCTGGCTGATGACGGGTGAAACCCCGAAACTGGTCCTAGGAAGCTTGTTTCCAGTCCAGGGAGGACCTGGCATGTCAGATCAGGCTGGACTGTTCCCATTGGGCGTAGGGTCAAGACTGATTTGCATATGGCTGTGTTCAAACTGGAATGGCATGGGGAGCAAAAAAACGATGGATTTAGGCCCAGATCTCTGTCCTGGGGTGAATGTATGACATTGTTCTGCATTCTGTCCATCGATTGTTCTTTTTGCATTGGTCACCCCGAGTGGGACGGGTATGCCAAGACGTGGGTCCCGTGCTCTCCATGCCACTGGAGTCAAGCTATCCTGGCTGATGAGGGGGTGAAACCACAAAACTGGTCCTAGGATGCTTGTTTCCAGTCCAGGGAGGACCTGGGCTGGCAGTTTGGGCTGGACTGCTCCCATTGGGCGCAGGTTCAAGACTGATTTGCATATGGCTGGGTTCAAACTGGAATGGCTTGGGCAGCAAAAAAATGATGGATTTAGGCCCAGATCTCTGTACTGGGGTGAATGTTTGTTCTGCATTCTGTCCTTCAGTTGTTCTTTTTGCATATTGACAAGTGCCAGCATGAAGGTTGGCAAGTGAAGGTCAGGGCCTAAGAGCTCAACATTTATATTTATTTTGTGAGAGCAAATTAAGGTGCACAACATGTGACAATTAAAGCATATATAGAATGCAGGGCTGCTCCAAAGTGACTCATTACAGCGTATTTAAATGCCAGTTGTTGAAACATTGGCATGTTCACCATAATCCCTGATGAATGGCCATTGCACAGTCATGTGCTACTGTGGTAGCTTCTCATATTCCTTGGCCTGACAGAATGGGGACAGTAGACAAACTTGCTGGTATGGGAATACATAAAAAAACATTTATTTTATTTTAAAAAATGGAAAAAGCAAGTACGAAAGGAATTGTCCGCTAATTATCATCAGTGATTAACAATGGTAAATAATAGCATTAAAATGCTACTGACACACTCCTCCCCAGACACCCAAAGGATGACTCAAAATATGTGCAACTCCCTTTGTATTATACATCTTTGTAACTTTTATTTTTCTAATAATACATCTTTACTAAATATTTATGCAAATCCCGTTATATCTGGCTTGGTGGTTAAAGGGCCCATGCATATGCATGAAACAACTGTTTATTCTTACCCATAGACTCCTAGCGCAAGCCTGCAAAGCACACTTGCTAATGATTTGCTCTCTAAGCAAAATTCAAGCCCAAAATATATGTGGCTAAATTAGGATGTATGATAAGCCTGCACAGGTAAACATCAGTCACCCTGCATCCGTCACCCCGCATGTAATTACAACTCGGTCGTTACAACCACTGCGTTGTAACAACGCAATACCATTACCCCGCAAGTCGCAACCACGACTTGCGGACGGGGGAGAAGGTGTTGGATTTAAAATCCAACACCTTCCCTACTGTCCGCACAGACTGGAGTTGGAATAGTAAATTATACTATTCCAACATCCAGCGCCCCCTCCGCATAGTCGTTGTAACAACTTGCGGGGTAATGTGTGCGTTGTTCACAACGCAGTCGTTGTAACGACCGTGTTGTAATAACATGCGGGGTGAGGGAAAGCGGGAAAAGGAGTCATATTCGCCTACACATGGTCTTTGATCTGTTTGTCTCATGAGAAGTCCTTTTAGACACGTTTCTGCTCTCGCTCTCTCTCTCGCTCCCTTTCTCCCCCTCTCTCCCCCTCTCTCCCTCTAGAACATACATAGCTTCACCAATGTTGAGCCTTAATTTAGAAAATCTGTTAAGCTAAGCAATGCTTTTCTGTGAATTAAATAATTAATTATTCCTGACACATATCTTTTTATTACAGGTGAGTCTGGCAGCGATGCAGGTGAGAATTACATTTATAATTGTGGTGGAAAAGGTGAGGTATTTTGGCTTCCCAAGGAAGCTAATCTTGTAGGCCACCTGGCGGAACAGGGACATGAGCATGACTGTGCTTTCCCAACTATGTCGGTGTCTACTCTGCTTTCTGTTGGCAGTAGAGTGGTGATGGTACTGATTGGGTCTTGGTAGAGTAAGTGCCTCCGTTTGGGTCTAATCGAGACCGAAGTGTCTTGTTGCATACTACTATGTAGAGCGGATGCTGCATGTTTGTTGCTGTGACTCTGATGCGCGCCTTCTTGAGCACTGCGTCATAGGCGGGTCTACATCTGCCATGGTCTGTCTCCCTTTGGACTCTCTATTGAAAGTGGAGGAAACGCTGCAGCTACTGCTTTCCATTGAGCCTCTTCAGAATTCAGGAAAGTGGTCATCCTCTGCTTCACCAGGTGTATAGAGACCCGCCAAATCAGTGCTCCCCATTGTGGGATATTTATAACTAGGAGAATTATTTTTGCTTATCAGGTGACTGTTCCAGACCCTGCAGTAGATTGATGTAAATGTTTGACAGTACCACTGTCTAAGTGCTCCAGGTTCTCCGTCATTGGAACTTTAATAGATTCAAATGCTTTCATATATTACCCATCATCCGGCTGGGAATCCTCAGTATATAAAATTGAATAATAGTCATGCTGCTGTGTTGACTAATATCATCTGATCAGTGGGCCTATCTATCCCATCCACCTTATGTCACTCAAACTATAGTCAATGAGATGGAGAGACCCTTTCACCTCCACTGAGGCCCAACTGCTTTTTGCACTGTTAGTTTGTGAGAGGAACCTTCAAGAGCTCAGCCCTACATTTGACGTTTTTACTACAAACGACCACAAATTTGCTTAGCAAGTAGTGTGCTCCAGGTTTTGTCTTCCTATTCTGTTATGATTGAAGAAGAGAAAAATAATAAACAGTCATTTTTAGGTCTCGGCCTGCACCAGTGCTTGCGCTGGTCTGGCCGAGAGTTTTAGTAAGCGGGTTTTGGAAGTGCAAACCCACTGGCTTTCGGCTGGCGACCAGCTTGCGTTCACGATGGCGTGCACGCGCGCAGCTGCCATCTGGGTCTTCCTATCTCTTCCTCATTTCCTCGTCATGGCTCATTAACTCTCTGGACTCTGATGTTTCAATCGCAGCAGCAGCTCACATTACCAACTGACGGCCCTGGACTACAGTCACATGAAAAACAACAGCGATTAGCATTGAAATGCAAGCTTTTTTGTCTAGTTAGAAATATTGTTTCGGTGGATTGATTTCACCTTATATCGCTATTTGTTTTATATTGGAGTCACAGCCTAATTACCAGTATTTTTGTCTCGCTCTTTTTTTATATATTTATTCGCGCAAAGCACAAAGCTATATTTAAGGTTACTTTTTCCGCGTCACTTCTTCACTCTATTTAAACTCCACCCCCACTCTTATTGTCTCTCTCCTTCTCTCTCTCTCCCCTCTCTAATTCTCTCTCTACTTAATTAACTCTCCCCTCTCTATCTTTTTTAGCCTTTCATTCTCTCTCACCCCTTTATCTGTTTCTCTTTCAAACTCCTTCATTCACTCTCTATCCCCTTCTTTCTCTCTCTCTATCCCGCTCCACTCTTTATTCTATGTACACCCTTTCTCTCTCACCACCCTCTCTAATTGGGCATTATATCTTCACTCTATCTCTCACTCGGCAACACCACAGCATCACTCAGCATCACCACAGCATCACTCAGCGTAACCACAGCATCACTCAGCGGAACCACAGCATCAATCAGAGCCAGCACAGCATCAATCAGAGCCAGCACAGCATCACTCAGCACCAACACAACATCTCTCAACGCCATCACAGCATCACTCAGCACAACCACAGCATTACTCAGCACAACCACAGCATCACTTAGCGCCACAACAGCATCACTCAGCGCCACCACAGCATTACTCAGCAGCACCACAACATCACTCCGCGCCACCACAGCATCACTCAGCACCACCATAGCTTCACTCAGCGACACCACATCATCACTCAGGGCCAACACTGCATCACTCAGCACCACCACAGGATCACTCAGCACCACCACAGGATCACTCAGCACCACCACAGGATCACTCAGCACCAACACAGGATCACTCAGCACCACCACAGGATGACTCAGCACCACCACAGCATCGCTCAGCACCACCACAGCATCGCTCAGCACCACCACAGCATCGCTCAGCGCCACCACAGCATCGCTCAGCGCCACCACAGCATCGCTCAGCGCCACCACAGCATCACTCAGCACCACCACAGCATCACTGACCACAGCATCACTCAGGGCCACCACAGCATCACTCAGGGCCACCACAGCATCACTCAGGGCCACCACAGCATCACTCAGGGCCACCACAGCATCACTCAGGGTCACCACAGCATCACTCAGGGCCACCACAGCATCACTCAGGGCCACCACAGCATCACTCAGGGCCACCACAGCATCACTCAGGGCCACCAGAGCATCACTGAGCACCACCACAGCATCACTCTGGGTCACCACAGCATCACTCAGGGCCACCACAGCATCACTCAGGGCCACCACAGCATCACTCAGGGCCACCACAGCATCACTCAGGGCCACCAGAGCATCACTGAGCACCACCACAGCATCACTCCGGGTCACCACAGCATCACTCAGTGGAACCACAGCATCACTCAGTGCAACCACAGCATTACTCAGCACAACCACAGCATCACTTAGCGCCACAACAGCATCACTTAGCGCCGCCACAGCATCGCTCAGCGTCGCCTCAGCATCGCTCAGCGCCGCCACAGCATCGCTCCGCGCCACCACAGCATCGCTCCGCGCCACCACAGCATCGCTCCGCGCCACCACAGCATCGCTCAGGGCCACCACAGCATCACTCAGCACCACCACAGCATCACTCAGCACCACCACAGCATCACTCAGCACCACCACAGCATCACTCAGCACCACCACATCATCACTCAGCGCCAAGAGAATATCACTCAGCACCACCACAGCATCACTCAGCGCCAAGACAATATCACTCAGCACCACCACAGCATCACTCAGCACCACCACAGCATCACTCAGCACCACAGCAGTATCACTCAGCAAGACCTGAGTATCATTCAGCATCACCTCAGCATCGTCTCCGCAACAGTCACCACCACCACCACTACCACCTCAGCATCACTCAGCATCACCTCAGCCTGCTCTCGGAATCTGGCATCTGTTGATTCTCCCCTAGCGTCTGGCAGCTGCTAGTGTTATAATACAGGTACTAGTTCCCAACCTTCACCCTCCGATTGTTTATGCCCCCTCAAAAAAAAAGCTTTAACAAACAACCATTGCAATAGGCAGAAACAAGTTGCCAGCATTGCAACAACAAAAGAAAACTGAGGACATTTTTTATTGTAAATACTTTTTTTAATATGGTCGTTCAGTTTTACATAATGCCTTCTTGGTCATATATAAAGTAACAAAAATGCTTCTGACACTTTTTTATTATAACTTTTCAGCATGCTGCACAGCAGCCACACTTCTCTACAGCACAGCTTGAAGACATTGGCAAAGTCAATAGCTCTGGCTAAACACTTATAAGGACCCAAAGGCGAGACCTATTGGCTATGCCAATGCTTGTTTTTAAAATGTGCTTTGTGTGGCGAAAGGCATATTTATGTGAAGGCAAAGCATACTTTATGTATAGCTTGCCTTCATCCTGACCACAACTCCCAAAAATATATTTCTGTGTTACTTTTCCTAACAAGACTTTAAAGGATCGCACAAGAGGTTAGACATGAAGGGCCCTATTCACAAAGGTAAATTGAGACGAAAGTCTAACTTTACGACTTTCACTATTCACAAAGGGCATTTACTACTCGTAAATGCCCTTTGTGAATACTGAAAGTCGTAAAGTTCATTTTTTGGTATTCACAAAGGGCATTTACGAGCAGTAAATGCCTTTTGTGAATACCAAAACCCGTAAAGTTAGACTTTTGTCTCAGTGTACCTTTGTCAATCAGGCCCCATGTTTTTGAAGAGACTGTCCCTGCACCAGCAATTCCTTACCTTTCCTGTTAAGAAAAGAAGGTTGGAAATAGTAGACTGGAAGAAAAAATAAGGAGCAACCCATTAAGCCTGCTACTAAGGCTCAGTCTTGTGGTCTGCCAACTGCGTTGGATTTGAACAAAGCTGATGTAAAAATGATTCCTGCAGGTAAGGAGGTAGCAGCATCACAAACGACTGATAGAAAAGTCAGAGGACAAACACTGGCGAACCTCCCTGCCCTGGTGGCCTGGCTGAGATTGGGCTGGGCGGCCCATGGCGCTCCTTTAGCGAGTGACGAGACACAGTGAGGCCTCTCCCCGTCAGAGGCTTCCTCCGCCCTGTGGTAGGGTGTGCCGGGGATTCCGGCTCCTGGCTGCGGGTGAGTGTCTCTGTACCTTTGGGAGACCCCAGGTTGCATTACTCAGCGGCCTTGGTCGGGCCACCACGTGCTGCCTGTGCTTTGCCTGCAGCTCTAGTGTGCTACCGCCCTAAGGGCCCTCCTTCTATCGGGGGCCTGGATACCCTGCGCCCCGCATTGCTGTCTCCTACTGGGGGCGCGGCGGGTGGGGGGTGAGCCCCCAGCTGCACTGCAGCGCTTCTAGCCACATAGTGCGCGTCACCCTGGGCCCTGCTTATTTGTAGCATACTGGCCCAGCTTCCACGCATTAAAACCCCTTGGGAGCCGGACAATAGAACAAACCTCTGCGTGCCAGACCCACCTCCCTGGTCCACGTACCTACGTTCCTGAGCTGCATTAGAGGCGCCACATGTGCTGCATCACTCCCACTCAACTCACTTTGCCAGCCAGTGCGGTGCCCCTTTTTTGACCACTGATGAACTGCTGGGTGTGGGGCGCTCCCATCCGGCGCCTCGTACTGTGCCTGTCCACCTCCTCCTCTGCATAAGCCTCTGCTAATCATCCCCTTTTGCCACCATGGAGAGAGGGGAACCTAAACAGCGTAAGCTCTCATTTGAGAGGGCCAAACAGTCTTATAGAGCGGAGATCATGTCAGACCCCGTGGAGCGAAGGTCTGACCATGGAGCTGCGAAGCAACTAACAGGGACAAATGCCATCATAGCAGAGTTGCAGGCTGTATTCCGCTCAACAGATGCTAGATTCAAAACATTAATCAGCTCCCTAGATCACATGGGAGAAAGAATTGAATGTCACGGCACTCTTCTTTATGGTGCAGAAGAGCGTATCCCAGGCCTGGAGGATAGCGCTACCTCCCGTAATAAACATCTGGATAAGATGGAGCGACTTCTCAAAGCAATTGCAGTTGAGAACGAAAATCTCAAAGCGAGATGACGTAGAAATAACATTCGCATCACAGGTATTGCAGAATCCACCAATATAAGATGTCAAGACCAGTTTGTATAACAGCTGCTTGTAGAGTTATTTGACCGTCACAGCTTTACGGACATCTTTGTGGTAGAGAGGGCACCAAGAGCGCTGGTGCCCAAGCCACTGTCTGGAACTTCTCCTTGCCAAATAATTGCCCGGCTGTTGAACTTTAGGGACAGAGATACAGTACTCTGACTTGCTCGCAAGTGGGGCCAATGACAGTATCTGCCAGATCTCTATATCCTGACTTCACATTGATGGTTCAAGAGGCATGATGCAAATTTCAAGATGTCAAAGCTCCCTTCTGCACGAAAGGCTTCAAATATGGTATGTTATACCCGGCTCGGCTCTGGGTGGATGTAGACTTAAAGGCCATATTCTTTGACTCCCCAGCTGATGCTCTCTCCTTCTGTAAGGACCTTCCATCTAGCAGTGCCCGGTCGCCGCTATCCACTCCAGACCTCGTATTGGCAGATTTGCAGGACCAGCAGAGTGTGGACCTTTTCCCCCTTGCTGATATGCTTGTACCCGGCTTCTAACTGGTGTTATTCTTAGATGGTCATCTGCTGAGCTGTCTTACATTCACCTTCACAGTAATGTCTTGGACAGGACAATCACACACATGCCTGTAGCCATATAATGTATTACATCAAATGTTTATTCTTGTGGGCTCCGCTTCGTAGTGTTGCCCTCTCTAGTGGTGAATACCATACCATGATTTGTGTGTTTTTTATTTGCTTGTTGGTTTATTCGTTATTCACCGAGCAGTTTGGTGCCCTGTGTGGGTGAGGGGTGGTAGGTTTTCATTTTACTTGGGGATTGTTGTTATCTTTTCTTTCTGCACTTAACAAATGCCTGGATGGAATTACTCTCACTGTTGGTTTTATTATGCAAATCATACATTTCTCATTACAACTGTGACTTCCAAAGGGCGGGGTTCTTTTGCTGAGATAACATTTCTGACTTGGAACGTCTGAGGCTTAAATAACCACCGCAAAAGCAATCAAGTATTGGCTTACCTCAATAGACATGGGGCGAAAATTGTTTTCTTGCAGGAGACGCATCTCCCTCCACAGGACTCCGCCGGGTTTGCAAAAACCTGGGGATCTCACAGATATTTTTCTAGTTACAGTACTTATTCATAAAAGCGTCCCCTTCAGCCTCATCACTAGCTTCATTGATAAGGAGGGCCGTTATGTGGTCCTTGCTGGTCATTTGGCTGACCACTGTGTACTACTCGTGATTGTATATGCCCCTAATGTGGATACCCCCAATTTCTTTCACGAGCTCTCATCCATCTTAGGACGTTTTGACGCTGCCACTATTATACCGGAGGGACCTCAACAAGTTGCAATATCCGTTGCTTGACTCCACAGGAACCCCCAACATTGGCAAACCACAACCCAACAGGACATAAGGGACAATAATTACTCCCTGAAAGAGACATGGCGCCACACACATCCTACTACACCGCATACACATCCTACTCCGCGTCAGCTACCGCTCATTTTTGGTTAAGGGACATGCAGCACCTACCCCGCACACTGTCTAATCACTCCCCTGTGAAGATGACCCTACATATCCCATTTGACTGGGGGCTGGAGAGGAGATGTGCTTCCCTAGCACTGCTCTACTAGATTCAGTCATCCGTACAGAACTCCGGGTCTCCATACTGGAATATTTTTGATTAAATACCGGCTTTGTTCCTCACTAAGCCACCCTGTGGGATGCCTCAAGGCACACATTTGCCGGAGTTCTCCGAGACATTCGAAATAGTATCACACGGGTGGAGGCTGAGTTGAGGGACCTTGACGAGGCCGATGCACTGAGACAAGACAGAGCCAAGTTGCAACGTCGTTCGACATTGATAGAGGAGTTCCGCTTCCTGGCCGAGAGAGAGATCGCTTTCCTGGGCAAGTATGCCCAGGCCCACCAATATGGGGAGGGCGAACACCCGGAACACACACTGGCATTCCTCCTTCAGCCGAACCGTGGTCCTGAATTCATACCAGAGCTCCTAGAAAATAGCGAAAGGGTCACCAATAACACTGACATTACTCGTATTCTACTCCACTACTATGAGCATTTGTTTTCCGCCATACTCGGGAGAGCTGGGGGCAAAGAGGGGTGGGGAGATGACTCCAGAACAGCCTATTTGGATGAGGTTGCAATGGTGTGGATCACTGACGCACAGTGCCAGTTTCTGACCGAGCCTATCTCCTCAGAGGAAGTTGTGCAGGCCATTGATGCCATGGACGGCACGAAGGCCCCCGGCCTCAACATCCTGATAGGTACGTTTTATAAAACACTTAAACACATTCTCATTCCCCACCTCTTGGATATGTATGTTGAAGCCTTTGAAGGGGGCACTCTACCATACTCTCTGAAGGAAGCAGTGATCACGCTTTTTTTTAAGCCTGGCAAGGACCCTAGACTTTGCATCTCATACCGACCCCTCTCCTTAATAAACTTTGACAATAAAATCTTGGCCAAAGTAGTTGCCACTCGGCTGGCGTTGCCGATAGATCAGATTATCTTACCGGTCCAGACAATGCTTGTTCCCCATAGATCCACATCTTTCAACCTCTGCACAGTAATTCCGTTACTCAATATGTTGTCACCAGAATTGCCTGCAGCCATTGCACTGTTCAATGCAGAAAAGGCCTTTGATTCTCTGGAATGGCCTTTTCTTTAGGCGACGCTGCAGAAACTAGGGCTCCCTAACAGCTCTGTAGGACTGATTATGCTTCTAGAACCAGTGGCACCGCTTCGCGTCAATGGCCCATTTACTGACACATTCGTAACCAGGGGAACGAGACAGCGATACCCTGGTCACAATTCGTTTTTATTATAGCCATGGACCCACTGGTGCAGCAGTTGCAGGAAAAACACATGCACCACGACTCCGTTCTTGACCTGGCCTTCTACTTAGCTCCATGTATGCTGACGATATCTTTTTTTTTTTTATTATAAACATTTTATTGGCATTTATGTTTAAGGCATGTACTCGGAAAACATAATGGTGAAACATATACATCTCTTTAACTACAGACTTTAACTCTGCTTCTGCAATATCTTAGTTTAGCAAGTGTATGACAGTCTTTACCCATAACTCTTATTATACTGTTTGGTTCATCACTTTTACACAGTTGTGTGTCTTGTCGCTACCGACTTCATCTTAGTCACTAACATCGGATGTCGGCTCTGCTAGTGGAGGTTCGCAAATATTACCCCGGTAGGTGTTCCACTTTCCCCATATCCGCGTCCATTTTTGGGGGAAGCCCCGGTGAACATACACTGACTTCTCTGTCACCATTGTGTGGTCCATATCCCGACACCACGTCCCATGTGTCGGGGCCAACCCCGAACCCCAATTTCTTGCTATGTTTCGTTTGGCTAATGTCGTCCCCACGGTCACCCAATCCTGGTCTGCATGATTCAAATCTGTGGGCTCCCAAATGTTAAGCAAACATCGCTTTGGTACAGGCCTAATCTCCAATTTGGTGACTTGTGACAGTGTGTTCAGGACTGCTTCCCAGAAGCGAGTTATCACTGGGCAGTCCCATATTGTGTGCCAGAAGGTGCCCACCTCACCACATCCCCGGAGACAGAAAGGGTTATCTAACCTTCCCAGCTTATACAGTAGGGCTCTCGTGTAGTAAATGCGATGCAGTATTTTAAGTTGCACGAGTTTAAGTGTGGAGGGTATTGCCACCTCCCTCGGGGACGCTAAGGCTGCCATCCAGTCATCCTCATCCATATCTCCCAAATCCTCCTCCCATTTCTCTTTAAGGGTCACCGTGGGATCTTGCTGGTTATTGATTATCTTACTATACGTTAACGAGATGGCTTTGGTGTGGAGGCGTTCTGTGAGAAGTCTATCCTCCAGTGGGGAGGTTTCCGGCAGTTGTGTACCTGCTGGGATCATTGTTAGGAGTGCATGTCGGATCTGCGCATATCTATAAGTTTCTGTCTGCGCTAACTTGTAAGTTGCTTGTAGTTGAGTGAATGGTATGACCCACAGGTCCCCCACCCTGGAAATGCCGATCAGATCCCACTGTTGAAACCCCTTAGTGTTGCGTAGTCTTCCTAATCTTCGAGTACTCCACAATGGCATTGCCTGCGTAATAGTTCCTTCCCAGCCCAGTGCGCGCTGCGTCGCGTGCCATATCTGTAGTGTGTGGGCCGTAGGGCCTGTGTAGCGCCCCTTCTGAAATCTATTGTATAGGGCCCCCATTATCCCTTCGGAGTCCATGAGGTGCCTATCCATTCGGTATGCTGGATCTTCCTGCGACGCATGGAGCCACTGGTTCACGACTGAAAGTTGCGACGCCCAGTAGTATGTTTGGACATGGGGGAGGGCTATTCCACCGTCGTACCAGCTCCTTACTAGTTTTTTCTGCGCGATACGGGCTGCTCCTCCGTCCCACAGTAGTTTAGTAACTTCAGTATTTATCTGTGCGAAGTAGGAGGGGGGAATCAAAGAGGGGGTATTTTGTAGGACATATAAAAATCTGGGGAGCGCCATCATTTTAAAGAGGGCCGCTCTTCCCAGCAGTGTTAGTGGTAGGGAGCGCCAGTGCTTTACGTCTCGGCGAAATTGAGCCAGGGGTTTCAGAAGGTTTTCCTCAGTGAAGATTGGAGTCTGAGGGGTGATATAAATACCTAGGTATTTGAAACCCCGTTCCGCTATCTGAATTTCACAGCCGCGAGGTAGCCTGGGCGGGGGGCCATGGAGAATGTAGAGCCACGATTTCGACCAGTTAATGGTGTAACCCGAAGCTTTGCCATAAGCCGCGCATATGTCCAATAGATGGTTAATTGATCTGGCTGGGGATGCCATATACAGTAACACATCGTCTGCATATAGTGATATACGGTCTTCCCACCCCGTCGTCCACTTTAGTCCTCTAATCACCGGGTCTTGGCGTATCCAAGCCGCTAATGGCTCCAGTACTATCGCAAACAGGAGTGGGGAGAGTGGACATCCCTGCCTTGTTCCCCTACCAAGAGGAAAGTCCTCCGAGATTCGGCCATTCGCCACCACCTGTGCCATCGGTTTGTTATACAATAGTCGTAGCCAAGCGCAGAATCTGGGCCCAAACCCCAGATGCCGAAGGACTGCAAAGAGGAAGGGCCATTCCACCATGTCAAATGCCATTCGTGCATCCAACGAAAGAATGACTGCGTCTTCCTCTATGGTGGATTGTCGCGCTATGACTCCATGGAGCCTACGAAGGTTCAGGGCCGTATTGCGATGAGGCATAAAGCCCGATTGGTCCGGGTGTATCAGTGCAGTTAAGTGTGGTTGAAGTCGCGTCGCCAGCGCCTTGGCCAATATTTTCGGCTCAGCGTTTGAGAGATATTGGTCTATACGATGTGGGCTCTTGCGGTGACTTGCCTACCTTGTGAATCGCAACAATGGACGCCAGGCGTTGATCCCTTGGGAGCTCTCCCGCCTCCAGACTGGCCGTATACATATGCAGAAGATGCGGTGTCAATTGGGTCGTCATTCTTTTATATAGTTCTACTGGGATGCCGTTAGGCCCTGGGGCCTTCCCGGTATGAAGCGCCCCTATTGCTAAAGCGAGTTCATCTTCCGTAAGCTCGGCGTCGAGCTCCAGAGCCGCGCCAACTCACAGTTTGGACATGCGAATATCGTGGAGAAAATCCAGATTTTCCTCAATCGTATTAGCTGAGGCGGACGTGTACACCCCTGCATAGTATGAGGCAAGCTCGTCCACTATACATTGCGGATCCGCTGTGACCTCCCCATTGTCCAAAGTGAGCTGGGCTATCCATCTGCTGGCGCTTTCTTTTTTGTCCAGCCAGGCGAGTAGCCTGCCTGCCTTATCCCCCATCTCGTAGATGTGTGTTGCGTGGCTGTGCACTTTGCTTTTGCCTCCTCCCATGCAAATACCTTATATTCCTGCTGTGCTAAGCTTAAAGCGTGTGCTGCGGCGTCTGTGGTGTCCAGCGCATGTCTGGCCTCTGCGTCGGTAACCCCCTGTTCTAGGTCTTCCATGTGTTGCCTCTGTGCTTTCTTGTGCCCCGATATCAATGAGATCGCGTGACTGCGGAGTACTGTTTTATAGGCCTCCCACAGCGTCACGGGGGAGGGCACCGAGTGTTCATTTTCAGCAAAGTAGTGTTTTGTGGCCGCCCGCAGTTCCTTGTATATTTTAGAGTTTTTGAGGTATCCCGGGTGTATGGGGAATACCCGTCTCCGTAGTGTGCTGGGGGATGCATACGTCATGTATACTGGTGAGTGATCTGATATTCCCCGGGGAAGGTGTTGTATCTCCGTGACCCGTTCTAACCCAGCCGTTATCATGAATATATAATGAATTCTCGATAAGCTATTATGTACCCCTGAGTGGTGTGTGTATTGTCTATCTCGCGGGTGTTTGGTTCTCCAGACGTCAATTAACCCCATGGCAGCAGCGAAATTTGCAAGCTTGCGATTTGTGCTGTCGGGGCTTCTGGGTGGCTGCCTATCAAGGGACGCGTCTAATGTGGCATTAAAATCTCCTCCCATAATGATATCTCCTTGTGGTAGGGAGAGCAGAAACTCTCCCAGCGCTAGGAAGGTTGTTTGGTGTAATGTCGGCGGGACATAAACTGAGACAATGTTGTATGGGCGTCCTTCCCATTGGCATGTTAGCGCTGCAAAGCATCCCCGCTCATCTATTTTAGACCCCCTAAGTATCAGTGGGAAGCGCTTGTTCACCAGGATTCCCACCCCCGAGAGCCGGAGTTAAACTCCGAGTGGACTGCCATCTTGTATCCCCATCTGTCCAACGCCTTAATGGCCGAGCCTGTCAGATGGGTTTCCTGTAGGAGTACTACCGCTGGGCCTCTACGTTTCATGTTTTGGAGGACCAGACCCCTTTTTATCTTGTCTCCTAATCCATTCACGTTCCATGACAGTACCGCAAAAGGAGGGGGAGGCCCCCTAAGGTTTCCTGAGGGGCTGTCCGCCGTATCCACTAGTGGGCCGGTGTGTGCCATCTAAACTTGTAGTCCATTGATTGCGCGAAGCCTAGTACATTGTCCACCTTACTATATTGATGCAAATGCCTTCCATTAAACTTAACATAAAACAAACTTTGAAACGAAAAACATCCCCTGTGTCCCTCCCCCCTCCCTACCTCCCTGCACGGCGGTTCCCCAACTACCCGCCACCCCAATAGAGCAGAGTGCTTCTTCCCCAGAACTAGTACTTGCGTAGGGGGGTGAGTCTGTCCGAGTTTGTTGGAGGCCCCCTAGTCGTAGTTGTACAGCATAGGCCTTTCTCTTATCAGGAGGCATCAGGACCGCTCGGCAGAACCTGTCCATCTTGAGTGTTCAGTTATACTTGCAGGGCACGGGCCGCCAAAAGAGTCTGCGCGCCGCCCCGGCGAGCGGACCGCAGGCGAGCGCAGGGCAGGCAAGGGCCGCAACACTAATCTGAGTTTATTCATTCCCCTTTATCACTGGATTCCGTTGATCTTGACCGCTGTGTCTCCTGGTGTCGCTGTTGGCGTTGAGTCTTTGTTATCCTAGGCTTCCCTGCGGGGCGCCATCCGTCCAGCCATTCTCGGGTGTCCTCCGGCGTATCAAAGAACCAGGTTTTCCCTTCCGCCTCCACCCGCATCTTCGCCGGGAAGAGCATTAAATATTTAAGTTCTCGGGACCTGAGTTCTTTCTTAACTTCCTGAAAGCTGCGACGTTGTTTAGTTACCGCTGCTGTATAGTCTGGATATAGTGTGACCACCTGATTCTCCAGCCGGATTGGAGGGGCTATCCTTGCCGTCTGCAAAATAGCATCTCGATCTCTGAAATTAAAAATGCGTGCTAGAATCGGTCTGGGGGGCGCTCCCGGCCTGGGTCTTCCTCCCGGCACTCGATGTGCTCTTTCCACGGAGAAAAAATTTGACAGCCCTTTCGGTTGCAGCGTGTTTTTTATGAGGTCCTCGACGAAGAGGTCCATGGCTGGCCCACCCATATTTTCTGGTACGCCTATTATACGGATGTTGTTCCGCCTCGAGCGGCCCTCCTGATCGTCCAGCTTGGCGAGGATGAGCTTGTTGTCTGTCTCTAACTGTCGCACCTGGCGTTGTAGCTCCACTGTGTCTGTAGATAGGACTTTCGTCGTGGTCTCGACCTCAGACAGTCTTCCGGACAGTTTTGAAAAATCTGCCCGTATCAGTGATATGTCCGTCGAGATCGTACCTATCGATAGCTGGACTTGCTGCAGGGTGGCCATAATATCTACGAGGGTGACTGCTTCTGGGCCCTGTTGCGCGGAAGTTTCCATTTGAACCGGATCTGCCTGCATCTTTTCGGACTGGCCCTTGGTGAATGCGAATTTCTCCAGCTTGCCGGCCTGTGCGTTCCGAAGTCCACGGCCTGCCATCTTGTCCCGCTTGTCTATTGTCACGCTGGTCGTCGCAGGGGGAAGGGGGAGGGCCACAGTCTCCGCCACCTACCGCAGTGTGTATCACGCCACACCGCCTTTCGGGTTTTCTGCCCTCAGAGTCCCCTTTTAGTGCTGGAGTGAGGAGGCCGCATTTCCACGTGTCAGCGTTATAGCTCCCTGCAGTCCCTGGCACCGCTGCACGGGCCTCCGTCCGATGGCCAGCATCAATTTACTGTCCCCCCTGGTTGGCAGCCAGAGTCTCAATATGATGGTGCCCGCTGACGATCAGGCCGCCCCGCCCAGCGAGGGCCTTCAGGACCGCCGGGAGTGTAGTCAGCCCCGGGCCTCCCCAGTGGAGCCGCCCGAGGCCCGTGCAGTGTCGCTCTGTGCAAGGGGGGGAGGTTGGGGGGGGGGGTGCAGTTCTCACCGTGCAGTCGCTCCCAGGCGTTCCTCGCACCCCCCCTCGCCGTGGCTGTTCAAGCGGCGGGGGAGTCACTCGCGGCCCGGGGCCCCAGCGGTGATCAGCACGAGGCCCCTGGCTCCTGCGCCGCCGCCTCCCCCCTCACACGCTCTCAGCTTACTCTGCCCTCGCCGCAGGAGCGTCGCAGAGCTCTCTCCGACGGTCCGCTGGGCTCTGCTTCCTTCTCCGGTCTCCCGATCGGGCCGCGCCACCCACGGCCGCCGTCAATTACCCGGATGTTTCAAGGAGCCGTTTCACTCGAGGCCCCGGCTTCAACGAGGTCAGCGGGCCCGGCAGCCCCGCAGCTCTTATCTCGGCGTCCGATCGTGTCACGGGCTCCCAGGGCGCCGCGATCTGCTCCGCCCGCCGTCCGCTACCGACAATCCTTGTTCCAGCCGTTTGCTGGCAGGATTATTGTTCGGATTTTATTTGGAGGCTCTCCCGATCTCGGAGCTCTCTCAGGCTGCGGCCATCTTGTTCGGCTGCAAGCCACGCCCCCTGCTGACGATATCTTACTGTTCATTCGCAATCCCTCTCAAAATCTTACTCCTGTTATTCGGGAAATTATTCGGTTTGTGGGGTTTTCGACTCTACCTCAACGGTGCCTTCTGAATACCCACTTCAGTAGTGTGGTGACTCCACCAGATACCTTGGTGTCATGATTCACAGGGATAAGGAGCAGGTAATTTGTCTGACTTATGGGCCTGCCATCGAAATACTAACAGTCCAGGTTGAGCAGTGGCTGCGCCTTCTGCTCTCCTTGGCAGGTCGGATAGCCATTATTAAAATGATTGTTCTGCCCAGCTTTCTTTACCTCTTTTTAAGCATCCCCATACCCCTCACCAACACTTTTTAAAATGCCCTCCGGGGTCTGTTGCTACGCCTCATTTGGGCTGGACACAGGCCTTGTATTCGATGGGACACGCTCGTACTTCCCTATGACAGGGGCGGCTTTGGCATCTCTGACTTTCAACTATATTACTTGATGGCGCAGTGCCAATTTGCATCTCACTGGTTCCATGCAGATGCCAGATTGCCTTACTCCATTCCAGAGTGTGACCAGGCAGAAGATATCCTCTCGTCATCAATTCTGGCGAAAGTAATTAAACGTGACCCTGCTGATGTACAAACTGTGTCCACCACAAGCTGGGCGTGGCGGAAGCTGAACTGCCTTTTGGGGCCAGGTCCCCTGTACTCTCTCTTACTTCCACTGGTTAACAACCCATGGATCCCCCTGACACTGAAACGAGTGGTATAACTTAGTAAATTTGATTTGCACACAATGGGATATGTCTTCCCTAATGGTCATTAACTCGTTGTGCACATTTGCATTTCTTTTAGGCCAGCAGCACACTGGCAGAAAGGTGTGTTTAGCTGTCTGCCTGGCTTTGATTTCTCTGGACAGGAGAGTGCTGTTGCAGTTAATTGATCAAATCACTTGAAGCTTTTTGAGTGCACAGAGTTTACTGAGCTGTGAAGTGCTTGCTTTTAATTTTTATTGTATTTACATAGCGCTTACTATCCCTGAGAATGTGTTGAAGGGACAGTTGTGTAAAAAAACTGCATTACATAGGGTCTGGATATTACTAAAATCTATGGATCTCATTTGCAACAAATGGTGTAGGGCAGCTCCACAAGTATTTTTGCTGCACTGCCCCATGCCAATACAAAAGGGCAGGAATGGACTGCATTTATAAGATACGGTGCACTCCTGTCCTTTCTGCCGGCGCACAATTTGGTGCCTAGCACCAACACAGGCACCACTCCACCAGGGTGCAAGGGTGTCTGCATTGTTGGCAGGATTGTTTTTGTGCAAGAAGGCACGCCTTCCTGCGCAAAAACAACTCATGGAGGCCTTTTCCTCTTTGTATGTGTGCGACACATAGAAAGAGGAAACAATTGAGGAGAAATAAAAATATTTCTCCTCCTTACGCATCCCCTGGGACAGCGTACAGTTTTGACGCATCCGCAGGTTTACAGATCCTTGTAAATCTGGGAATGTGTCAAAACCCATAGGGAAACCCACCGCAACGCAGATGGAACGCCCACCTGACGCAGTGTAAGGCAATGCACAGACTTGCCTTACACCATATCTAGGAGGCCATGAAAAGCCACACAAAGTGACTTTGCGTGGCCTCATATATATGGGTTTGCTCACTGCGCAACCAGAGCGTCATAAAAAATGACGCACCGGCAGCGCAAGGGGCTTATAAATAAGCCCCTATATTTTGGAAGCACCATTTTACTGTAAAAGTTACTAGAAAGCAACAAAAGGTGTTGCCGCTCTGTAGAAGGCCCATTGTAAAGCTGTGCTGGTCACCTTTTTGTTGCTTATTGCTATATTTGGGTGTTAAACTGGTATTAATGAGGTGCAACCACAGATTGACCGTTTCTCTAGAGAACTTTTATGGTTGTCAATGATAAGGACTACCAGGTTCTAGAAATTTTTGTCAGGAGGGGGTCTTTAGGCCTAAAAAAATTTGATGGGGGGTCTCGGCATCAAAAAGTTTGAAGACCACTGTTCTGGAGGCTCACATGATTCTTATACACAATATGAACTGGAAAGATCTGGCAGTTTGAGCCTCAGGGAAGTGAAGGAGGTCTCTCTCACTCCACTTATGTGACTAAAGTGTGGGTGACATAATGAGGTTGATGGGATGTATGTTCACTGGGTTTCGCTGATACTAGTCGACACAGTAGAAGGACTACTATTCAATTCTATGTACTGAGGGTTCCCAGTTTGATGATGGGGAATATATTCAAGCACGTGAATCTACAAAAAATACCAACACTGGACAACTACAGTTACAGGTAAGTAACTTTCTTTTGCAGCATAGATAATTGATTAACAGGAACCTCCGCTTTCAGTTTACACCCCGCCCCAGCCCCCTATAGTAGAGAAGTGCACAACTTCACAGAGTTCTTTGAAAAACTTTTTAAACCTCACAAAGCTGGAATGTTTCCCCATATTTGCATGAAAATCATGACTTGTGCTACATATTGTCTTTTAACAAACGTTCGCATACATTCTCCATCTTCTTGCAGAGCACTGCATTACAGTCAAATTTAAATGAAGTTTCTTTTTTATCTTGGCAGATGAAGGTGAAAAGCCACCGGCAGTTGTGAATGGTGAAACATCAGATGACATTCCACCCCATGTCACCCAAAGGTCTGCTACCCTTCTTTTGTTGATGCTAGCATCACCTTCTAACTTAGCATGCACATTTGTTTGATTTATGCAAATGTGTTAAAACTCGTCATTTAAAACGTTCATAGAACATTGGTGTGATTTTGTATATTCTATCTATGATTGTGTTGGATTTTCACTGAAGAATCAAGTAATCAGTAGCAAACATCGTTATTCAAGTTTACCATTGTGAGATACTTTGTTGTAGTCCTACAGATTTCCATTGTACCTCATATGTGCAGGATCCTGGAGTACTTTCCTTGCAGACATTGTTAAATACAGAATTTAGCACAGCCTATCTGAAGTGTATAGTAATAATCAATTGAGGTTTAAAATTGCTCAGAGGCAAACACATCATCTAGAGTTTAGCAGTACTTCCTCTTTTGGAAAGAGAAATTGAAAGTAAATGAAGGAAATAGAACTACAACACCGATATCCCATCATGTGTTGCAGAGACAGTTGCTTCAGTTCATTTTTATGGGGACTAAGGCTAACAAAGCTAAAGCTGCGCAGGATGGTAATTACTTCAGTGAAGATTTCCATAGTGGAGAACGAGGATGTGGTGAACAGTGTCTGTATGATTACCTGTTTCTTTGACTAAGAGGTCCTGGTGGACTAGGCCTCCTCTTATGTCGAATCTTCTGTTTAGATATTTAGAATATTTTTGCAGGAACAACAGTTTCTTTGGTATTTTGTCCTTTTGAGGAGAGTAAGCAGTTGAGAGTTCCTTCATTGGGGTCTTTGAGCTCCTATGTGAAAGAGTCCCAGAATGTCATCTTGAAAGTTCCTCAGCGATAGTCAAAATAATCATGATCTCCTCTTAAGGGACATCTGTCCGTACCTCTAAATGAAATGCTGCAATATCAGACTTAAGACCCAGAATCATTCATTTGGATTCTTTTACATGAGGGGGAGATGTTATCTGAATCATTCGATTCTGTTGTAGTTGGGGAATGCTTAGCTGTTAAAGGCTTTCACAATGAGTGCATTAGTGTTGAATGCTTTGAGACATCAAATGTTTCTTTTTCGAAGAAGTATACCTCATTGTTAATTGTGTCCTCTTCAGTGTCAGATATCCTGTTAATTAAGTTCTCTTTGGCATAATATAGGTCCCTAATACCCTCTCAGATTTTGATGGTGAGCAGGTAGCTGGTGCACCTTTCCTCAAGCCTCTTGAAAGAGGACGGCATAAATGAGGATTCATTGCATTTCATTGCCTTTCTTTCGATGTAAATCTGTGGAAGTCCTCAGATGAGGAATGGTGACTGACAGTAGAAGCAGGCCCCCTTCTTTCAGCTTTCCATCTGACTCATTCTCTGCATCTTTGATTCATTGCATCTTCTTGCGTCCCTCTGGGTTTTATGGCTCGCTATGTTTGAGTATCCCCTTAGATATCTTATGACAGAATTCACACTCCTCCGAATTCATCTGCAGTCTGACTCTGGAAGACCAACCACTCATGGGACAAAACATTATCCAGCAGTCTTGCCTTCAAAAGACTTGCATCTTACTTCTTTAAAGGAACAGTATGACATTTCAGCTCTCCTCAGTGAGGCGTGGCAAGAGTGGTTCTTCAGTTTCTACTTTTTCCTTGTGATCTGCAGGTCTCTGTGACTTATCACTGAAGGCACCTCTATGTGAATTGTTGCATACTGATTTGTGTAAGTGTACTCATGCACTAGTTTTTATCAAAGCCTGTGTATTTGGTGTGCATGACAGTACTTTAAATAGAGATTCTTCCTTGCTATTGATAAATTTTTTTTTTTACCCATTCCTTCCTTCCACTAAGATTCTGCCACTCCTCTGGCTTCTTGGTGCGAGGAGGGGGTAATACGACATCCTATTGAGCAAACATAATGGAAAATATCACAGACACTGTAACAAGATAAATCTAATTAGGTGAGAAATATATTTTATTGGCAGAGCACACAATGACAGATTATTGTATCTTAGTCAGTCCCTCAGAAAATACTGGATATTTTTCTGGGAAAGGAATTTCCAAATATGAAATCTATCCCTACTAAATCTCAGGTGAATGTTTATAAATTTTTTCAGTCTAGAGGAACCTTCGAGCTGATACAATACTTGCTCTCTAGACACCAACAAGCATTTGCAATGCAATAGGTCTCGCATTTACGATAGTTTGAGCTATTGGCATTGTAATGACAATTCCTTTTATTTAAAACCTAAATAAAAGGCATTGTCATTTATAATGGCACTAGGTTCAACATTTGCAAAAGCGTGACGTATTGCATTGCAAATGCTTGTTTTCGATGGTGCTCGCATATTTAGGTATTGTGAGCAGCGTTTAAACAAAGGGGTGTGGGCAACATTAAAGTGAAAGTGGGTATGGAGCTTTTACACAAAGGTTTTTTTGAAAAAAATTATATTTAAAAGCTGTGTAAAAAATACTGCTTTTTGGATCAACAGCTACGTCTGCTATGTAATTTTGTTGAACAGTTGAACATTAGCAACATAAAAACCCTACCTCTCCGTCCCCTTACCGTCGCTGCTTTACTATAAGCAAGCCAAGATAAATCGTATTACTAATAATCAGAGGGCTGCAATTTATACAATTACATACACGCATATTCACATGTGCCTAGCTCCGCTGCTCTGCTATCGAGCAACAACAACAGCAACAAAATAATAGGAAAACGTGGGGAAATCAGACAATAATAAACTGGATCGCAAGTTACAAACGGAAATCAGACAACAATAAACTCGATTGCAAGTTAAAAAAAACCAAAAACATTACTGCTAAGGCTACCGCAATGTTAAACAAGCTGTCACTTCGCAAAGAATAAAAAAAAACATAAAAAGCCTACCTCTCCCTCTCTCTTAACACAAAGTTTTAAATAGTTACATGGAGTTGTTTAAGTAACTTGTTTTGCACAAAAGAAAGACAGGAATTATTCGTGTGAAAAGTACTACTGCTGTTTACACAAGAAAGGTAGACTGTAGGACGTTGTTTACAATGCGATACAGAGATCTAAGAAGTAACAGCATGTGTTTTAAAGAACAGAACACTTTGCTTTTAGCTGCTAATTCATGACTAACAAAAGATGGTGACATAGATTACATTGAAAGATTTGCCTACCAGACCGAAACAAATTGCTGGAGGGCATGTGTCTGTCCCGTGGGAAGTATCTGTTTAAGCAAATGTTTAACAGATGGTGACCCTGTATAATGAAACCTCCTGAAGATGCCTCAAGGGTGTATCTACGTGAACAAAAGTAGTCGTGAAAAAAAGGATTTCTTTGCTCTGATCTATATTTAGCTACCTCTACGTCTGCGCAGCGCCCTCTGCTTCGCTATTGAACTGCCCAAAATCAATTAAAACGTGCGGAAAACAGACAGCAATAAACTTGATCGTAAGTTTCTAAATAATCCATTACTTGGTTTGCAGATTCCATATTTAAATACGCGCACATTATACAACAACATAAACGCAGAATTATAATATAAAAACACTACCTCTACATGTGCGTAGCGCCATTGCTCTCCTATCGGACACGCCAAGATAAATTATGTTTACTAATTACAAGAGTGCTGCACACAATACAATAACAAAAACGCACATTTGCAACATAAACCCTACCTCTCCGTCCCGTTACCGCTGCTGCTTTATCAGCCAGCACTATCCCGCATCCCAACACTTTATGCAAAAAAAGGAAATACACGCAGGAGTTTCACAAGAGTTGGGCTAGTGTGCACGTTGACTCAGGTGTTGTCGTCATCGGAGGGCAGAGGGCACGTCGGCTGCAGGGCTGCCTCACCCCAAACGCAACAGAGCAGGGCTTGGTGGTGTGTAAGGGTCGGAGGAGTCCATCAGTCCAGGCCCGGGCTCACCAAAGCCGAGCTATAGAACAGAGCCGAGCCACGGGTCATGCCTGCACGTGCACCTTGTGCAAACCGGGCCAGCGATGGACGGCTGCTGCGGCACACCCGCACCGTCTCTCCCCCCCTTGAGCAGGCGAGCATGAGCTCATTTGTAAAAGAGGCGCTTTCTACACCCGAGCCCGGCCGTCACCGCCGCCTGAACACACAACAGTAGTGCACACAGGTCCTTTCTGTTCACAAGCGCTTGACACGAACCACCTGCCGGGGTCACAACAACTAGCCGGCGGAGGCCGTGTGCGTGAGGGCGCGAAACATGCGCCGGTGTAAGAGGCCGCGAGACGTGCACCGTTGTAAGAGGGCACAAGACGTCCGCCGGTATAAAAGGGGCGAGACTGCGTTGGTGTGTTAAGGCACAACCTGTGCACAATATCAGCAGCAGGTGTGGGGTTGCAGGAGTTTCTGCTAGTAGTCGGAGTGTGACACGCCGACGGTCTCAGAAGATATATTTATTTTCGGGGATTCGCATTAGTATTGCCAATGTACACAGCATGAACCGGCGACTTCCCTGCGTGATCAAGGCCCGAGGGATCTCTGCAGGACGAAACAAGCTGTTGCCATTAGGCAAACAGCCGCTTGTTTATATTTGCATCGCGATTTCACTTTAAGTAAAAGCGCGATGCAAATATAAACAAGCGGCTGCCCTTGCCAAAGGCGACTGAAACAAGCTGTCGCCATTACGCGAATGATAAAAAAATAGTGCTTACCCATTAGTTAAAGGAGAATGTATAACGCCGCAAGTAAAACATCCAGTCCGGATGGGCCGTCCGAGAAGGAGACAGGGCGGTAACAAAAAAGCCTCATTCTGAATCACGATTCAGCGTTTAGCATAAACGGTGACGCCAGCCAATCAAAATGATGGGCGGGGCTTCAACTCCACTTCTAAAATATCCCGATTACAAGAAGCCTCGCAGAGCGAGCAGCGCATGCGCGCTGCAACGCAGGTCTGCGAGACCTAAAAACGAGGAGGAACCTGCTCAGTGCAATTCCATTCTTTCTTGACAAAGGCAGTGGAGTCCTTGAGCTTCTTCCTCCTCCTTCATCAGCCACCTAAGGCCTGTTTTTGAGATTGACATTTTCTGTGCCTTTCATACACACATTGAGCATTGAGTTTATTTAATTGAAACGTAATTACTAACATGGATAAACCTCGATCTGACTCTTCAGTAGCTAGGTTTTAGGTATTAAAAGCATGCTCACAAATATGCATATGAGCTTGGATTGTTTATGGCAATCTTCCACTGCAGGCAGTTATGGCTACGGTTGCATGGTTAAGAATGAATGTTGCTTCCACCTCCACTATGAGTGCAGGAAAGACAGGGCTTAGCAAAAACTGGTATCACAATGCCACTGTTTCAACTCAAGGAATACATTAACAAATCTACAAAACTGGGATAATCTGGACCTTTTATCCTAAAGTGGCAGAAAAACTCCTTTGTTGACTCTCTGTGGGAAATGATCCTGCTTTGCAGCAGTTGAAAATCAATACAGATTTAGCTAACACAACAGCTATGGGACAGAATGACTTTATGTAATTAAGCACATCTACACATTCACACTCTCTTTATTTCCATGGTAACACCCTGGATGCTTAACATTTGACGTTTCCAAGGCAAAACTGTTTTAACTAGGGCAACACCGGTCCTGGATTGCTTGTGTTCTGGATCAGGGAAGACCTGGGGTGGGAGTTCGGGCAGGACTGTTCCCATTATAGCAGGATCAAAGCTGATTAGCATATGCTGGGTCCAAACTGAGGTGCCATGGTGTGCAAACTAACGATGGACTGGGATGCGACCCTCAAGTAATTACCAGTGACTGAGATTAATTCACACATTCAATACATCACTTTTCGTATACGTTAATCTGTCCTATTCGGGTGCTGATATGTAGATCATCTCACACCTTCCCACTTTGACAGCAGTATGTGCAAGCTCCTAGGAACAGCTCGCTTAGCCTATTTGGTGTTCTATATTAGTTAGAGTGGTCTCTCTATTTTGTACTCTGATTTATCTTTGGAATGTCACCATAGTGTTTTCTTTTGAGATAGGGCCTTTTCCCAGATTTTCATGTAGGGCTATTGTGACAGAATGTGTGCTTGTTAGTTCTTTGTAAATGTTAAATACTAGCTTCTTCATAGATTCATCTGAGATAAATAGTTTGTTTTTTAATAACCAACTTTATTATGATTTAACAGGAAGTACATTCATCATTGTAAATAACAGAAGCTGTGCATTGAGAAACATACCAAAACATGTCCTATTCTCGGCAAGAAAAATCAGTTACTTTACATCGACAAACCATAGAATGAACACCATTTCCCACACATCCTTTCTTTCTTATGAGGGCATCCACAAGCAGCAAAAATTAGGTTTTTCCTGTTGTGCACACCAATTTACCCCCCTGCGCCAGCACAGGATCAAGGGGGGTGTTGGTTGTTTCCATGCATGGGCCACATTTCACTTGCCCACCAGGCAGGCCACCCCAATGAAAGTTTGGTCAGCACGAGAACCCCCAGTTCCTCCACCAGCCCCAACAGGACATTACGTGGAGTCAATTCATGGGGGCGTCCAAGAACCGCCGAAAGCTCCCCACCCACTCTGTCCCAAAAGGAACGCTGCGCTGGGCAGTCCCAGACCTGTAAATAGTTGTCAGGTCCCTCATGCTTGCCTCTAGTAACTTGTGTTGTGACCCAATGTTTTATTTGCACATAATGTAGCCTCTCCTGTTCCTTTATTGCAAATTACTTTTTACATTATTTGAATGCTTTAATTTTATCTCTGCCAAACATGTTTCTCACCATTTGGCAATCTCCCTCCCTCCATTGTTTGAGAGTATCACCCCTCTTGGCTGGTTCAAAAACTGGGTTGTCATGTATAGGTGTGAAAGATGACGGAAAGGATTTAATTGCTTGGCCATGCGAGGCCCATGTGTCAAATACTCTGTGGGTTATCTCTGAGGCATATGCAACCGCAGGTCTATTATTTTTTAGGTAAGTAAAGTAAATCCCAAAGGGTCGTCACATCAGTGCCCTTTCCATATGGAGCTAGTGTTTTTCTGTCTCCCATAGTGAACATTCAAAGGCGATTCTTAATTGTGTTACTTTTTTAGTATCCCTCAATTTTTGGCAGTTTCACCCCCTTCTGTTTTATTACATTTCAAAACTGTCTGTGTTATTCTGTTTTTTTTTTTACGCCCCTAAATAAATCTCCCCGGCTTTCTGCATTGCTTGCACATCTCGTTCAGGGATGGGAATTGGGAGTGCTTGGGAGTATGTTTATCTTTAATGTTGGTATTCATCCCAGTCAAGATATGAATAATGGCTAGGTTTTTGTTGTTGTTGTTATCTGACCATGCTGATAGGTAGTAGGCCTTTTGCCCACTGAAGCAATGTTACTTATCTTCTTATGGGTGTGTTGTGGTAGGCCTGATTCCATCATTTCGGATTTTAAGTCCCGAAACTGCTCCAAATTTATTTCCAGTTTTTGTAGTGTCATTGGGATTGAAGCCTCTTGGTTGATGAGTGTTAGGAGGATAGAATCCTCAAACAAGTGAAGTTTGTTTATTTTGCCTCCAAAAGGTATGTCTCCTCTTCTCCTACTATCTGCATGGTCACTTCTGCCAGTGGTACTATCAATAGTGTGAAGAGGAAAGGGAACAGCCCTCTTTTGTCCCTTTTCAAACCAAAGCAGGGGTCTCCAACCTTTCCTATTTTGAGAGCTACATCTGATCATTGAAATCCTTCTTGGGCTACTGCCCAGCATAAGGATTTGAAAAGGGTACGCAAATTAAACACAGCTTCTAGAGTGCCACTGTTTTGCTCCAGTGAGCATACAGTAATTTATCATAGTAGGTGTATCACAAAATTGTTACCTGTGGGTTCCAAAAGGAACAGACTTGAACCTTTGCTCTTGTTTATGAATCACCTTTGTGATATGAGTGTCTCCTTGGGGCTTGTGGTTTCATTGGCAAGCAATACTTATAAAGACCCTGCTCTCATTTTGAGAGACGGGGCCGACACACTTTTGCTATCTGGGTAATTGTCCTCAAGTCCATTGGTTGATACCCAAAAATAAGCAAATCAAAGCTTTATTTTTAACATATAGATTGCATCCTTAACCAGGACCATTGTCTGCAATCCATTTTGAAAGGCACATGCAGACTTGATAGCTATCTATAAGTAAACATATCTCTACAGTCATTCCTCAGGGGGCCTGCAGTCATGCCATACAAATTAGTGTATGAACAGATTTCTCTATAAAAGTTAAATGTGCCTAAAGAAAGGAAGGAAAGAACAGAAAATAGAAAGCAGTCAAAGCAAAAGATGAAGAAAGAAGGGAAAAGAAGATAAAGAGAGGCAACGAAGAAAAACAAAGAAAATGATAGAGAAAAAGAAAGAGATGGATGAGGGAAGAAAAAAAAGGAGGGAGAAAGGTAAAGTAAAGGAAGACAAAGAAACAAGAGAAGAAAGAAAGAGGGAGAAGGGAAGAACTGAAGGGAAAGGAAGAAAAGAAGGGTGAAAAAAAGCGAGAAGGAAAGAAGGGAAAAGAAGGTAGAAAAGAAGATGAAGGAGAGAAAGAAACAAAAAGAAAGGAGATGAGAAATAAAAAGACAATCAAAGAAAGGAAGATGAGGAAGGAAGGAAGAAAAAAGAAAAGAATAAAAGGAAATAAGCAGTTGAAGGAAGATGGGGAAAAATAGATAAGGAAAAAATAAGAATTGGGAAGGAAGAAATAAAAGAAAAAAACAGGAAACAGAAAAGTAAAGTAGAAAAAAAGTAAGCAATAGAAAATGTGGAAATGGAGGAAAAACAGAAAAAAGGGAGTATGATTCAAATGAAAAGTTGAAAAAGGGAATTAACGGGAAATTAGGACTGTAGCAGAAAAATGAAGAAGGAAAAAACAGAAAAAATCAGAAAGAAAAGATAATCAAGAGGTGAATTTTTTTTTTTTTTTAAATAGAATGGAATCATGAAAGGCGAACAAGAAAAAGGAACAAAGGAATGAGCACGAGAAAAGGAAATAAAGAAGCAAGAAAATAGAAACAAAAAAAGGAGAGAATAAAGAAAGCTAAATGAGAGAAGTAGAGGAAGGAGAAAAAAGTAGAGAAAGAAAAACAGCAAGATGAATGAAAAGAAAACCGGAAACAAGACAAAGAAAGAAGTAGAGAAAGAAAAACATAGGAGGAAAGAGAAGGAGAGGAAGTAAGAAATGGGAGAAAAAATTGAATCGAGATGGAAAGAAACGCAAGAGAGCAAAAAAATTGGAAAGGAAGAAGAAAAGAAAGAACAAAGGAAGGGAATAGGGCAAGAAACAGAACTTTCAGAAGAGAGTGCCCTGCACTGTTGGCTCCCCAGGCATCACAGAATGGGACACAGGTATTTTAAAGTCTTGCCTTAGTGCATATTCTCAAACCCGCTGACAGGCAGTTATGTGGGAGCTACTTAGAGGTAGGCAGCGAGCTACTACTAGCTTGCGATCGAACTGTTGGAGACCCCTGAACTAAAGACTGTTTTGGTGTCTCAGTTGATTGTTATAGATGCTACTGGATTGGTGAATGTCACCAGAATATGAATTTGCATAAGGGCCTTCCCAAACTTCCACAGCACCATTTTTAGAAATGCCACGACTACTTGATCAAATGCGTTTTCTGTGTGATTGCTGGGATTTTTGTTTGGTTAGTTTTTTTTCTAGTAGATCTATGACTCGTCTTATGTTGTTGGAGATCTATGTGCCTTTAATTAATCCTGACTCTGGGTCGGTCAATCAAGGCATCATATTTTCTACTCTGTTGGCTAGAAACTTTGTAAATGTTATGTGATTTTGGTTGGGAAATGTGATGGGTCTATAAGATGAGCCACATTTCTTGCATTTTCCCTCTTTGTGAAATAGTGTAATGTCTTCTCTCCTGTCCTCTAAACTGGTGGAGTTTTTTTTTACTTTGATGTCGAGAGGGTGGAGAATAATTTGTAGAAATGCATTGTCAAACCATTCGGCCTGGAGGTTTTATTCATCAGGAGACTCGTAAGTACCGCTTTGATGACCTTTTCTATAATAGGAGTTCATAACTGTTCTTTTTCTTGTTGGTTTATGAGCCACAATTCCAACTCCTTCAAAGAGGCCCCTACCCCACTAACATCCTATGTTTCCTTTGTGTATAATTTCCCAAAGAATTTAACACATTTTATGTTTTTACCTCCCTTTTAGAGGTTGTCATAATTACCTTAGTTTTAATTACACTAAGGATTCTAGTTTGGTCCCTTGGCGTTCATAATCTGTTTGCTAATAATATAAAGATATAATATTTGGACATAATATCGTGTTTCATCGAAGCATTGTTTTAGTCTCAGGAGGGATCTCCTGGATATTTCTCTTAGTGTGTTTAATTGGCCTTATGCTACGTCGTTTCCCTGAGGGTTAAATAAAGCCTTTTGTTTTGTGGCGTTACTCTGCAGGTTTTTGTTCTTTCTCTAGGTTGAATTTTCATCAGATTCGAGGACCTCATTTGGTCCGCCTTCGCAGCAGTGCATTTCCCCATAATGACTGCTTTAAAAACATCCCAAAGGGTTGCAAGAGTAACTTCTTCATTCTCATTTAATAGGAAATATTCTTCTAATTGCTTACTCATTTCTTCATATACCATGTGTTTTAGGAGAGTACTGTCAAAGCGCTACAAGTTGTATTTTTGTGAAGTCTGATTATGCCATTGTCCCAGATTATGGGTGCATGATTAGATAATGCAGTAAGACCTGGTCCTAAAGACCCATAAGGCTCCTATGCCCAGATTCAAGTCTATTCTTGAGTATGACCTGCTAACGCTTGAGAAGAAGGAATATTCCTTGTGGTGCCATACAAATATTCTTCCTGAGTGCTCCAGTAAGTGTTTTCAACATTCCTCTGTTTATATATTTGTCATTTGGTGCCTATCTAAGGCAGGTAGATGGACTAGATGGAGGTAGCCCAATGAGGCAAGTATACCTTATACATTTTTTGCAATCTTATGCAAAATATAGTCCAAGATTAGGCTCCCTAGACCCCCTGGCGAAGTGCAGACTCAATTCTAACTTATCAACTGGAGTCAAAAAGCCTGGTGGACTATAATCCACAGACCATCTGCATATTCCATGAGGATGGTGTGTTCTGGGCAACGATCAGTCTAGTAACCCTTACAGGATTCTTTATTTGTTAGTGAGTTCTGAACCCCTTTCACCATGGATAGACACACACAAGAATCAACTCTATTCACATATTTTACGACTTTATTAAAATCAACATTCTAAACTTGTGTGGGAAATATGTATGGCTATAACTATGAAAATAAACAAAGTAGTGGCAGTGAAAGCAATTAATAAGCAACATCTTAAAAATAATTTTCATAAGTTCACTGCATTGAATGATGCACCAACCCCTTCCTTGTAGCCTCTTAGCTAAGCTGTCTTGGCACCAAAAGTGCCTGTCTGAGTTTCTTGAGGTAGGCTTCTGCCCCCACACCTTAGCAGAACACCAGGCCTGTGGTTTTGCTCTTTGAGAAGGTGTTCTCTGTCCCTTTTATGGCATTCCCAATCGTGCTGATAAGGTCAGGCTGGCTCCAAGTAGCCCGCAGCCTCATTGAGGTTATTTGCAGCTTTAACTCTCACATCTCCAAATCTCCCAGGAAGTACAAGATTTCTATTTGCCTAATTCATGTCTGTACCAAGCTTAAATGTACTTTTCTAGTTACTTTGAAAAAGGCAGGCCTCTTGCAGAGTTGTGTAAAATGCAAGAATTAACATATCTGAAAGAGACACGTTAGTGACAGATTCCTTACCTTCGAATATCCCCAGGCGTCAGGCTGGATCCGGAAAGTTTTTTGCGTAGCAGTACCCTTGCGCGTCGGTAGGCGGCGTCGTGCGGCTCCGTCGTCGGCGTCGTGGTCGCCGGGATGACGTCGCGGGCAGTACTTAGACGCCGCCCCTGCGCGCTGACGTCAGTTCTTCTTTTTCCGCGCCAGTAAACGCAGATCCGGGAAGAGCAGTGCCCTAGTCACTTTTGACTATCCTTTTGTGAATTTTTTCACTGTTTCTTCATCGAGTCTTCACGACTCCTAGGTGTCGTAGGGATGCCCGGCTTTAAGCCATGCGAGGCCTGTGGTCGCATGATGTCGATCACGGACCCGCATCTCGAGTGTCTCTTCTGTCTCGGCCGAGACCACGACACAAAGTCGTGCCCTGACTGCCGGAAACTTCATCCGAAGGCTTTGCGAGAGCGGTCTCGAAAGCTACTCGAGGTCCGGCAGTCGGCTCCGCGCCGCACCAAGCTCCGATCCCGGGAGAGGTCGAGGGGCCGGTCGCGGAGTCCCCGCCGTTCGTCGGAGTCCAAGTCTTCGCGCTCCTCCGGTAAGTCGAAGCACAAGAAGTCTTAGAGGCGTCATCGCTCTAAGACTTCGCCTCGCCGGTCTCGCGACTCGGCTGAGGCCCCAGTCGGCACCGTCCCCGCGGCCCCGGACATGCCTGTAGAGCCGCCCCCGAATTACCCGTTCTTTCCGGGTTCGGGGGCGACTCCGGCCGAAATACAGGAATTCCTGTCGGCCATGCCCCGCCTCTTCGGGCCTTCAGGTCCCTCCGGTGCGCCTTCGGGCCCCGCGGGCCCTGATGGGGTTGCCCCGGCGCCGCCGTCGACTCCGGTCCCGGCGCCGCCTGTCCCACCAGCCTTCATCCCGGCCTCGGCTCCGGCCTCGATCCCGGCTCCGGTGGTACCGCAACCCCCATCGACGCCGGTTGACCTAACCACGCCTCCGCCGACGCCGATGTCCCCGGTGCCGTTCCTGACGCCGTCCGGTGCTCCGGACGGCGTCGTTCCCCGGTTCTCTCCGGCTCCGGACATGGAGCCGGACCGACGTCGCTCGACGCCGGCTCCGGCGCCGATGAGACCTTGGGTCCCAAATGTCCCTCCTCCTCCATATTTTGAACAAGAGGAGGACCAGGAGAGCTGGGAGGGGTCTGAGGACCCTCTCACACAACAGTGTGAGTTTGATCCGGACTAGGCTGAGGAACTTGGGGATGCCAGTGGTCTAGACACCTCCCCTGACACTGGCATGCTGTCTCCTCCCGTGGCTACGGAGGAGGGAGCTAATTTTGCAACGGTGTTGCGTAGAGCAGCTGGAGCCTTACATCTCCAGTTGCCTACTGTGGCCGTCAGGACTAACCTCCTGACAGAAGTGCTTCAGCCGGCGGCTTCCTCTTCGGAGACTGTGCTGCCGTTTAATGATGCACTCACTGACGTTCTTTTAGGTGCCTGGTCCAAACCCACCACAGGGGCTCCTGTGGATAGGAACGTGGCCCGACGCCATCACCCTGCTCCGGGCGACCCCTTGTTTCTCTCCCAACATCCCACCCCTAAGAGCTTGGTTGTCCAAGCCTCTGCCTCCCAAACCGCCTTCCCTACCGCCCCTCCGGATAGGGAATCCAAACGCCTGGACCAATTTGGGAAGAAGGCTTTTTCTTCCTCCAGTGCTGGCTTGCGGTCCGTCAACACCGCTTGCCTTTTGGGCCGATATACCCACTCCCTGTGGGATTCGGTGGCGGCTGTTTTGCCGCAGTGTTCTGAGGAGGTCCAGACACTGCTTACCCGCGCCATTGCGGAAGGGCGAGATGCGGCTAAATACACCATCCGTTGTGGCCTTGATACCGCCGACTCGCTGGGCAGATCGCTTGCGACGACGGTGGCGCTACGTCGCCACGCCTGGCTGAGAACAACTGGTTTCTCGGGTGATGTCCAGAATACACTCATGGACATGCCCTTTGATGGAGTCAGTCTTTTTGGTTCAAAGGCAGACCATGCGCTGGAGCGGTTTAAGGACTCACGGGCTACGGCCAAGTCCCTGGGCCTTCCTGTTGTACGCCCTCGGCTCACCTCTGCTTTTCGCCCCTTTCGTGGCCACGGAAGGGGCGCCCAGTCACGTCAGCTGCCCAGCCACCGGCCCGCGCAGCAAGCGTCTACGCGTGGCCGAGGACGTGGATACCGCCGTGGCGGTTCGGGCAACCAGCGTGCGGGTCAGGCCACCACCTCCAACCCGTCCGCGGCCTCCAAGCCCTCCTAGTCCTTCCTTTCCGGTGCACAGCACGCCAGTAGGGGGCAGGGTCCGCCATCACCTTCACCACTGGCGTCCCATCACCTCGGACAGGTGGGTCTTGGACATTGTCCGAAGGGGCTACTCCCTCCCCTTCGAGACCACCCCCCAGCCATGCCACCTCAATTCCACCGCATGTCAGGGGATCACTTGGTACTTCTGCAGAAGGAAGTCACGGCCCTCTTGGCCAAGAGGGCCATCGAGCATGTTCCGACCCCAGAAGTAGGACGTGGTTGCTACTCCCACTACTTCCTGGTGCCCAAAAGGACAAGGAGGACATGCGTCCTATCTTGGACCTCCGGAACGTCAATCGCTTCCTCCGGAAGGAGAAGTTCAAGATGCTCACCCTAGCTCAGGTCTTGACTGCCCTCGACCCTGGAGACTGGTTGGTAGCGTTGGACTTGCAGGACGCTTATTTTCACATCCCCGTCCTGCCGGCCCACCGGCGTTACCTGCGGTTCACTGTAGGCCTCGAGCATTTTCAGTTCACCGTGCTCCCCTTTGGCCTTACAAGTGCCCCTCGGGTGTTCACGAAAGTGATGGCGGTGGTCGCAGCTCATCTGCGCCGGGCAGGGGTTCCAGTCTTCCCCTACCTCGACGACTGGCTGCTGAAGGCGGGCTCGTCCCAGGCAGTCGTCTCCCACCTCCAGACTACGGCCGAACTCCTGCACTCGCTGGGGTTCTCCATCAATGTGCCGAAGTCGCATCTGATTCCTTCTCCACAGCTCCTTTTCATCGGAGCAGTTCTGGACACGACGCAGTTTCGGGCCTATCCTCCCGAACGGCGAGTCCGGGATATTCAGGCTATGATTCCGATCTTTCAGCCTTTATCCTGGGTTTCGGTACGGATGACCCTGAGGCTGCTGGGCCTCATGGCCTCCTGCATCCTGCTGGTCAATCATGCCAGATGGCATATGCGGGCTCTGCAGTGGGACCTGAAGTTCCAGTGGGCGCAGCACCAGGGCAACCTGTCCGATCACGTCCAGATCTCGGAGGGGACTGCACTACAGTTGCAGTGGTGGCTCTCGAACCGGCAATGGGTCATGGGCAGATCCCTCTCCCTTCCCCAGCCAGAGCACACAGTTGTGACGGACGCGTCCCTTCTGGGATGGGGCGGTCACATGGGAGAGGCGGAGATCAGAGGCCTCTGGTCTCCGGCGGGGTCCCGGCTCCATATCAACCTTCTGGAGCTCGGGCGATCCGACTTGCACTCAAGGCATTCCTTCCCTCTGTCAAAGGGAAGGTAGTGCAGGTGTTCACAGACAACACCAACGCCATGTGGTATTGCAACAAACAAGGCAGGGTGGGGTTGTGGACCCTTTGTCAGGAGGCTCTGCGCCTCTGGACATGGCTGGAACATCAGGGCATGTTCCTGATGGTTCAACACCTGGCAGGTTCCCTGAACGCCAGGGCGGACGAACTCAGCCGCAGGTGCATGATGGATCACGAATGGCGTCTTCACTCGGAAGTGGCGCAAGGACTCTTTCTACAGTGGGGAGAGCCTTGGTTAGATCTATTCGCCACCGAAGAGAACGCGCAATGTCATCAGTTCTGCGCGTTGGAATTTCCAAGGCGGCACTCGCTCGGCGACGCTTTTCGTCGCGAGTGGAGTTGCGGTCTGTTGTACGCCTTTCCGCCTATACCACTTCTACCCAGAGTGTTGAAGAAGATTCAGCACGACCGGGCCCAAGTCATTCTTGTGGCTCCGGACTGGGCTCGAAGAGTTTGGTATCCCGAGCTACTCAGTATAAGCGTAGATCCCCCGATCCGTCTGCCTCTTCGGGAGGATCTTCTGTCGCAGCAGCAGGGGACGGTCCTCCACCCGAACCTGTCCAGCCTCCACCTGCTTGCGTGGAGATTGAGCGGCGGCAGTTGATTCCTTTCGACTTGCCTCCCGAAGTTTGTGATGTGATTCTGGCAGCCAGGCGTCCCTCCACTAAGGTGGTATACGCCTGCAGGTGGAACACGTTTGTGGCATGGTGCACAGCAAAGGCTGTGAATCCCCTCTCTGCCCCTCTCTCTGAGGTTCTCCTGTTCCTTCTTTCCCTGGCCCAACAGGGTTCTGCCCTGGGTACCATCAAGGGCTATCTTTGTGCCATCTCGGCCTTCCTCAGGCTTCCTGATCAGCCCTCCCTTTTCAAGTCCCCTGTTGTTAACAGGTTTCTAAAAGGCATTACACACCTCTTCCCTCCTGTTCCGTTTGTGATGCCTCAGTGGGACTTGAACTTGGTTCTTACCTTTCTTATGTGCGCTCCCTTTGAGCCTCTACATAACTGTCCTCTTCGTCTTCTGACTCTGAAGACTGCCTTTCTGGTGGCCATCACCTCCGCTCGGCGGGTGAGTGAGCTCCAGGCTCTATCATGTAAACCTCCCTTTCTGTCTGTCCATCCAGACAAGGTTGTTCTTAGGACGCGTCCGTCCTTCTTGCCAAAGGTGGTTACTGCCTTCCACATTGGGCAGACCATCACTTTGCCCACCTTCTTTCCGCCTCCGCATCCTTCCAGAGAGGAAGAGAGGCTCCACCGTCTGGACCCAAAACGTGCGCTTTCCTTTTACATCGACCACACACACCATTTCCGGGTGGATGACCAGCTCTTTGTTGGCTACATGGGCGCCAAAAAAGGTCGGGCGGTGCACAAGAGAACCATCTCCCGCTGGGTAACCTTGTGTATCAAAGCCTGCTATTCTTTGGCTAAGAAGGAGCCTCCTGTTGGGCTGCGTGCCCATTCCACCAGGGCAACGGCTGCTACCACGGCTTTGGGCCGTGGTGTTCCGCTGCAGGATATCTGTCAGGCAGCTACGTGGGCCTCGCTGCACACGTTTACAAAGCATTACTGCCTTGACAGTCCGGTCCGGAGGGACGGCTTCTTTGGCCGTTCTGTCCTCCGGGACTTCCTTGTCTGATCTTTGTTCGCAGACCCACCACCGGGGTTGGTATTGCTGGGGTATCTATTCTAAGGTAAGGAATCTGTCACTAACGTGTCTCTTTCAGATGCACAAGTTACTAACTTGTGTAACGATATATCTGTAAGAGACAGTAGTTAGTGACAGATTCCTTACCGCCCACCCATCCTCCCCGTTCTGCGAACTGATTTCTAGGGTTAAGGACATCCCTTTCAGGGCCCTAGTATTTTTCAGACACCTATGTCAGCTTCTTGCATGGCTCTGCGTTCCTGGCACGGAAAGTCGTGTACAGAACTGACGTCAGCGCGCAGGGGCGGCGTCTAAGTACTGTCCGCGACGTCATCCCGGCGACCACGACGCCGACGACGGACGCGGAGCCGCACGACGCCGCCTACCGACGCGCAAGGGTACTGCTACGCAAAAAACTTTCCGGATCCAGCCTGACGCCTGGGGATATTCTAAGGTAAGGAATCTGTCACTAACTACTGTCTCTTACAGATATATCGTTACACAAGTTAGTAACTTGTGCATTAATCTTGTTGCCCCTTCACTGAATTCTATGGTGTGTAAATGATATTAATATGTATATATGACTATTTGATGCACTATTGAACTATTATATTTTATATGTTGTACACATGCAATCGAATACTAAATGCAGCATGCATTTATGAATAAAAATGTGCACACAAATACATGAATATATGTAACGCAATGGTGGGTACATACCCAGAAAAATGCAAAGATTATGTCATACCCACCTACTGGCCCACCTACAATCTGTAGGCAGCCAAGGAAGAATTAATCCTTCCTGGAATTTGGGGCATGGGACACTATTAGTGTTAAGTCGTTCCTCCATTTTCCCCATTAAGATGGCATACCTGCCTTCATCCTTATCCTGTGTGTACTGCAATGATACCACTAGCTTTTTGTGTGGCAGAGGCATGTGGATTTGGGTTGGATATTGCTTGATTATGATGCTTAACTGGAGAGTTCAAGCCCCTGAAATTTCACAATACAAACCTAACCATACGCATAGAGTTTGTGTTGTGGAATTATGGAGTGACTATCCCAAATATTGTCTTACTTCCTAAGGTTGCGTATATTATTCTGTTTTGTTATCCTCCTATCCCAAATATTTCCCTGTAAATTACCAATTTCCTCCCTCAAAAAGTCCCCAATAAGAAATTCAAGCATCAAACTTATAACTTTGGATGTGGTTTGAATACCCCACAGGTGTGGCAATAAAAACACAACAATGGTGAATATACTCCCCCCCCACCCCCCCCCCCCACCTACAGGTATCCCATCATGGAGGGCTAGGACCATTGTCACTGCTATATCGGCCTCCTATGTAGTATTTCCAGAGTTGTGGATGTTATGTGCCTTCCATACAATCCAGATTGAATCTGGTTCTCTATTACGTATATTCTTTGTTTCCGAAGCAGTTTTGTTTTTCTCTTCCTATGGTACTTTGCTCTTTTGCATCTGCTTCTGTTGTATGTGTGGGGTCAAATTTCTTCTTAGTTGTGATTCGGAGACGTGTTTCGTTGTATACTCAATGTCTGTGACTTCCTCCAGTGTCCTTATGGTTAGATTCATATTTACATATTAATGCAAACTGATATTTCCCCTCTGTGTCTGATCTGGTTTTTCCTCAGTTCTCCCATAATTCCCTGAAGCGTTCTCTTTTGAGACAGGTCCTTGAAGAACGGTGTTGCGCAGCCTTCAAAAGTGACTTCTCCACTGCGGTGGGTCTTTCTAAGTATCATATCTTCCAGTGTCTTAATGCCAGATTTAATAGGATATCTCTCAGGTGGGTTACGCGTTGTTTCCTTAGGGGCCCTGCTTTATGAGTCTCACTATGTAGACCCGATAGTCCTCTTTTTCTTATAGTTTATGTCAGAACAGCGAATGCCTTTGATGTGTTCATATGTTTTTCTAATTCTTATGTTGTCCTGTTGCGATCTGTCTTTGAAACTATCACATTTGTCTCAAACGTCTTTTATTTTTTCAGAAATATATTCTGTTTTGGAATACAAGGTCTCAAGGGTCAAACTCATCTAAGTAATGGCTTCCTCATTTGTGCTGACGTGTTCTCAGATTATTTGAATTTCTTTTGCTATTTCTGCCATCCTGGAAGACATATCCTTCTATGGTGTAACGAGTCGTCATTGAAAGTATAGCTGATTTTCTCCTGCATATCTGCAAGGCATGCTAAAAAGTTCTCCCTTGTAAGGGGTTTTTGATCTCCTATTTGTTCTTGCTATTACATACTCCACCTACGGTCTTAGGTCAACTTGTGCATCTTTCCTCAAGTGTGTATTTTGGTAGTGCTAGTTAACCAGCAGGTCTTAAAATCAGGTTGGCTGCCTCCACTATCCGATTTCTTCCTGGTGTGCTTTGTGTTAAGGTATTTGCATTCTGTGCTAATCTTACTCTAAAGTTTGTTCTAGTATACAACATTATTAGTTTTGCCTTGTCAGGCATAGCATGTTAGATTATCTGGTTCCCCCTGGGTTGCAATCTTCTTTCTGGCCTAGTAAGTTTTGCGAGAATACTACTTTTGTTTATAGTATTCAAGGCAGTCCGGCAGTTTTCTAAACACATCACATTCATTAGTTTAGTATAATGGGGCAAGGTTATTTGCTTAGTTTGTTAAAGGAAAGAGATCTTTCTGTTTGATTGTGCTTTTTTCTGTTCCATAGAAATACTGCAATTTATTGTTTTTCCTCCTAATCCTCAAGAGAGTTATGTTTCTACTAAGCACCCTCTGCTATTGTTGGAAGCTTGGTTGTAATACTGATTTTATTTCACTAGGCCTGTAGGCTTCGGTCCGACGGCCCCCATCCACCCACTCCTGATGTTGACTCTCCGTACTGTTTATTCTCCAAAGGACTCACTTACTTGGGTGCTTGGCCAGACCACTGCTTGTAACCGGTGCAAGTCTGCTTACGCCGCTGTTCCTACTGGATGAAGTTTACAGTCTGCTTCCGTGAGGTCTGGATCTGGGCAGGGTTTCAAGTTGAGGCAGGGGTGTTGGCTGAAGATCTTCAGTGAGTGTAGGCCTCAACATGGCTGTTAGCAATTATTTTCGTCTTGGTTGGGGCTGGCTTGCAGGCTTCCGTCAGCCTTGCCGCTGTGCCAACACTCTTTTAGCCCTTGTGGGGGTCCCTACGTTCTTCCCCGGTATTTTGCTTTGAGTACAGTGACATTGCTTCAGTAAGGGGGCCCTCAAATGTTGGGTCTTAGGAGAACACACCTGTTGCGTATCTGAATCAGCCCGGTGTTGTTCATGCCCCACAGTATTATCATTTTTTGAAGACGCAGCCAATTGTATCAAAATAGTCACTAATTTAATAAAAAGTGGCTAGAAACATCTTTTACACACCTTTTAATAAAAGAAAAGAATGGAGCAGCAGGACAATCGTAGATGATGGGCTGCCACAGATATAGGCTAAAAAACTGTCACAGTGCCTCCAAGGAATGACCATCCTCCAGTGTACCACGGGTGACATTTAGATCAGTTCTTTTTTCCTGCTCCTGATAACAGGATCCTGCCGTTTTTCTCATTTAAACTTATCTGAGCCTTTCAAATACCAGTTAATTTGTTGTCTACTGACATTTGAGGTGTTTTTAGATACATTCCTGACAGGAATTGTATTTGTATCTTTACAAAATACCATCTTTATTTTAGAAGTTTTCTTTTTTCTGAGAAAAAGAAGACCCAATCTGATTCCAGTGACTTCTGCATAAAATGGTCATCAGAGAATTATATCCACAAGGTCTACTGGTATTTTATAAAAAAACATCCGGGTTCACCTTGTTGAGCATGGACAAGATCACTCTTCACAGCCTGCAGGAGAGAAGCCTACCATGTATATCAGGAAGATCTGGGGTCACAGAGAAGGTGCTACCCCTGAACCGTCTGTTCTCTCCAAAGAATCCCATGGGGGACAGCTGGGGACATGTGAGAGAAAGGTGTTAATCATAGAAACAACATCGTTCCTGCTCAACTTCAAGGAAGATTGTGACCTACTTGCCATCGAAGGTAAGATTGCTGTTAATATAACCCACTCCAAGATACCATTCTACGTTGGAGAATCAGTCCCGGGCAACATTGAAGCATTCACTGTCCAAGCATCGCTCATGTTCAATGTCGAGACATCGGTCGACATTGGCATTGCACTCTTCATCAATGTCTAAAACATCAACGTCGTGCAGGTTGAAACTTTCCAAGCAGTGGATTAAAATGCTGAAAAGGAGACTGGACAAGACTTTGGATTCTGAATACACCAGGGCATATTTGCTGACTCGTGAGGTCATTCCTTCAGTCCACCTTTCAGTAAGTCCTCTGAGGACACCAATCGCAAAACGTTTTTTTTCCTGCCCCCTCCAGCTACTTCACACATGCCTGTACCGATAGCATTGGCAGGGCCTCAAAACCCCACTCAACCCAGAGGCTTAGAACCTGCGTCTGTTCCTAGGGAACCTTGTCACTAAAGTGCTCGACAACCCTCAAGGTCTTCCTGTAGAAGAAACATCTGGAAATCATGTTCCCAACATTCAGGGCATTCCACAATGAGGGCTAGATGTTGTGTATGTCCTTCTTCTCTTTATTATTCTGTCAGCAGTTACTTCTCTACTCCATCGGATTCTCCACCATTGAGGGTATCTCTCATCAATGACATTGCAACCTTTAATGAAGCTCCAGTGAGAGGGGCTAATAAAATAAACATACAGATTCTTCCTCCACCTGCATAATCAGTGATTTTCAGAGCAGTACACAATTGGTCTTTCTTTAGACCTCTTCTTTCGTTAGTCCCTGCTTTGCTTGATCTGACCATGCAGTTATTTATAACACCTGCCTGGGCCAAATGTGCATTAGTAATCCGGGTAAAGAAATAAAAAGCTCTAGAGCAAGACCCTCATTTCTTGAGAGTGGCCCCCTCCTCTGGATTCAGTAATTCTGTCTGAACCCACGAAGCTTCACTCCACTTCATCGGCTTCTTGCGTCCCACCAGATAAAGAGAGCAAGCAGATTGATTCAGTGGGAAGGAATATTTGTAGGACTGCTGCAACTGGAAGAAAAAAGCTAGCACAATTGCTTCACTGGAAAGATATGATACAGCCCTGTTGGGATTTCCTCCAGTGGTTCACAGATAAACTTCCCAAAGAAGACAGGAATTCCAGGAAGTATTGAATAAGGGAATGTTCATTTAGAACCAAGTAATAAGTGCAGTTGCAGATTCTTCTGACCTAGCAGCTCACGGCTACAGCCATGGCTTGGGTCGTAAGACATAGTACTTGCCTCCGATTAACTGGTCTAAAGCCTGAGGTGTATTAGCACATAATGAAACTTCACTTTTTTGTCAATACGCTTTTTGGATCCAATGCGGGTGATGAAATGCACTCTAAAGTGGAACTAGAAGTTGAATAGAGAAAACGTCCATACAAGTCCTCTGTAAAGCACTTTTTCCCACTCAGAGGGTTCAAACTGTCTCAATGGCAACATCAACAACAGAAAAGACAGCCCTATCCCCATAGGAAGTCTTCAAAGGCGGGAGGAGGTCACCAAACGCTCAGGAAACCACCACCAATGCAGTGACCATCCTTCCCCACTCTCCATTTTTAGGTCTCGCCTAGCGATGCAGCGCAAAGCGCTGCTCGCTATGCGAGATCTATTGTTGCCGACTTTTGGTCGGAAGCGGGACAGGACATGTGCACGCGCACAAAGGACTGCAGTTGTGCACGCGTACGGCGGCGTTAGCACAACTCCAAGGACATGAGATGTGCACGCGTACAGGTCACAGCGTTTCCTTCTAAGCGCGTCTGGGGCAGACACATGCTGCACACAGGGTGCATTCACTCTACCCCCTTGCACCCGGCACGTAATGCACTGCATCGCGGCGTTTAAGCAGAATGCTCCCATGGCCCGCTTTCGCTTTCTCTCCCGTCATGTGTTGACGTCCAGTTCTCGCCCTCCTCCCGATGTCCGCGTGCCTTCTAAGCGCGTCTGGGGCAGACACATGCTGTACACATGCTGCACAGGGTGCATTCACTCTACCCCCTTGCACCCGGCACGTAATGCACTGCACTTACAACAGCGCGTGTGCATACTCCCCTCCTCCAGCGCCCCTTAGCACTGTATTCCCAGTAGGCGCTTTACAGCACTGCGCGCTCTATCGCACTTTGCTCCATCGGCACTACCCGTACTGCACCCCCACTGTCACGAGACCATGGACGGACTCACCTAGGGTGTCAGCCAGCACGCAGTGCAGAGGCAGCACGCCCAGCACCAAGCAGGAGCCCCGGCCGGCTTCCTGGCTACCCCGGAGCAGAAGCATGTTCCTCAAGCGTCGGTCCCTTCCTCCTCTCCCAGGCTCCTCCAGTGCTAACTTTCAGCCAGCCCTCCGCTCCTGCTCCAGTCAGTGTCCACCCTTGCCCGCTGCTGCCTCCTTCCAAGTGAGACTGTCGGGCGGCCGAGGGGGCAGGCCAGTCCCGCCTCGCACCGGGTGCTGCCGGAGTTCCTCTCTGGGCTCCCCGTTTGCTGTCACCCAGGAGTAGCGCAGACTTCCAGCACTTTCTGTGGCTCCTCCTATCGCACAGTGGGCGGGAAACAGAAACACAGAGGCCGGCTCTTTTCAATGCGCATGCTCCTCGCAGGGATTTCGCGGCCTTGTAGCGCGCGCACCACTCGCGGGCTTGTGTGCGCACCACTAGCGGGACTGTGCTTTCTGATGGCGCCCGCTCCTCACAGGCATCTTGCGGCCCAGGAGATGTGCACACCCGGACAGGAGATGTGCACGCGTACGGCGTCTTGTGCCAAGAGACACGCGTGCAAGCCACAGCAACAGAGATAGCTCACGGGGACACATACCTGCGGCAGGACTGTGGCCACGCTGGGACATCCGGCGGTGAGTTTGTTTCAATTTTCTTAATTGTTTTTTTTTTGCGGAGCATGTGCGCAGTGCGCATCCCCACCCGGCTACCATGGCTTAAAGTCGGGGTTGCATCCACATCCTGTGATTCTGGACAAATCACTTAATCTCCCCGTGCCTGAATGTGTAATGTAAATACGGTGCTCATGTAAAGCGCTCCAATACCTTCGGGTCGAGTTCGCGCTATATAAATATGCAATAAAAAAAAAAAATACGTGGTTTTCTGGTGCCAGCAATCGGTTTGTTGAAAGAGGTGTGCAGGTGTTACGATATTTTGAGAGAAAAGTAGTGTGCTTTTACGAGGCATATTGCACAGTAATGGACATTCGCAGCATTGCCTGAGTATTTTTTATGCAACACGTTGGTGGAAAGGAAAGTGTCAGGCATTATATACAAAAGGCGGAACAGTGCCCAAATTATGGCTTTGATTCTCTGAAAGAATAATACATCTGAACAATCGTTCTATCAGGGTAAAAGGCACAAGCCCACAACAGTACCACATCAGTTTCCTGCACTTGAGAAGTGGCCAAAAGGGTTAATGTAGGGCACTCGCCTAATGTTATGTGCCCCCCCCTAAAAATAATGTTTGGAACAGGGAGTGTACACTATGTTCTGTTTAGGCAGCGCGTAGAATAATTAAAAGGACGTCTTCAAATCGGGATGAAGATAACTTTGGTTGAGCATTAGAGATTTTTTTTTTTTTAAGAGGTCAGTATGGCCAAACAAAATGAAATTCGGATCGGATGGCTGTGACAATCCAATGAGATTTTCAACATGGTAAATATATTTTTTTATATTACAAGGAAACGATCTTAGAAAATGCCTATTTCTCCTCACGTTTACTAAAGCATAGCATGAGTACATCAACACGAAGCTCTCTCTAGGAAGCTAAGTATCTTTTTTTCTTTTTTTTTTAAATATTTTTTTTAATTAAAAGGGCACAGTTGGCACTGCTCGAACTAGAACTTTCTTGCTGCTTCCTAAAAGACTGCCCTGCGCCGTAGTCAAAGATATAAAGGGATTAATGTGGCTTGCGCATTTTCAAGTGTACTTCCGGACACCATCCAGCGTTCTTTGATTGTTTCTGGAGCTTTAGAGAGCGCTCATTTGTGACCTTTAGGGACACTTTAGGGCACTAAGCTGCCGCAGGAGAGGTACGGGTTGTGGTTAAGTGCCTGTGTTTAGGGACATGCTGGGCTGCCAGCTTGAAGTGCTATAAAGAAATAAGCCTTTTTCTAGCTGTGTGAAACTCCTCCCAGGCATTTGCTAGTCCATGTTTCTTTGCTCCTTCCCAGTCAGCTCACTGCAGCTTCCCATGGCAGGCGAGAGGGGTGCCGGGGTTGGTGCCAACTGTGCCCACCAGTAATCACTTGCTTTCTCAATCTTAGCTCTCAAACATCGTACTACCTTTAAAGCACACGTTCTGCAGACAGGTGTGTGAAGCAAACTTTTCACAAGGTTGCCCTGAATAATTACATATTTCGGTAATTGGTTAGCTGTTGGTGTGAAATTCACAACAGTCTTTTAAATGTTTCACACTTTTGGCTTCTATGAACTGTTACCTTCCTGTTCCTCCTCACGCTATGCACTGGTCCACCTCTACCACCCCCACTCCCCCAGGTGCTCTTCCCACACGCCCCTCTCTCTCGTACCATATCTTACACCTTCTCTCGCTCTCTCACACACACTTTCCACCTCTCATGTGGTTCACTTCAGGTCTTCGAGCACAGCTTCTTTCCTGTGCCTTTTCAAGGTTTACCTCCTTGAAACCCGCCCTCTCCTCCTCTTCTTGTGGTGTCTACTGCATTCACAGGCGCTCCCTCTTTATGCGTCTGTGGCCTGCTCTCCACCTCTTTATTTCTTTCTTACACTCTTTCTGCGCCTCCATCTGCAGTTCATTCACCACTTCATGCGCAAACTACCTATCCCTCTCTATCTTCCTTTCTAACTATTCTGTGCAGCTCTCACCCCTATCTATTCACCATGCCACATAATTCCACTACACAAATCCACTACTCACAACACAATTCCATCACACTCAATTCCACAACTAACAATTCAAATCCAACACACATAATTCCACTCCACTCCAAACCAAAATACATAGGTGTAAGGCATTGTCATTTACAACGCCAATAGCTCAAACTTTAATAAATGCGAGACCTATTGCATTGCAAATGCTTGTTTACTGTGGTAGGGGAAGCTTCACATACCATCTGCAAGGGTGGCAGAGTATAATGGGAGGCAGATGGGTATTGAAAATTAAACAAAATGGATAATTGGATACTCGCTTATATTTAAGTCTCCCCCTTCATGTGTTCTTCCAAGAAAATCCTCTCAGTATCATTGAGATCAGCTCCAAAAGATAGTCAACATCTTGCTGGAGAAGCAGGTGGTAGAGGAAGTTGCTCATAATGAAAAAGGAATGGGGATTTATTCCTGTTAATTTATGGTGTGAAAAAGGGACCAAAACAAGTGTTCAGATCCATTCTTGATCTCAGAATGGCCATCAAATGGATAAGCAAATTAAAATTCAGAATGCTGCCACTGTACCAGATTTACCTACAGTTACACCAGGAGATTTGGATGTGTGCCAAAGATCTTTAAGAGGCCTATTTCCACATCCAAATCGCAAAGAAACACCAGATGTTCCTGAGGTTTCTAGTGGGTAACGACCATTCTCAGTTCAAGGTCCTTCTGTTTGGACTGAAGTCAGGACTAAGAACATTCTACAGATGCGTGGTAGTGGTCCCGGCATATCTTAAGGAGAAGATTTTCGTCTATCCCTGTCTATGCTATTGGTTGATCACGGCAGCAACATCGGAAGCAGTGTTAAGGTTTTCCCGTCTGACCTTAGTGATTCTTTGCAGACTGGGTATGCATGTTAACCACAACAAAATCAACACTGGTTCCAGTTCAGTCAGTAGTACTATGAAGCTGTCATCCTGAAGACTCAGCCTGCTGAGGTATCTCCTTCAGAGGAACGACTGTTAGCTTTCTATCTGCAGTGCTGTGGTCTGCTTCAAACTTCTTATCCAACAGCACATCAAATATTATTTCTACTAGGATCAAAGGCTTCTTGCAGTTTTCCTAATTTCTTGTGCCAGGCGCCACGAGACCCCTACAACAATGCCTGGGGAACCAATGATGCCTTCTGGTGGGCCGCTAGCAAGACTAACTCTATCCCACTCTTCAATCATTCCATTGGTGGTGCCAATCTCCAAATCATTTCAAAGTGGTTTAGTTTCTTTAGGAGATCGTATCAGTGGTTACAGATGCCCCCCTCCCCCAGGGGGTTAAAGTTCAGAGAAAATGGTCAGTGCAGTGAAGGAGACAGCTTACCACATCTACCTTCTGAAATTGAGGCAGTCCATCTAGCTCGAGTGACTGGATTTGCCCTACATGTAAAAACACAAAAGATTACTAAGATTCAGAATAAGAGAGAACATTATAAAAAAAACTCCCAAAGTGAAATCTGCCCATGAGCGTTCTGCAAATGCATCACAGAGTAGCAGCCTTGCTTTTTGCAGAGAGGTAGCTTTGGAAACTTGGTTGCCCAGGGCCGACTCACTTTACAGTGTGCTACAAAACCTTCAGACATTTCGCAGCCTCCTTTAAGACACGGGCCTGCAGCTTGACGCAAACAAGTCAACACCCATTACTGTACACATATTCAAGCATTTAGAGCTACACTGGATGCCAAGATGAAAACATGTTTTGTTCAGTGTATTCCCTTCTATCCAGAACAAGTGTAATCATCAGAGAATAACTCCCTACCCACCAATTACTCAAGACTTTTTTCTTTTTGACAGTCCTGATTCACTGATTTCTTGTCCTACCTCTTAAGGAATGTCTGGAAAAGCAGTGGTCTTAGACTGTAGGTAATTGTGTCAAACAAATCCTTTTCAACAATACTTACATGCAAACACCAGAATGGTAATGCAGGAGGACAAATATGCTCCACGCAGTCCCTTTTCAGAAATCTCCTCTGACAAAGAACATTATACTGTATCCTTCATTGCAAAGATGGGGAGCCCATCTGGGTGACCTCTCAGCTCAGGGAAATGGTCCTGTTTGTAATAAAATGTAATCATCAGTATGCTGGAACTAAGAGGCAGTCCTCTTTGCTCTAAAATTCTTCCTTGAAGGTATCTCCTACAGTTTAATAAAGATTGTGAAGATTCATCCTCCTGCAGTATCATCTTCCAGATGTACCCAGTATGACTTTCGGTGCTGAGAAATCATTTGTGATGTTTGATTCGCTCTACAAAAAATCAAAATGTATCACCATATTTTACACAGCAACGACCTTTTACCCCTTTTTGGTTTCACCTGCAACATCATAAGATCTGGAATGAAGCTAAAGAGGCTGCAAGTAACGCTAAACTTGAAAATACTGATAGAGCTTTTGATTGTAAAGTAGGGCAAAAAGAATCTATTTTTAAATGACCATTGACACCGAATTGTGATTTTGGAACAAAGTGTAAAACTGTTGGAGTGCTCAAAACGAAAGTAGCTGCATCACGTTTTAATGTTTTATCTCCATACTTATGAAGGAGTCATTTTTCTTGCACGTTTTTCTTGATACCAAAAAATTATATTACCTTTAATCTGTCACAGTTTTTTATTCAAAGTTTTCAGAAATAAAAAACAAAAGGTGGCAAGTAGCGAAGATAATTAGAATAACTCTTACTCTGACCTGACTGCATTCCTCAGAGATGTGGCGGAATCCATCGCAGAAAAGAAATACACACATCAAAAATGCAGTCAAGCTATGCCTGTCATCACATTGCTCCACTTTATTATATTAACAACTTGTAAAAAGAAATCATTCTGGCATGTCATACTTTCATACTGGGGTGATGCAATTACTATGATAAGGTGACCTGATAATGGAATAAGTTCAACACTAAAAACAAAACACTCTACAGTGGTTCATCTCTGTAGGGACTGCCAAGGTTGCACCCAGTGGGGACGTGATTGTTTGAACATTTCTTTCCATCAATGTCTATCTCCGTTTTAAAAACACGTTATAGTTCTTAACCTAAAAAGCTCCTCCTTTTGAGCCTGAACTCTCTTCATTGGAGTTACCTTTGTAGTAGTTTGGTCACTGGCAAAAATGGTAAGTGAATTCACAGGTTTTATTTTTCCTCCATGAGGCAAGTGACCAATTTCCTAGGACATTGCGGTGGTTTTATGCCTGCATATAACTCAGACATTTTCATGGCTGGTCCTCTTTCAAACGTTTTGAACATAAGCTTTAAAAAAGTATTGTGTGTGCTGGATGCTATTGGAGACATGTATTACTTTATTGGCTAGGCAAAAAAGGCCATATGCGCCAATAAGATTTTCACGCTCTGTGGTAATGTCAGAACCATCTAATTAGAAATAGTAGCTTGCATTTAAGTGCTTTCTTTAACTTCAGTCAAACTGTTCACTTCTTAGAGGAATGTCTGCTCATTTGGAACTTGGAACGACCTTCCTCTACACTTAAGAGCCTCCACCTTGCTTCCAGAATTCCGGAAGAAGCTGAAGCCCTGGCTCTTAAACTAACACCCAGTGGCCGACCTACACACCTGCTCCAGCGCCTGGATACCCTTTGGGTGGTAATCTGCGCTTTACAAATCCTAATAACATTACATAGCATAACATGGCCGCACTCAAAGCCATGATGGCTTTACTCGTTAAAACTCCATTTCAAGTATGATTCAACACAGATATAGGTTTAGCGCTCCATACCTTCGTTTGACTTTCTTTTCATGGTATTGGCGCTGTAGTGAAGGCTCGATTTGGGCACAAGATATTAAGGTCGTAATTTACTTAGAGCTTCTGATTCACCTTTCTTGATTCCATGTTAAACCCTGATTTGCATTTTCTTTTAAAAATTGAGTTTATGAAATGTTCAAAGCTGAAGAAGAAAAAGTAATTTACATTTAACTTCAGAACTTCAACGTTGGTATTATTTGTAGTTTAACATTCAACACTCCCTACATCCCTTGTGCAGCAAATTCATCAGTGCATTCTACATGTGTGAAAGATTTCTAGATGGCTACTAGGAACAGATATAGGCACCCATGCAGTTTATTCACTCCTGGAAAAAGGCCATAAGACATGGATCGTCTACTAAAGAAATTCTGCTGTAGTACAGAAAATGCTGGGTATTCGAGCCTCATCCTTGTGAATGTTAAAGATGAAAATAAGGTCATGTACTGCTGTGAAAGGTAACCCTGTTGGAAAATTGTAGTTACAGGTAAATAGTTCTTTTAAGATCAGTAATTGCAAACAAAAGATCTAATTAACACAGAAGACGGCTCCACTTAAAAAAAAGTTATCTTTTAACAGATTATATACATCTTGCACAGATGGCCTACAATTGTAGGCATTTGCTCTATTTTGCTTTCTCATCTTTGAAAGGGACCAAAATACTTTTAAGTGAGATGAGTAGTCAAGGCACGCCTGGCATCGCTTCAATAAGAATAATTGATATAATAATGGAAAGAGGAGTGTAGGGTCTGCGGGACCTGCTTTGCTTAAAAAGCTCTCCATGTCTCTTCCTTGAGTGTGAATATCAGTTTTCTTTAAAGTTATGTATTTTCCATTACCTTACAATTGTATTAACAGGTTTTTCTCCCCTGTTTTTCAGGAGAATACCTCGGCCGAATAGTGCTAGGCCGGCTCCCCCACGAATCAAACGCCAGGGAAGCACTGAGATGCCCCCTCCAGAAAGGTGATGGGGTGGTTGATTGAATGTGGAAATTTTCAGCTACAGTGGTCAGTTTGTGACAACAACTTTACTAACATTGTATGCCAGGCCTGCATTTGCAAAAAGACAAAACATTTCATTGCTACGTGTGCTACCCTCACAGCTGATTGTCTCAAGCTCTCTCGCCCAAAGTCGAACGTTCTAACTCTGAATATGCCGCATTCTTAGGCAACAGGTTTTTTTTTTTTTTTTTAAATTCAAAATCTATGAACAATTGTGTTTAGAAAACTTTCATCATATTTTGAAAAGGTGGCTAGTAACTCTGGTGATGAACTTTCTGTTGTCTTAGATCATTGTCAATGACAGAGGCGTCGGCAACATCAACAAACTTGTATTGCAAGTGTCAGCGATCCTAAAGTAGAGTGCATTGTGCGTCTCATATCTTAAAAGGAAACACATACTAGATATGTTACATATATCAATTATTTAAATGTAAATTCATGGTATGCTTGTTTCATACTTGGGGGTCGCTGATGCGTGCTTTTAAAATGTTCAAATATCTTTTTTGTTTTAATTGACTGATGAAACGGCTCATATTTACATGTACAGAAATGTAAACAAACCAACACATAAGTCTCTCGTTCGTTTCATCAATTGGTTACAAGAGAAAATAAAGAATACTGCCTTAAATAATGTAGGCAATGGCTGGTGTACAATATGAGAGTGTCAGATTTCTTTTAAATCATAAACAGGATCCATTGTACTAAATGACATGACACCCATAGAGTCAGAAAGAATGTAATGGAAAAAGGGATCTCAAGCTAAGTGGGTAAGTCTTCAATCTTGCTAGTTCCTCTAAGTATATTTCCTAAGTTTGGATTGGGTCGGCTTCTTTGGGGCAGGGGCCAGAGCCCCTCATTGTGACCCTGTCTGCCATTGACCACCTAAAGATGTGTTTTCTCAAATATTCAGGCTAGGAGTGAATGCTTACTTCAAGGCTGGGGCTAACCTGCGCTTCTCCCAAGGGAGAGCTAAGTCAATCAATATGTATTCTTGCCATGACTTTTTAGGTTTAGCAAAGGGATCCAGCAAGCAGGACCTGGTGGTCATAAGTCAAGCACAGTTTGTGAGGGTGTAGATCTGTCACCTTGCTGCCCTGTATTTGGGGCAATCTCCTGGATGCATCTTATATCTCACAGGGGGTCAGATATGTGTGGTGTAGGAAATTACATTGGATCAATTTAAAGCAGGCCTTTCAGGACACCATCTTGTGTGTGCTGGCCATCTTAAAAGTTACTTCATGCTGCGTGTTAAGGCATTGTGGATCTTGTAGATGATGGTCTACTGGTTGTGTCCCATATGCTAAGGGGGAGCTTGTACAGCAGGTATCACTATTGTAGAGGGGACTAGATACGGATTCTTTGCAGATCATGAAGGTAATAGGTTAAAGACTTTAAATCGCTCGTCAAAAAATATAAAAAAGAATGACAAGCCCATTAGCAGTCTAGGAAGGAAGTTCAGAAATAGCACACAGAATTCCAGGAACATGGAGTCCTATTCTGTTTTTCTATCTTGATGATGGTTTCATCTGTTGATTGGCTAAGTGAACTGACAAGACGACAGTAGCTGAAAATTGTGATCTTGCATTTGTGTTTCTTTTGCAGAGGTGTATACAACTTGATATTTCTCTAAAATTCTGTCTTCTCATTCCGGCTACACTTTGTGATGAACACTGTCTTGTGGTCATATTTCTCCTCAATTCCATTAGTAATTTTGATATATATTTTTGGAAAGCACAAATAAATGTCTGTTTTACTATCCCAAGCATTTTCTATCAAATAATTCATATGGATCCATGCAACACAGCATCGATCTGTTGATTCCGCCCATTGAAAATATCTAAAAGGGAAAGCAAGTTCTTTTGTGTTGGAAATTCTCCTAATTAGCAGATGTGACGTAACTTATTGAACCTCCTAATTAAGTTTTTCGTGGCAGTATCGATTACCACACTCCTGTTCCACCCCTCCATCTTAATGACTGCAAGCTGTTTGGGTGTCCGATATCCAGTCATTTGTAGCCGTTTTATCTCTACCCACACCCTTTTTTGCTTGCTTATACCGGTTGTGTTGTCTGCTGTTTGGGATGCATTTGGAAACTCCTAGCCAATTTTTTTAAAACATCATAGTGTTTTTATAAAATAATAAAATGTGAAAAATCATTCCATTTATAAATATTTGGGTGGACGCCCCTTCTCCTCAGGGTCAGCAGTGGCAAACTAGTCCCCAGTGTCATTGTTGATACACAGAAGGAGGATGATGACGAAGATGAGCAGTTTGTGGTGGAGGAAGCAGCCCCTGTTCCCCCAGAGATGCCTGAAATGGAGACGGTGAGTAGCAGTGATGATCTCCTTGTGTCAGCCTGAGCTTAGATCAGCAGTATGTGGACTGCACCATTCCTTTGCCTGCTGAGGGACAACTACTGCTTTTATTGGATCATGGCAGAGTCCACTATTGCTGTGGTTTATTTTATCTACAAGTTAACTCTTCTTAAATCTGCCTTTGAGCCCCTGGAGAAATAGATGATTTACTAGTGTATAAGTTTTGAAGAACGCTACACGTTTCTTGTTCTAGGCCTTGAATATTTAAGGGTAGCCTCGCCCGTGACTCTTCTTTGGGGAAGGTCTAGTAAAACTGCCCTGCACTTTCTAAAGCTGATGCAGTATTATTTCAGTGGATTGAAATGCTGTGACTTTTTGAGAGCCACTCATTTGTGTTGCATTTGTACTCATTTGTTTGCTACAGGCATTCATATAATGTGTGTCTCATCACGAGTAGTAGAGAGCGCAACAGTCATGTATTAAAAAGAGCAAAAATGAAAGTATAGAGGAATTTGAAAAATTCTGAGTCATTTGAAAAATTCTGAGTCCACCTGGTCTGGAGAATTCCACCAGCTGCCAAATCTTGCACAAGTCCTGATGGTGTTTGTGGTCAAATGCAGGAGTTCGGCTAATATCCTAAGACTGCCCATTCACCTCTCTTTTGCTCCAGATTTTACTTTCTCTTACAATATGGCCCGTTGTGAAGTGATGTATCAGTTTACTGAGTGGTTTGGTCTATACTGGGCTAAGACCCTTTGAGTTCCATGCACTAGTTCCAAAAATGAGACCTGTTTTTTTGCTGGCCAAATGAAGAACTAAGTACGGTCATCTTTTCTATGAAATGGTAAGTTTCTATGAAATGGGAAGTCTGAAACAGAATGCATCACTGTGCCTTGCTCTTTTTCTCATGGCTTCTGCAATATTTTTCTAGCTTTTCAGCTACCTGTTGTATTAGATAGCATTTTACCATGATTGTTCAACTACAGTACTAGAATTAAGTGCCCCTCAGCATAAAAGCTTAATATTTTCCAAAATATGTTCCAAAATTTATGACATTATTTTACTTTGTTAATTTGTGTTAGAAGGTATTTTTCTTTAGGCTCTGTAAGTTGAATGTACAAAAAGCTTTACTTGTTTTCTTCTTCCAACAAGCCCATTGTGATCAGCATGCTAGTTTCTGTAGATAGTGATGGAATGGCAAAATCAATCCTTTAATAAAGAGAGGTTATACTGAGAGATTGTTTGCCATGAAGAACTTGAACCGAGTAGAAGCTAAAATAGCCATAATTAGTACCAGTTCAGACGGATGCATGACAAAGGGCAAAAAATATATCACTATGTTTATTAGCTGGTGTCTTGTGAAGAAATTAAAAGCATCCACTTGGGCTTCTGAGCATTCCTTCACAACTACAGATTGGACACTGAGCTTGATGGCATTAAGTGAACTATACAATAGTGCTTTTTGAACTTGGACATGTGGCATGGTCTTTCTAATAAAGTACTTGTTTGTTTAACTTTGAGCTCTTATGCTTTATACTGCAGTGGCCAAAACAGATCCCACTCTTCTGCTACATTTATCAAAAATGGTTCCCCTTTTGAGCTCTTTATGACTTTTACTTGGGCTTCGTGCATACCTTGGCAGACGTACAGCACCTTATAGCGAATGCTTGAATTGACAGAGCAGGTCTTGCTAAATGTTTTCCCTATCAGTTTTCTTTTCCCTTTCTGCTTCTTCATCCTATTTTGGATTCTAGGATTGTGACCCTGTCCCTAAGGAATAAAACAGATGGAAAAGTTCTATTGATCTTGGCATGGTGAAGATCTCTTCAAAGAGATTCAAGCTGTCAAACTTGAAGTGCTCCCTTCTGCCTTTTACTTGAGGTGAATGTACCTGCCTGGCATTTGTAGTCATCTTGCCCTTGAGTGACCAAAGATATATATATTTTCTGTTAGAGTTATAATTTTCCAGAAACATGTTGATCGTGTTCCTGCTGTCTCGTTATTGCAAATATTCTTTGCATATAAATAAAGAAAAGTGTCTTTTCATTGTGGTCCTTCTTGAGATGAAAGAATATTTGAGGCGTGCCTCCGTTTAGGAGCCCTACAGATTTTGAAAATGTCAGTTTTCAAGGGTAAGTGCATGAAAGTAAGGTATTGAATTAAAACTTCTAATTCATTCATGCTATATGATTTTAGAAGTGAACATTATAGGACTCATATATTTAATTTGGTCTAAATGCTCGGATCATAGCATGGTTTCCTATGTTGTAACTACCCTATTCATCTTCTTGGATCATTGGCGTCAAAATGCTGCTATTAGACTGATGCGCTAATGATTTCTTGTGGACCCCTTCGATTTTAGCCAAACATTGATGTAGAACTCTCCGATACTATGCTGCACATATTCTTAGTGGGTAAGAGTTAGCACCACCCCTCTTCGGCCAGTGCTAACGTTCTGCATAGTGAATGGCCTTTCATGTTCAGGTTACTGGAGAAATTGGGCTTTGGGCTGCAATTTCCTAGGTTGGATCAAGCTGTTGTTCATAAGACCACTAGTATGAGTCTGGGTGAATGGGGCTCTGTCCGATGCATTTTTCTTCTGCAATCGCATGAGACTGCATGAGACTGCAAATCTCTCTCTTCTCTCTCTCTCTCTCTCTCTCTCCCCCTCTCTTTCCCTCTCTCTCTCTCTCTCTCTCTCCCTCTCCCTCTCCCTCTCTCTCTCTCTCTCTCTCCCCTCCCCCTCTCTCTCTCCCCCTCTCTCTCTCCCCCTCTCTTTCTCCCTCTGTCTCTCTCTCTCCCCAACTCTCTCTCTCCCTCTGTCTCTCCCCCCCCGTCTCTCCCCCCCCCCTCTCTCTCCTCCCAGAATTAATATAACTGGTGTGCTAACATGGACTTGTGCATGCCATTTGAGAACGTGGTGCACCAGTTGAGGGGTGGGCCTAAACGTTATGACAAGATGTGGAAGCCTTGGATGTACCACATCTCCCTTCTCCTCTGTCTCTGGGTGGACACGCTCTATAATGTGTATGTCACAAAAGCATGATCATATGTCTACACTTTTTTTTGTTCTGCTTGTGGGAAGTAAAAAAACAATAAATCTTTTTGGATGGGTTTAAAATAAACATTTTGTTTAGTGGCCTCATGCTACGTGTCCAATACGTTGTATTTTCTTCAGGCACTACTACATGGACAATGACAATGGCTCAAACCTTTTTTGACCCAACATTTCTTAGCTTAATTTTAAATGTACTCACAGCATCTCAGTTACGCTACTGCTTTTAAACACCTTAAAGATGGCTGACACATCTAAAACTCTCTCTCTCCCTCCGTCCCTCCCTCCTTCCCCGCCTCTCACTCTCCCGCTCTCCCCCTACCTACCTCCCTCCCTCTCTACCTCTCTCTCTACCTCTCTCCCCCCCCCTTCCTCCCTCCCTCCTTCTCTCTCCACTAAGTAACAAATTGTGTGCTACTGCTATTTTCCAGGTGCCACTTCATACCCTCTCTGGTTTGGGGTAGCTGGCTGTGAACACAGTATTCCTAAAGTAACTGTTGAGCCAAGATCGTTTAATGTTTGAGAGGGCTTAAGATTCCTGTCATGTTAGCATGTATTTGTTTAGCCCACGACTACCAAAGGTAATCATGCTCAAGCAATTGGACAGTGAAAAAGCAATTGTTGATCGTTATTGGTCTAGTAAAGAAAAAGTGAGAAGAGAATAAGTTTTGAAAAGAAATGTTTGGATTGATTTCCTGAAGTGTAGTAATGAAGGTTCCTTTGTCAGATGGAGGGGTGAGATGTTGCATCGGTGACTGAAACGGATTTATCCCCGCAGGTAACTGGTTTGACTTTTGGTACTTGAAGCAGGAATTTATACTTGAAACACAGGGACCTACATGGACCATACAAAGAAGATGTGCTTGCCAGGAATGAGGGGCTTTTAGAGAAAACTGTTTTGTACACTATAGTTAAAGCTTTTAAGATAATGCGTCTGTGCACTGATAGCCAGTGCAAAGCTTTAAAGGTGGGTGAAATGCTGTCATATTTCCTAAGGCCACACAGGAGAGGGGCTGCTGCATTCTGCACAAGTTACAGTTGAGCAAGTAGGCCCTTAGGGGCATTTAGGAATAAAGCATTGCTGTGTTCTAGATGCGATTGAATTAATGCCACAATCACCAGTGCCCTTAATTCCTGGCCTAAAAACGAAAAGATGCTTTTCAGGCATTTCAAGTGGCAGAAGCAGGTCTTTACAACTTTGGTGACATGGGCTTAGAGTCCAGGATTAGCAAATGTTTGGATGCCAGCTAACGGAGGAGTGGCTAAAACACTGGGTACATATAAAATTAGACCCTAGTCTGATGTGACTGAAACACCAGGGGTCTAGTGTACAGATTAAAGGGAACGGGAGCACAATGGACCTCTGGGGTACGCCACACTCAGTTGATCTCCACTGTAATGTATAGAGAGGGGTCATTATCATTGCGGTCTATTGCTCAGAAAGTCTTTTAGACAGTCTTTGATATCACTGTCTATTAATCTGGTAAATAGTTTTTTATGATCAACTTTATCATAGGCGGCGTTGAGGTCACAGAGCACTAAGGCTCCTGACTGCTCCATAGCCATCATTCGCCATAGGTCATACATTATTGCCTTGTCAGAGTGACCATGGTGACGGCACACTATGGCATCCAATATCCAGGTCTCTCTGTCACAGACACGGAAATATACATTTGTGTTTATTAGTAATTTCTATTTCACCGCGTGCTGAAAACTAGCTGTGTTAAAAAATCTAGGAATGAAGAAGTACACATATGTACTTTACCAAGATATCAGTACAAGATTCCTTTTTCCAGGCATGTAAATATTGTGGAATTCCTAAAAAGTTTGTTGGCTTTGTATTTGCAGGACCCTGCTGTGGAACTGGATGGGGACGAAAAGCACGGTAAGGCATGGTGTGTGCGTGGCGCAGTGTGTTGAGAGCACAGCCCTATACTGTGAGCTGACATTCAGTCTACAGTTTTGTGAAGTGGGGGAGATGCAAGGTTAGACGCCTGAAGAGCTGTTTTGTATTTGATTTTGAGTTTGTGGCTAGATGTTGTGTTCATGGCCGTGAAACCACCCGCCCCCCTCCATTGAGTTTATTTTAAATGTTTTAGAAGCATCTTCTCTTCTTCAGCCTCATAAATTGCTGTTCCAGCATGCAGGTCATTGGTTAAAATACTGCATTCTAAAGCGTTTCCTCTGCAGTGCATCTGTTTACCTGGGCAGCTAAATCGCCTGTCCCTCGACAAAGATTTCTGATCCTTTGTTACCTCATCCTGAACTTAATGAAATCATACCCCAACCTCAATATCACTTAGCGTCGTGCCAGAATGGAGGCCTTCTCAAACTATAACCCTCATTTTCCTGTGGAATCGCCGTGGAAATTCGAATAATTTTTTTGCCTTTTTCCCAAATGTTTTATTTCTATAGCACCAACGGTGTTTCATTGCCAAAACAGATAATTGAGGGTCTGGTGAGTTGTGCCGACTCCTTTGAGGATCATTCACTGGTGCTCTAGGTGCACAGATTTTGTCATGTATGGACCTAGTCACTCTGATATGGCAATAAGTGCCAAGCCATCATTAGGCTCTTATGAACAAGATGAGGATGGCATCCTGATAAGTCATTTTATATAACCAGCTCATTCACCCTATCAAAATTGGTGTACTAGCGATGTATTATTTCAATCCCTAGACTGCTGCACTTTCATCCTAAAGGGATTTAAAAGGTGGGTTTCAACATTTAAGACTTCTGCACCTAAAGCACCTACAGCCTTCTCAGCCATTTATGCAAATTCTTCAAATCTGAGGGAATGCTACACCGGCACAGCAGTCTTGTAACTTAGGCTCCAGAAGATGTTCAGGAAAAGTGTGACATTAGTCACCTGTCTCAACTCGTCATCTGGTTTACACATAGAACTGGTTTTGTCGTAGGCATGTGTTTGTCATTAGCTGGGCTGTAATATAATGTTTTGTAATGCTGTGCTCTGAGCTATCACAAGTGTAAGAAAAGTTATTTTTGTGTAGTTATCTGTTTTGTAATGAATGAGGGCATCTGATAGCCCCATAGAGAAGTTTTTCTATAATCGCACCTTTCGCACTTGTTCAGAATTTGCTAAAAGATAGCCAAGCAATAGAGCAGAATGCTGCACGCAACCTTTGGTTGTTATAAATGTTCCTTCCATAGGATCAAAATTGGCCACTTGTCAATAAACAGAGTAAGATGTTCAGTACCTACAGTAATTTGCTCAGGTCCTACTAATCATCACAGTGGATAAAGGACATTTATTAACATCATACATTACATTACAAATGTTGCCCCAAACAGTAGGGACAGCAATCGTAAATCATTTGAAAAGTTTCGTTTGAGTTGTCATTGCTGCCGGATTATTCTATTGCCCATTGACATTTATTTCTGCATAGGCACTGTATAAGTTGGACTTTATCCCTAGAGCTATGTAAGTCCACTGCATTCTTTTGTGCACAAAAAAGCACTTTTATTGATGTGAACGATGGATGAGTATGAGGTTCTGAATACAAATATACTTCTTTCCTGTTAGTTGCAATTAGATCAGCTCCCCCACCCTTAGGGCAGATAGCTCTGTTATATATAGAGCTGCAGAAATTAGATAGTGTATCTTCAGATAGATACGTTTAACAGCAGATTTGTCAACTTATGGCTCTCCGCAGATGCCTGTCTGGATTCAGAAACTTACAATAGCTTTTGCACCCTGGCGGGTGGAATCATTGCCTATGTTGCAACTCCGAACATGACATTCGGAGCCGCATGTAAGCGCCACCCCTGCATGCTGACATAAGTTCCTCCTTTTCAGCATACTTTTACTCCGACAAAGAACTAAACTTTTGAGTTTTTAACTATAAACTTTTTTGACATTGTTCAGGTATAGCGTGTCCTGAAACAACAGGGTTTAAACCATGCTGCACTTGATGTAAGCAGATATCTGTTAGGGACCCACATAACATCTTTCTTTGGTGTCCCAGCACCAAACATGTCTTGAAGTCCTGCAGCAAATACTTCCTGATCACCTGAAGGAAATCACGGAGCAGGAATCTAAACTCCACATCACCGAATACAAAAAATTAGGTCGGTAAAATTCGAAGAAATAAGGCCATTCCTGATCCTGGTCCAAGATGAAATTGATATATTACGTGAAGAAAACACACAAAAAGTGCAACCTGGGCTCCTTGCCCCTTCTACGCTCTTGTTCTATTGGGACGACTCTTAGTAGGTGCTCTTCAGGCTTGACTCTGATGCCAAACTCTGATCCACGGTCATCATTGACTCCACAGAAGATTTCAGCTTTTAATATTCTGCAACTCTTCAAGATGGTTTTGGATCCATCTGATGTGCTTTCAGGCACCATAGATCCATTAGGACCTCTACATGGACTGTTGGCCTAGTCCAATCCTTTTGACTCTGCCAGTCAGTTGCTTGATTGCCAGAAGGCATGGGCTTTATCCAGATGATCCAATTTTCCAGAAACAGCATCTTACTCCAGAGAGTCTTATAGTTCATGTCTCTACCAGTCAATCCAATTTTTTTTTTACCAGTGCTGCACTAGACAGAAAATCTAAGAAAATAGTCATTACATAAAAGAGTCTTTCATTGGCTAGGCTGACGCTCCAATTCCTAAAACCAGTTTGTGTCTTTGGTCACTACATTCGTGCCATCTTGGACATGATAAAACAAGATTTTGCCACCTTAATGTGCACAGATGATACAGGGGGGCCAAAGTTCATCAAAGTATCTTTTGAGTACCAGCCTGGTAAGCACAGATACAGAGCATCAGATGCCATGCTTAGACGCATTGGATTTTCGGGCACTGACCAAGCCTCGCTTTTTGATATGCCTTTTGATGGAGCTTGATTGTTGAGAAGGTTGATTCTACTCTAGGACGGTTCAGGGATAGCAGACCTGCAGCGCACTCCTTGAGACTGCTTCCGTCCACCTACCAATTCCTCCAACAGTATCTGAAGTTTCAAGGTTATTCGAGGGGCCGTGCCTATCCTCAGTAGTAGGCCTTTACAAACCCGTTCAGCCTTTTCAGCCCTTTAATGTCTCCAGGGGTAGGGATGGTGATAGGGAAGAGGTCACTAGCAGCAGTAGCAGTCCTCCTCCACCTCCTTGCCCTGTACCACTGTTGCTAAGCCCCTTTAGTTTCCCCCCTGTCAGTTAATTGGGCCAGTATGGCACCAAATACCCCACTAGTAGTCTACAATTTTGTATCCATGGGTCCTTTAGATTGCTCTGTAAGGTTATGTCCTTTCATTTTTGTGAACCTTGCCTCACATCCCTCCAGTTTTTGCTCAAATTCTGCTGGTGTCCCAAGAAGTGATGATGTTGCCTGCCAAAGGATCAATTGAAATGTTACCTGAGGCAGACAGGTGCTTAGATTGCTTTTCTAGATTCTTCCTGCTTCCCAAGAAGGATGGGGGCCTGATACCGATGAGTCTTGAACTAATTCCTCAGGAAGGAAAAGTTGAAAATGATGATGCTGGCACAGTTTCTATTGGCCTTGGATCCGGAGAAATGGATGGTGTCCCTAGACCTGCTAGATGCATACATCCATATGTCGATCCTTCAGGCCCACTGAAAGTATCTCCACTTTGTTGTAGGGTCAGATCGCTTTCAATTCACCCTTCTATCCTCTGGTCTGACACCAGCCCTTTGAGTATTAACAAAGGTCTTGTCATTGCTGAAGGTCGATCTTCACAGCTGGAGGGCACACGTATTCCTGTAGATCAGCTGCTGTCTATTGTAGGCGGGTTCGCCTCATATAGTCCTGAACCACTTGAAGGCTGCTGTTACTTTATACTGTGGGATTTTCCATCAGTTAGCCCAAGACCTATTTTCAGCATTCCCATGGGCTTCCCTTTATTACAGGCCATCTCAAATACAAATGTCATGATGACATATCCATTGACAAGAGGAGTCCACCTTTGACAATAGTAGCCATTCAGACTATGATTACAATGTTTCAGGCAAGAGCCTTCTGTCCTACCCTTGACGATACTGAGTCAGCTAGTTCTTTTGGAGTCTTGCATCCTTTTGATGACCCACATTTGCTGGCACATGCAGGCACTTCAATAAAATCTTCAAGTGGTGTTGGCCCACACTAGCCTCCTTATAGAGAGGACTGGGGTATCCAATGAGGCACCATGAGACCTTCAGTGGTGAATGTCATATGCCAATCTAACATGCAGCAGGTTGTTCTCCTCTCCTCCTCCAGAGGTGTCCGTGGTAATGGATGTGCTCACTTCAGATTGGTGTGGTCACGTGGACGAGGTGGAGATCAGAGTCCTCTCTTCTCCCATAGAGCAGCACAATCACATCATGCTTTCCTTCTGTCTGGCTCTCAGAGCATTCCTTCAAGGACAGGTCGATATATGTACTCAAAAAGTGACACCATGTAGTACTGCGACAAGCAAGGTGGAATGGCCATGCCCTCTGTCTGGAGACGATGAGGCTGCGGTAGTAGCTGTATCTTCACAAGATAGCTCAACAGGGAGTCTCCTTGCATGGTTCCTTAATGTAAATGCTGCTAAGCTCAATAGGCATCATCCTGCAGAGTAAGGAGTGGTGTTGGTACCCGAGGGTGGCCAACAATATCTTCAATTACTGGAGCATGCCCTTGATAGATCTTCTCACTATCTACAAAAACACTCAGTATTCCATGCCACAGATTCCTTACCTTAGAATTATCCTCAGGTATCAGACTGGATTCAGAAATGTTTCGTGAACAGTATGCCTGCGCGCCGGTAGGTGGCTTCAATTGGCTCCGCATGGCATTGTCCATGCCAGAAGTGAAGTGCGCAGTGTCTATATAGGCGCTGTCCCAGCGTGCTGACGTCAGTTTTTTTTTTTCTGTGCCAGCCAGCTCCGATCCGGAGAGAGTTACCCTCAGTCTTTTAAAAAAAAAAAATTTTTTTACTTTTTGTCGAAACTTTTTTGAGACTTGTCTCCTGGTGTGGCAGGGATGCCCACGAGGAAGGCTGGATTCAGGTCCTGAGGCGCATGTCACTGACACATATTAGTGACAGACCCTCAACTTGTCTGCCTCTGGTACCTTAAGCCGCGACCATGACCCCAAGACCTGCATCGATTGTCACGCCATGCACCCCATGGCCTTGAAAGAGCAATCCTTCAAGCTCCTTGTCACTTGACGTGCGATGTCATGATGATCTCGATCCCAGTCGACACACAAAATGGAAGAGCAAGAAGTCGAACAGGACTTCAACTTTGCCCAGTCCGTCAAAGTCATCCGACGACAGAAGGGAGCTTCGACACTCGAGGCCTAACTTTGCAGTTTAGCCTTCGTGAATTTTATGAGGCCATGCCCCTCATATGTGGGAGGCATGTCCCTGCTGAAACTCCTTTGGGCCCCACAGGTTCGGGAGAGGCCCCTACTGGTCTTCCAATGGCGGATTCGCCCTGTCCCACCAGTCGGGCACCTTGGATCCACAGACTGATCCGGAGCAGTGCTGGTCGAGCCACCTCAATCTTCCTCGGAGCCGGCCCCACTGCCGACGCTCCAGGCGGTGACATCCCCATTCTTATCCCTGACTCCAACATTGAGCCTGATGGGCGTTTTCCGACGCCGACTGGAGCAGTGCCATCCATGTCGGAGTCTGCGTCCTATTCATATGAACAGGGACTCGGAAGATTGGGAGGGGCACTGGACCCTTATGACTACCTGCCCCTAGACCCCAATGAGGACACCTGGTGTGAGGATTTGGCAGACGCCAGTGGATTGGACACCTTCCCCAGATACTGGCTTGGTCTCTCCTCCTACCATGGTTATGGAGGAGGGTGCCTCATTTGCTATGGTGGTGAAGTGGGCGGACGAGGTCCTGGACCTTCAGCTGCCCTCAGTGGCTGTCAAGACAAACATCTTGACCAAGGTGCTTCAACCGGGAATCAGCCCCTCCGAACCACTTCTCCCATTTAATGAAGCCATCATGGGCGTCCTACTCAGGCCTGGTCCAAGCCCTGCACAGGGGCTCCTGTGAATAGGACAAGTGCCCGCCACAATTGCTCCACTCCGGGGGACCCAGTTTCCTCACACACCACCCAGACCCGGAGAGCTTGGTGGTCAAAGCCTCCACTTCTTGAGTAAATCCTGGCATATTCCCTACCACCCCACCGGATGGGGAATCCAAATGGCTGGACACTTTGGGCCAGAAAATGCTTTCTTCCACCAGCCTGGTACTGTGATCAGTGAACACTGCATGCCTTTTGGGCCGTTACTCCCATTCACTCTGGGATTCGGTTGCGCACGTGATGCCGATAGTCCCAGAGGAGGCTTGAGCCATACTCTCCCAAGCTATTGCTAACGGGAGAGATGCAGCTAAGTTCACAATCCGATGTGGGCGGGACACAACTGACTCCTTAGGCAGAGCGATTTCTTCTACAGTGGCCTTACGGCATCATGACTGGCTTTTTGGGGGATGTTCAGGCTTTCCTCATGGGCATGCCCTTTGATGGCCCCCCATCTCTTCAGAGACCAGCCAGGCTTAGTGCTATAGCACTTAAAGGATAGCAGAGCTACGGCCAGGTCCGTGGGCCTTTCCATGGTCCCTCGCCAACCCCAGTCCACTTTTCACTCTTTCCGTGGCCACGGAAGGGTCTTCCAGCTGCGTCTCTACCCAACCAGCCAGCATGGTGCATAAGCTTTGCAGCCCCTTCGTGGCCAAAGACACTGTACCCACAACCCCGTGGGTCAGGCAGCCAGAGGTTGGGCCAGTCCACCACTCCCCCGGCAGCCGCAGCCTCCAAACCTCTTCAATCATCATGGGCACCCAGTGGGAGGCATGATGCACCATCACCTGTACCACAGGAGGTCGATAACATCCGATCGCTTGGTTCTCCAGATTGTCCAAACGGGCTACTCTCTCTTCTTCGTGACCACCCCTCCACCGAGACCACCCACTTGCGACAGGCTTACGGAGGACCACCTTTCCTTACTCCGCCAAAATGTATTGGCTCTCTTGGCCAAGGAAGCCACAGGGAGGGTGCCGGTCATGGTTGCTGTTCCCACTACTTTCTGGTGCCCAACAAGGACGGAGGCCTTCGTCCTATCCTAGACCTGCATCCTCTCAATTTCTTCCTGAAAAAGGAGAAATTCAGAATGCTTACGCTCACTCAACTCCTGTCTGCCCTCGACCCTGGAGACTGGATGGTAGCGTTGGACTTGCAGGATGCTTATTTCCACATCACCATCCTGCCTCCCCACAAGACGTTACCTGTGGTTCACGGTAGGTCACGCGCTCTTTCAGTTCACCGTGATCCCCTTTGACCTTACCAGCACCCTATTGGTGTTCACCAAGGTGACGTCGGTGGTTGCAGCTCATCTGCAGAGATCAGTGGTGCTAGTCTTCCCCAATATTGACAGCTGGATGTTGAAAACAAGATCGTCCCAGGCAGTCGTCTCCCACCTTCAAACTACGGCAGACCACCTGCATTCACTGGCGTTCACTATAAACGTGCCGAAGTCACACCTGACCTTTTCTCTGACACTCCCTTTCATCAGAGCTTCACTGGACGAAGTGCAGTTTTGGGCTCATCTTCCCGAACGGCGAGTCCAGGATATTCAGGCTATGATACCAATGTTTCAGCCACTATCCTGGGTTTCGGTGAGACTGACGTTGAGGCAGCTGTGCCTCATGCATCCTACTTGTGACACATGCCTGCTGGCATATACGGGCTCTACAGTGGGACCTGAAGTTCTAGTTGGCGCAGCATCAGGGGAATCTCTCCAACATGTTCCGGATCTTGGAGGGCACTACAAAAGATCTGCAGTGGTGGTTGACAAACCACGATTGGGTCAGCGGCAGAACCCTCTTCCTTCCCCAACCAGATTTGACAGTGGTGATAGATGTGTCACTTCTGGGCTGGAGGGCCCATCTGGGAGAGGTGGAATTCAGAGGAATTCAGACTTTGTCAACTGGCTTTTCAGGGGATGTCATGGACCTTCCCTTTGATGGTTCCCATCTCTTCAGAGACAAGGCGGGCTCAGCGCTAGAGTGCTTCAAGGATAGCAGAGCTATGGCCAGGTCCTTGGACCTTTCCATGGGCCCTCACCAACCCGAAACCACTTTTCACTCCTATCGTGGCCACGGAAAGGGCTTCCAGTCGTGTCTCTACCCACCCAGACACCACGGAATGCAAACATCCAGCCCCTGCGTGGCCGAGGATGCGGTAACCACAGACCCTGTTGATCAGGCAGTCGGGGTCAGGCCAGACCACCACTCCCCCGGCAGCCGCAGCCTCTAAACCTTTTCAGTTTGCCCTCTGGCCATCATGGGCTCCAAGCGGCAGGATACGCCATCACCTGCACCACTGGAGGTCGATAACATCCAACCACTGGGTTCCCCAGATTGTTGAAAGGGCCAGCTCCTTCCCCTTCGTGACCACCCCTCCACCCAGGCCACCCACTTGCAGCAGGCTGATAGAGGACCATCTTTCCTTACTCCGCCAGGAAGTGGCAGCTCTCTTGGCTAATGGAGCCAAAGAGAGGATGCCGGCAGCATAAGTAGGTCATGGTTGCTTATTCCTGCTACTTTCTGGTGCCCAAGGATGGAGGCCTTCCTCCTATCCTAGACCTGCGCCCTCTCGATTTCTTTGTGAAAAAGAGAAGTTCAAAATGCTCACACTCGCTCAACTCCGGTCTACCATCAACCCAGGAGACTGATGGTATCATTGTACTTGCAGGACGCATATTTCCACATGCCAATCCTGCCTACCCACACACGTCGCCTGCGGTTCACAGTAGGTCACAAGCACTTTCAGTTCACTGTGCTCCCCTTTGGCTGTACCAGCTCCCCTTGGGTGTTCACCAAGGTGATGGCGGTGGTTGCAGCTCATCTGCGGAGATCAGTGGTGCCAGTCTTCCCCTATATTGACGACTGGCTGTTGAAGGCAGGGTCATCCCAGGCAGTCCACCTCCAAACTACAGCGGACCACCTGCATTCACTGGGATTCAGTATCAACATGCAGAAGTCGCACCTGACCTTTTCTCAAACGCTCCCTTTCATTGGGGCTGTTCTGGATGTAGTGCAGTTTCGGACTTATCCTCCTGAACGGTGAGTCCAGGATATTTGGGCTATGATACCTATGTTTCAGCCTCTATCCTGGGTTTCGGTGAGACGGAATCTGAGGCAGCTGAACCTCATGCACCCTGCTTGTGACATATGCCCGCTGGCTATGCAGTGAGATCTGAAATACCAGTGGGCACAGCATCAGGGGAATCTCTCTGACATGGTCCAGATCTCTGAGTGCACTGCAAAAGATCTACAGTGGTGGTTGACAAACTATGATTGGGTCAGCGGCAGAACACTCTCTTCCCCTACCAGATCTAACAATGGTGACAGATGCAGCACTTCTGTGCTGGTGTGGCCATGATCCAACTGGCATTGAAAGCCTTTCCACCCTTCATCAAGGGAAGGCTAGTGCAGGTGTTCACAGACAACGCCACCGCCATGTGGTGCTGCAACAGACAGGGTGGGGTGGAGTTGTGGACCTTTTGTCAAGAGGCCCTACGCCTCTTTACATGGCTGGAACTTTAGAGCATAGCCCTGGTGGTTGGATCACCTGACGGGCTCTCTGAACGCCAGGGCTTACAAACTCAGCCAAAGATGACTAGCAAATCATGAATGGCGCCTCCATCCAGAGGTGGAGCCAAGTCTCTTTCAGCAGTGAGGAGAGCCTTGGTTAGATCTGGTCGCCACCTCCGAGAACACGCAACGTCAGCAGTTTTGCACATTGGAGTCTCCAAGACAGCTCTCACTCGGAGGCACTTTTCTTCTCGAGTGGAACTCTGACTTCCTGTACACCTTTCCTTCAATACCACTCCTGCCTTGAGTTCCCTAGAAGATCAGGAATGACTGGGCCCAAGTCATCCTTGTGGCTCCAGACTGGGCTTGGAGATTTTGGTATCCCGGGCTTTTGAGCATGGACATTGGTCGTTCGATCACGTTGCCTATCCGGGAGGATCTTCTGTCACTGCAACAGGTGAGAGTTCTCCACCCGAACCTGTAAACCCTCTGTCTTCATGTGTGGCGTCTAAGCTTCAACAGATTGCAGCTTTCGACTTTGCTCCCAAAGTCTGTAATGTTATCTTGGCAGCTCGGCGACCCTCCACCAGGATGGTATATGCTGGACGTTGTAATAAATTTGTGGCATGGTGTGCTGAGAAAAAGGTGTTTGAGGCATGTGAGCTGTAGATCACATGTGATCCAGCGTTATCAATAAAATGTCTTCTCCTTTAGGCATTAACGTCCAGGTTGAAAAACATTCCTCTTCACAACTATATCAATATGACGGTGGGGCCCATAACACTGCATAACATTCACTCTCTCATATATTCCCTGGAACACATTCACCTTTATTTAGGAGAAAAAGTCAATGACTTGCTGGAAGGAGACGGGATACCTTTTTAAATCAACATGATAATTCTCAACTTTCTTAGGTATTCCGCTCATTGGTCGATGGACTAACTAGTAGGAATCAGTTGATGGTGATTAAGACCAGCTCAATCACTATAAACTCTTATTAAACATTTACAATTATTATTGAGCTAAAGAACCACAGACTCGTAATTTAATTATAATTTAGTTTATCTAATTTTTATAAGCATGAATAAATTCAGTTTTATTAATCGGATCAATACATTTATTATCATTATAAGAATAAATTGAAATTGTAATGCATACCCTTTAGATAGAAAAATAAAGTTCGTCACAGCAGTTAAATTCAGATCTCAGCATAGAACTCCCAAAAACTGACTCTGTCCTACAAAACAGGCCTCCTCGACGGACACGCTTGGATAATAAGGTCATCACGACCTTGATCCCTCTTCCATCCTAGGCTTTGGAAATAACCATGTGATGCATTCGTTCACAGCTTTTCTTTCGCTTGGAAGCCATCTTGCGCACGCGCACTTTAGCTTGTTCGCCTCAGCAGCCATTTTTACAGCACGGCCTAGCAGGCCTAAGCGAACAATCATAGAAATAAACAGAAAATAGTTAAGAATAAGGAAAATAAGCCTTTTCGTTTCCCTCCCGTCATTCTACATACCCCAATTAGGTGTTACGTAGCAAAAGCAACATTTAAAGCTATTTCTTACTTACCAACCGCTTTCTTTTGCCACCATACAATTTACTACTAAGCACAATTCATGCAAAATTATTCTAATTAGTACGTAAATCACTATGTTAGCATTAAGAACATTACCAATTGTAAGTAGATTAGTCTGCACAGATATAGCATGTTACCAAACATTTATGAAGAAAACATACGTTGTTGGTTATTCACTGAAACAAACAATTTTATTAATTATTAATGTTAATATTAGGGGGTTCAAAATTTTCTCGTTTACCTTGCTCCATCAACTCCCCCCTTTGGTGATTTTTAATATCACCACAAAAACCCATGTCAGACCAATTTGTCAGATAGCATATTTCTTGTCCATTTGCTTCTTGTTAGTTTTACACATCTGTATCCCTTTCATCTTGTCTTTTTGTTTTCTTGTACATGCTTTCTTTTAGTTCTTCCAGTTCTATTTCACCTATCTCTCTTTCTTTATTTATCTTATTTTCTCTTTCTATTTTGTTTTGTCTTTTTCTCCTTTTTATACATATAATAACGAATCTCACAAGTAATACTACTAGAATTATTATTGTTGCTGTTATCATAACTTTCCCTATAATAAAACTACTTATCTTAGAAAACCAATTTGACACTGAGGAAAAACTCTTACCAAGTTTCTCCCAGGCATTTTCAACCTCCAGTGGAACAAGTTCTTTGTGCAAATTTGTAATATTCTTTATATACTTTTGTATATTTTCACTTTTATCTGGAATGTAAGTGCAACAATGTTGAACTTTCAGCATTCCACAGACTCCACCCTCTTTTGCCAAAAGAATGTCAAGGGCAAGTCGATTTTGCATCAACATAGCTCTCATGGCAACCATCTCGGTATTTACCATCAAGAACCCTCCAGCAGTATCTGTAGATAAACGATCTACTACTGTGGATAATTTCCGAATTTTAAATGCATTCAAAGATATTCCCACTGCTGATATCAATGCTCCAAAAATATCACCCACTATTTCTGAAAAACTTTCCCTTTTCCTACGTGTGAATGTCTCACCCATTTCGTGTATTCCTTTTTCTTTTCTATCTACATGAAAAATCTTTGGAAAGACCAGGCCTAAGTAGCACGAGCCATACCAATGGTCCGGCAACCTGCAATAAGCTCTGTTTCCACAAATATAATAGATCCCTGGAAATATTGGATCTTTCCCCTTTGAATCCCCAACCTCCTAAAAGTTTATAGTTGTCTCGACAATCACTGGAACCCACGAAATAGTTATCATACCTTGTTCTATTTCTACTAATGCACAACCTTCCCTGTTGGGGCCAATCCAAAGTCATAGCTGCATTTGTCTTTTTCTTATCATTATTTTCTTTTTCAAACGCCCAAACAGGTGTTTTTGTCTCTTCTTCCTCTATCACTTTTCTCTGAAATTTTATTCTTTTGGTTTCAACCATTTCTAAAAATACCTTTTCCTCCTTCTTTAACTCACAGGTAAGGTTGTGTTTAACTATGTCATCTAACGAAAGAACTTTATTTTCTAAGAAAAATTCTCCAAACGTCCTTGCCTCTTTCACCTTATTTAGTTCAGATACTATAGGAATCTCTGCAAAAATCTTATCTATGTCAGTATAATAATATTCTAACCTTCCTGTTCTATAGAATAGGCTAGCTAAAACACTACATGTTATTCCATACGTCAAAGGAAGGTGATGATAGGTCACACCTTCTGCAACAGACGCAGGCAATTGCATACAAACATAACAATCTCTCACATCCATGGTTTCTACATATTCATATAATAATTTTGTGAAAACATTTTTTGAAAAATCAGTTATTGATTTATCTTTATGTAACTCGGCGCTACCTTTTAATATAGCTGTTTCCTTCATGTTAGCTCCCTTTTCCTTCTCTGTGTTATTCTCTAATATGGACGTTTCTTCTACAGCTAATCTAATTGAAACGGTGATTGCTAAAATAAACCATACGGTCATTAATAATCCTGTACAAAAGAAGCACATCTTACACCATCTACGTAAGAACTCACATCTACATGTTCTATTTTTAGTATCTACCATCTTGTTCTATTATCTATATTTATAATATGTACAGAAAATGTGTCACCACACCTCAGAAATGACCTCTTAGCCACCCTACGCTCTAACTTTGTCTCGTTTGGTACTTTCTTTAGTTCTTTCAGAACTCTTTCTTGTCAATTCGGGGTTTTGTCCAGTCCGGTAGAAATTTCTTTCAATTTTCTTTAAACTTGTTGCACTTCACTTTCACCCATTTGGTTGTAGCTTTGTTCAGGGTTCTCGTGAGTGATTTCTTCTTCTTTGATATCAGTCAACGCAATGTATAGCCATTCAGGCGATTTATACTTCAGATTTGCTTTCTTTACTCTTTTTGTTTTCTGCAAGTGTTTTCCACCTTGTTTTTCTTGTTCCTTTTGACTTATTTCATTTACTTGTTCTGCATTCTTTCCATTTAGGTTTATGATCTTGTATCTCAATCTTTTAACTTCATGGGGCAAATTATCTCCTTTTCTCGGCCTTTTCGGTTCACTTTCTTTTTCCTCTCTTTCTGCTCTCCAAGTTCTCTTCCTTGTTTCTAATTTCTGTTTTCTTTCTTCTCCACTTTCTTCTGATTCTGATTCAGACCTTTCTTTATTATCTCTTATCTTGAACTTTATAATTTCACCTCTTTCCTCTAGTTCTGATCCTCCTTGTCTCTTTCCTTGATCGCCTACTTCTGTCCCTCCTCGAGGTTCTTCCGAATTTGTGTCGATCTCTCTATCTGTTTCTATATTTCCCTGTTCCTTTATTCGCCGATCTGTCCCTATTGCTCCTCGGGAATCTTCCGATTCTTCTACCTTTCTATTTGAAACTATCCCTTCTTCATCTATTAAAATGATTTCGAAAGGATCTTTACCATAGCTTGTACTTGGTTGCTCACTATTGCTGTCTCTTTGCTCAGCTTCTTCTTTTATGATATCAAATTTCCAATCCTATTTCAGATTTTCATCACAATCTGAGTGATCTGTATCAGAGGCTGAACTGGTGTCTGATATTTCCCGATGTCGACTTACAGGTCGATCTTCCGATTCTGGAATCGTTTCTATTTCATTCTCATTCTTCTGTCGTTGAACTTGTACTTGGGACTTCCAGATGTCGACTTGCAGGTCGATCTTCAGGTTCTGGGGCCCTGTTCGCTTCTTCTTCTGCATCGGATGCTGAACTGGTATCGGATATTTCCAGATGTCGACTTACAGGTCGAACTTCAGGATCTGGAACTCTGATGGTGTGGCTGGCATGTACCCAGTGCTTCACTCCTGCACATTTGACTGCAGTGGTTGTCACCAGGATCACTTGTCGTGGTTGGTCCCAGCGAGGAACCAAACAATTTCTTCTTCTGTGGACTTTTATGCGGACCCAATCTCCAGGATTCAAGTCATGAGCTGGTTTTCTTTCGAGAGTGGTCGCATCCGGTCCAACCTGATGAAACACAGAACGTACCACATCAGCCAATCCTTTGCAATAATCCAACACAAGATCATCAGTTATAGTCAGCAGTTTGTTGAAGGGTACATGTGCTTGCCTCATTGCTCGTCCCATGATTATTTCGTGAGGACTCAAACCTGTCTTTCTTTCAGGTATGCTTCTGATCGTCATTAAGACCAATGGCAAGGCATCTGGCCATTTAAGTCCTGTGGCTTGACACATTTTCCCTAACCTGTTTTTTATCGTTCCATTCACCTGCTCTACTACTCCAGAAGCCTCTGGTCTGTATGCACAGTGAAGTTTCTGTTTAATACCGAGTGCTTCACATATTAATTGAATTAATTCATTTTGGAAATGCGTTCCTCTATCCGTTTCAATCGTTAGTGGAAAACCGTACCTAGGAATGAATTCTCTCAGCATGAGTTTTGCTATTGTAATCCCATCATTCCTTCTGGTCGGGTAGGCTTCCACCCAACGAGAAAACAAACAGACGACCACAAGAACATACCTTAGTCTATTGCTTGGGGGCATTTCAATAAAATCCATCTGCATCCTTGTGAAAGGACCTCCCTCTCGTCCTATTGTTCCTAGACTCACTACTGTCTTTCTTCCTGGATTTATCTGTTGACAAATAAGGCATCTTTGACAAAGACTCTCAGCTATGGCTCTGAATTTTGGGTTATACCAGGTTTGTCTAAAAAGTCTGATCATTGCATCTCTCCCAATATGAGCTTGTCCATGGTACATCCGTGCCATGTCAGAAATCATGCTATCAGGCATAACTGGTCTTTCATCTCTATAAACCCAAACATCATTTTCCTCCCTTTTTCTGCATCCTGCTTTGATCCAGCTATCTTTTTCTTCATCATCTGCTGCTTCCTGCAATTGTCTCACTTCATCCCATGTTTCGACAGGGTTAGTAAAAAGCAAAGGACATGAAACATGCTCTCTTTCTCTGCCTCGGTTCAATGAGACTACATTTTTGGCACAGGACTGAGCTATTTCGTCTGAAAATTTGTTGCCCACAGTTATGTAGTCTTCCCCATTTTTGTGTGCATTGCACTTCACTACTGCAATCCGTTTAGGCAGCTGTATCGCCTCAAGCAACTTTTTCACAAACTCACCATTTCTGATTGGAGTCCCTGCAGACGTCAAGAAACCTCTCTGGGACCAGATTTGCCCAAAGTCATGAACCACTCCGAAGCCATATTGGCTATCCGTGATTACTGTGATTCGGACATTCCTTCCCAATTTGCTTGCTTGAATTAGAGCAACTAGTTCAGCCACTTGGGCAGAACGTATTCCTCTCAAACAAGATGCTTCCATTATAGCAGCTACTGTGCATACTGCATACGCCGCACTCAAAACTCCTTCACTCGTTCTCAAACATGAGCCATCCACAAACAATACATAATCCGATTCTTTTAAAGGCTCGTCCTTGATGTCCTGCCTTGGTTTTGTACAATACTCGAGTACATTCAAGCAATCATGGTCAACTTCATCCATATTTATCATACTCTCTTCATCTGGCAATGATGTTGAAGGATTTACATTAGTGCATCTGTCAATGGTTACATTGTCTGCACTTAGAATTACTTTTTCATACCTAGTCAGCCGACTATGTGTCTTGTCAAAAGAATTTCTACAGAATGAGGAACATATAGTCTCAATGGATATCCCATCACAATGCCTTCACTCTGCTCCAGACTCACACAAGTAGCAGCTACTGCTTTCAGACATCCAGGCAACGCTTTTGCTACTGGGTCTAAAACAGCTGAAAAATATGCAATAGGTCTTTTCATGTTTCCATGTCTTTGCACTAAGACTGAAAGCGCACACCCATCTCTCTCACTACAATACAACTCAAAATCTTTTTCATAATCAGGCATTCCCAGTGCTGGGGCTTCACACAATTTCGTTTTTAATTCTCTGAACGCTTTCATTTCCTCATCATTCAATTCAAAGGGATCTTTAACATCCTTTTTGTCAATCACTGTAATGGTTTTGCAATTAATGAAAATCCACTTATCCATTGTCGGCAATATCCAACCATTCCCAGAAACATTCTTACCTCTCTTTGTGTCATTGGAGCTCTCATTCCTTGAATTATTTTTATTCTTTCAGTCGTTACTTTTCGCACTCCCTTTTCAATCTTATGACCTAAATATTGGACTTCCTGTTGACAAAACTGTAATTTTGATGGTGATACTTTATGTCCTCCTTTTGCTAAATGGTTCAGCAAAGCAATTGTGTCAATAACACATGCTTCCTTGTTTTTTGATGCCACCAATAGGTCATCAATTTACTGGACCATCACAGATTTTTCGGGCATTTTTAAATCTTCCAGTGATTTCTTTAGAATCTGATTAAAGATTGAGGGGCTTTCTGTGTACCCCTGAGGAATTCGGCACCATGCCAAAATACGCTCTCCGAACCTGTTTCGAAAGACAATGGTCCCTGAACAGTTGTAATATAAATCAAGAAATAAACATATACTAAATAGATTATATGTTCCTTGTCCAGCCGGACAGATATTTAATATTTTTAAATACATTCATAGAAAAATACATGTATATTTACAAGTGGGACCCAGCCGGCGTCCAACTCAGAAACATAGACAAACAACATAAGAGTAGGAAAGAGTTTTCAGGCAAGAGTGGTGTCTGTAAATCATGAGAATAACAAAATTAACAGACTTCAATCACATAGTGATACCATTGCACAATAGAATTTACAGTGTTTACATGCATATGGTATATGGGGTGTCGACGACGTTTCGATCCCTGTGCGAAAATTCATGGGATCATCCTCAGGACTTTAGAATTAAACATGCCTGTACACGAGAAATTCTGACATTAAATCCATGTCTTAATACATTCAAATATCAACAGATAAAAGAGGGAAAGAATGGAAAAGAAAAGAAAAAGAAAAAGAATTACTTGGGGAACGGCAGACCATCAGTGTAACCAATAATAACTAATGGCCGTGCACAATAAATGCTGGTGAAAGAAGAGAAAAACTGAAGCTAATGAGTTAAAATCAGTGACGATCAAGACGTGAGCTAAAAGAAAATGTTGCTACAAGATTTGGCCGTGAAATCGCTAATGTGACTAGATCGGAAAGGTACACTATTTAATTTACCAGGATCAACACATGGTGTTGCGGCACAAGTTCAGCTAGCAAACATATAACCGGAACGGATGTCCTGTGAACAAAAAAGTGCGTATAGTTACTGAATTTCAAGTAATCGCAAGCACGTGGCAGCGGTGAAAATGCTGATGGTTCTTACCAGTAAGTAGAACCGCGGGAGGCGAAAAGCGATCAAGGAAATTAACCGTCCCGGTAGAGTGGTCCGTAAGGTATAATAACCCAAGGGGCACGACAATTTGCCGTCCCGGAGGACCTAGGAGGGAAGCAGGGATGAATTAAGAGAGCCCGAGGGCTACCGGGCAAGGCGGCCGTGCTGTCATGCAGGGGCAGCTAAGTAAACTAAGATTAAAAGACTTACCGAGTGAATTCCAATAAGCGCAGTGCCAGTTGGTGAGTCAGTGCTCAATCTGAAGTGAGCCGGCAGTAACAGTTTACATCAAGAATTGTAGCAGTCACCTGATACGGGTCATGTGATAGTCTAAGAATAATGACCAAGTGCGGGGGAATGATGGCGGCCATCTTAGTCTAGTGTGAGAATACACTAGAAGAATAGAGTAGATTATCAGTTCAGACAGCAGAGTTAGAAACCATTATGTAATGCGACCAAAGAATTTAAAAGATTTAAAAACCAAGCATAGAGAGTGCACATGTTAGAATCAAGGAACCCACATCATAAGGGATTATTCACATAAAACAGAGGCAGTTACATTATAATATAACTACAATTTCAACAGAAGGAGCGTTATATGAATGAAAAACGGACAGAAGCAGTTACATTATGATACATTTATAAAAGTGATGTCCAATCTTCAAGGCGATTTAAACCATTTCGGATACTATTAGTTTTTAGTATCCATTTAAGCTCTTCTTTATTCAGCAATTGAGTAATGTCAGCCCCTCTAGGGGGCGGTCGGATTGCAGTAATTATAGTCCATTTGAAGTCATTTTCAGTGTGTCCAGATGCCATGAAATGGTCTACCAGAGGAGCGTTCAGAGTCTTACACCGGATTCTGCTTCGATGTTGGCAAATCCGTAGTCTTGCCTTTTGTGAAGTCTGTCCAACATATATTTTCATACATGGGCAAAATATTGCATAAATTATATTGGCAGTGTTACAGTTTGTAAAATGTCTCCTTTCAAAACATATTTGTTCATATAAAAACTCTTTACCCTCAATAGTGATGTCACAAACACTACATTCACCGCATTTGGCATGGCCAACAAGGGGTGGAAGTGCCCATAAGTCATTTAAAGTACCCTTTTGTTCAGTAGATGGAAGGGCAGCCCGTACCAAATGATCTTTAATATTTTTAGCCTTCTTGAAGGCAAAAATGGGGCGTTCAAGATTCAATACACCCGCATTTAAAACCTTCCAATGTTTCATTACACTTTTGCGTATTGAATGGGACACCGATGAAAAGGTTGTGACACAGACCAGCCGATCTTGTGGTTTCTTGGCTTTGGGTTCGAGCAAAACATCTCGAGGGCAATACCAAGCCCTTTTCATTGACCGTCGGACCAGTTTTCGCGGATACCCTCGGTTACATAACTTCTCGCTTAAAGTTCTTGCCTCATTAAAATAATCAGTCTTATGATAACAATTCCTTCTTATACGAAGGAATTGAGAGTAAGGCAATGAGTCACGAAGGGCACGTGGGTGGTGACTCTTGTAACTAAGCAGGGTGTTACGCTCGGTGGGTTTTCTGTACAAGCTGGTTATCAATTGCCCTTCCTGGTGTTGGATTTTCAAATCCAGAAAAGGAATGGTGTGCTTGCTATCCGATAAGGTGAATTTAAGTCCACTGCAATTATTATTAAGCCAATGAAGCAATTGCAACAATGATTCGTTAGAATCATTCCAGATCATAAATATGTCATCTATATACCGCTTCCACAGGGCAATGCCACCGTGGAAGGGGTTAGATGAGTTGAGGATGCATCTTGTTTCCAGATCGTCCATATACAGGATAGCCAAGTTCGGAGCAAAAACTGCTCCCATTGAAGTGCCCCTGACTTGGCCATAATATTGGTCATTGAAAAGGAAAAAATTCTTGGTAAGACAGATCTCGAGAAGTTGTAATATAAACAATGTGGGTACAGCATGTGGACGTGGACGTTTGTCCAGAACTCGTTCAATGACCAACATGGAATCGATCTGAGAGATATTGGTGTAAAGTGACTCCACATCCAGTGTACAGAGTGTGCTGGATGTGGGGTCAAATGGGTATTCCTCAATAAGATTAATCATGGCCATGCTGTCACGTATGTAACATTCAGTAGAGGGCACAAATTCTTTAATAAAATAATCAATGTATTGGCCCAGTGGTTCCAGAATGGACCCGCACCCTGAAACAATGGGACGGCCTGGTGGAGTTTCTGCATTCTTGTGAATTTTAGGCAAGGTGTATATCACAGGTGTTCTAGGTGATTTGGTATTCAGGAATAGGTGTTCTTTTTGCTAAGGAATCCAGCCTCTAAACCTTCATTGGTAATTTGGACGATTAGTTTCTGTATTTCTTTAGTAGGATTACAGGGGAGTCTACAATAGTGATCAGTGTTGTTAAGTTGTCTAAGTATTTCATTCTTGTATTTTTCTGTATCCTGAATGACAATACCACCCCCTTGTCAGCAGGTTTAATAACTAAGGTGTTATTCATTTTCAGTGTCGAAAGAGCTTTCTTCTCCTCAAGCGAAATATTGTAGGGTATGAAGGTTCTTTGACTCTCCAAAATGCCACATCATTCAAGACCAATTTCTCAAAGGTGAGGATTTCACCAGGGACCAGGCCTACTGCTGGTGAAAAAATGGAAGGTGGTCTGAAAGGAGTATTAGTATTCCTAACCGGTAGGGGGTTTAGAAGAAAGTAGCTGTGTAGTCTTATTTTCCTAAAAAATCTAAGCAGTTCAGTTTGGACATCAAGAAAATTTGGTCGAACAGTGGGTACAAATGAGAGGCCCTTATTAAGTAAGGATTGTTCATATATTGAAAGTTGGTAATCAGTGAGGTTAAAAATTGGGAGTATCGAATCATTAGATGTATTGGCCATGATTGTGGAAGAAACTGCAGCATTAGTTACCATTGGTAATGCTGGCGGCGCGTGAACCGTTCGCCCGGAGGGTTTGGCCATCGTTGTGGCTGTTTCGCTTTCCCTTTCTTCTGGGACTCTGATTGGCCTCTGCCTAAAAAGTGTTCCTATGTGAGGTGCTGGGACCCTCACCTTGGTCAGAATTATCCGATGATTCTGCTGAGGTATCTGAGAATCCTACCAAATTTTTACGCCTATTGAAACGACCCCAAGGTCTCTGATTTTGTGGGGCGTTATAAGATCTATTAGTATAATAGTCTTTAATCAGATAAGGATATGCTCGTTCCTGTGTGAAAGCTTTAATATCCTTCCTCACTTTGTTAGATTTTTTATTTTGTTCCAATCTATGGAATTCATCAATCGTCTTTTGAATTTCCTCTAGAAGTTTCTTACCCTCACTAATACCGTTTTTGTCTTTTATTTGTTGTTCTAAGTCCAATATCTCAATGTTTACTTTTTTAAGTTCTTCCGTAGCTATATCAATTCCTAACACCATCCAGTGTCTTGAACAGGTGGTGCTGATATAGCTAAACCCAGTAATGTATTTTGGAATATTGGTAAATACCCCGGAATATTGCGAACTTGTAATCCTACCGGGATTATATTGGCTTTTAAATATTCGGTCAGTAAACGTATCATAAGTTGTAATCTCACTTCTTTCTTTTTACATTTTTCTAATAGTTCACCTAAAGAGGTGTCCTGGACTCCTGGTGTATCAGTAGAATCTGAGAGCAAGGATGGGCCCTCCAAGATTTTTTGAATATAGTCAAGAGAGTACAATGGGGTATGGTCTGACATACCCAAGAAAAGGGGGAGGGGAGGGGTTGGTAGGTGTTTAGAGAGAAGGGGCAGGAGAGACACACTTGAAAAAAGTGGTAAGGGTGCAACCCTTGCAATCAACTGATTGCGCTACAGACTATTATAATCAACAAGGGAACCGAAAAGGCAATACGCAAGGGACCTTCGGTATTAGAACTATTTCGAAAGACAATGGTCCCTGAACAGTTGTAATATAAATCAAGAAATAAACATATACTAAATAGATTATATGTTCCTTGTCCAGCCGGACAGATATTTAATATTTTTAAATACATTCATAGAAAAATACATGTATATTTACAAGTGGGACCCAGCCGGCGTCCAACTCAGAAACATAGACAAACAACATAAGAGTAGGAAAGAGTTTTCAGGCAAGAGTGGTGTCTGTAAATCATGAGAATAACAAAATTAACAGACTTCAATCACATAGTGATACCATTGCACAATAGAATTTACAGTGTTTACATGCATATGGTATATGGGGTGTCGACGACGTTTCGATCCCTGTGCGAAAATTCATGGGATCATCCTCAGGACTTTAGAATTAAACATGCCTGTACACGAGAAATTCTGACATTAAATCCATGTCTTAATACATTCAAATATCAACAGATAAAAGAGGAAAGAATGGAAAAGAAAAGAAAAGAAAAAGAATTACTTGGGGAACGGCAGACCATCAGTGTAACCAATAATAACTAATGGCCGTGCACAATAAATGCTGGTGAAAGAAGAGAAAAACTGAAGCTAATGAGTTAAAATCAGTGACGATCAAGACGTGAGCTAAAAGAAAATGTTGCTACAAGATTTGGCCGTGAAATCGCTAATGTGACTAGATCGGAAAGGTACACTATTTAATTTACCAGGATCAACACATGGTGTTGCGGCACAAGTTCAGCTAGCAAACATATAACCGGAACGGATGTCCTGTGAACAAAAAGTGCGTATAGTTACTGAATTTCAAGTAATCGCAAGCACGTGGCAGCGGTGAAAATGCTGATGGTTCTTACCAGTAAGTAGAACCGCGGGAGGCGAAAGCGATCAAGGAAATTAACCGTCCCGGTAGAGTGGTCCGTAAGGTATAATAACCCAAGGGGCACGACAATTTGCCGTCCCGGAGGACCTAGGAGGGAAGCAGGGATGAATTAAGAGAGCCCGAGGGCTACCGGGCAAGGCGGCCGTGCTGTCATGCAGGGGCAGCTAAGTAAACTAAGATTAAAAGACTTACCGAGTGAATTCCAATAAGCGCAGTGCCGGTTGGTGAGTCAGTGCTCGATCTGAAGTGAGCCGGCAGTAACAGTTTACATCAAGAATTGTAGCAGTCACCTGATACGGGTCATGTGATAGTCTAAGAATAATGACCAAGTGCGGGGGAATGATGGCGGCCATCTTAGTCTAGTGTGAGAATACACTAGAAGAATAGAGTAGATTATCAGTTCAGACAGCAGAGTTAGAAACCATTATGTAATGCGACCAAAGAATTTAAAAGATTTAAAAACCAAGCATAGAGAGTGCACATGTTAGAATCAAGGAACCCACATCATAAGGGATTATTCACATAAAACAGAGGCAGTTACATTATAATATAACTACAATTTCAACAGAAGGAGCGTTATATGAATGAAAAACGGACAGAAGCAGTTACATTATGATACATTTATAAAAGTGATGTCCAATCTTCAAGGCGATTTAAACCATTTCGGAACCCAAAGCCAAGAAACCACAAGATCGGCTGGTCTGTGTCACAACCTTTTCATCGGTGTCCCATTCAATACGCAAAAGTGTAATGAAACATTGGAAGGTTTTAAATGCGGGTGTATTGAATCTTGAACGCCCCATTTTTGCCTTCAAGAAGGCTAAAAATATTAAAGATCATTTGGTACGGGCTGCCCTTCCATCTACTGAACAAAAGGGTATTTTAAATGACTTATGGGCACTTCCACCCCTTGTTGGCCATGCCAAATGCGGTGAATGTAGTGTTTGTGACATCACTATTGAGGGTAAAGAGTTTTTATATGAACAAATATGTTTTGAAAGGAGACATTTTACAAACTGTAACACTGCCAATATAATTTATGCAATATTTTGCCCATGTATGAAAATATATGTTGGACAGACTTCACAAAAGGCAAGACTACGGATTTGCCAACATCGAAGCAGAATCCGGTGTAAGACTCTGAACGCTCCTCTGGTAGACCATTTCATGGCATCTGGACACACTGAAAATGACTTCAAATGGACTATAATTACTGCAATCCGACCGCCCCTAGAGGGGCTGACATTACTCAATTGCTGAATAAAGAAGAGCTTAAATGGATACTAAAAACTAATAGTATCCGAAATGGTTTAAATCGCCTTGAAGATTGGACATCACTTTTATAAATGTATCATAATGTAACTGCTTCTGTCCGTTTTTCATTCATATAACGCTCCTTCTGTTGAAATTGTAGTTATATTATAATGTAACTGCCTCTGTTTTATGTGAATAATCCCTTATGATGTGGGTTCCTTGATTCTAACATGTGCACTCTCTATGCTTGGTTTTTAAATCTTTTAAATTCTTTGGTCGCATTACATAATGGTTTCTAACTCTGCTGTCTGAACTGATAATCTACTCTATTCTTCTAGTGTATTCTCACACTAGACTAAGATGGCCGCCATCATTCCCCCGCACTTGGTCATTATTCTTAGACTATCACATGACCCGTATCAGGTGACTGCTACAATTCTTGATGTAAACTGTTACTGCCGGCTCACTTCAGATCGAGCACTGACTCACCAACCGGCACTGCGCTTATTGGAATTCACTCGGTAAGTCTTTTAATCTTAGTTTACTTAGCTGCCCCTGCATGACAGCACGGCCGCCTTGCCCGGTAGCCCTCGGGCTCTCTTAATTCATCCCTGCTTCCCTCCTAGGTCCTCCGGGACGGCAAATTGTCGTGCCCCTTGGGTTATTATACCTTACGGACCACTCTACCGGGACGGTTAATTTCCTTGATCGCTTTTCGCCTCCCGCGGTTCTACTTACTGGTAAGAACCATCAGCATTTTCACCGCTGCCACGTGCTTGCGATTACTTGAAATTCAGTAACTATACGCACTTTTTGTTCACAGGACATCCGTTCCGGTTATATGTTTGCTAGCTGAACTTGTGCCGCAACACCATGTGTTGATCCTGGTAAATTAAATAGTGTACCTTTCCGATCTAGTCACATTAGCGATTTCACGGCCAAATCTTGTAGCAACATTTTCTTTTAGCTCACGTCTTGATCGTCACTGATTTTAACTCATTAGCTTCAGTTTTTCTCTTCTTTCACCAGCATTTATTGTGCACGGCCATTAGTTATTATTGGTTACACTGATGGTCTGCCGTTCCTCAAGTAATTCTTTTCTTTTTCTTTTCTTTTCCATTCTTTCCCTCTTTTATCTGTTGATATTTGAATGTATTAAGACATGGATTTAATGTCAGAATTTCTCGTGTACAGGCATGTTTAATTCTAAAGTCCTGAGGATGATCCCATGAATTTTCGCACAGGGATCGAAACGTCGTCGACACCCCATATACCATATGCATGTAAACACTGTAAATTCTATTGTGCAATGGTATCACTATGTGATTGAAGTCTGTTAATTTTGTTATTCTCATGATTTACAGACACACCACTCTTGCCTGAAAACTCTTTCCTACTCTTATGTTGTTTGTCTATGTTTCTGAGTTGGACGCCGGCTGGGTCCCACTTGTAAATATACATGTATTTTTTCTATGAATGTATGTAAAAATATTAAATATCGGTCCGGCTGGACAAGGAACATATAATCTATTTAGTATATGTTTATTTCTTGATTTATATTACAACTGTTCAGGGACCATTGTCTTTCGAAATAGTTCTAATACCGAAGGTCCCTTGCGTATTGCCTTTTCGGTTCCCTTGTTGATTATAATACTCCGAACCTGAACGCAAATAATGGCTGGCTATCTGAATGTAATGGGATAGAGAAAAATGCATGGCATAAATCAATAACGGTGTACCATTCTGCTTCACGTGGTATTTGATATAGAATTACAGCAGGGTTTGGTACAATTGGACAATAAGGAACAACGATTTTTCTCAAATCCTGTACTATTCTATAGGTTCCGTTGGGCTTTTTCAGTCCCATTATAGGCGAATTACATGGACTGCTCATTATTTCTCTCAGAATTCCTTGTTCAATCATTTTGTTTATTACAGGTGTTATTCCTTCAATTATTTCTGGCGTTAATTTATACTGGGAGTATTCGGGTAACTTGTTCCTTCTTTAACAGAAATTTTAACAGGGTCTACTCCTTTCATTAACCCTATATCTTCTCCTGTAAAATCCCACACCTCCTGTTTTACAGTTTCTTTCAATTCAATTGGTATTTTCTCTACATCAAACACAGGAAATAAATCATTCACTTCTGATTCTAAATTCACCCTGGTCATTTTATACAGTACATCTTCATCGGGGGTCTGAAATGCAATTCCATCCGGAGTACAATAGATGGTGCAATTCATTTTGCAAAGTAGATCGCGTCCTAGCAAGTTCACAGGACTGCAATCACACACCACAAATCGGTGCATTTCTCTGAATGGTCCAATCTTTACCTCTACTAATTTGGTAAGAGGCGCTTTAATTTGCTGATTTGAGACACCAACGACTTGGATATGTTCACCTGAGAGAGGAAGGTTTGGAATTTCCACTGATCTAACAGTAGAACGGGTAGCTCCAGTGTCCACAAGGAATGTTACATTTGCACCATTCACTTCTCCATCCACAAATGGACCTGCTTGATCTACCTCTAGAGTTGCGCCAAGCACGCGCACTTCCTCCTCTCCTAGGCACCGTCATAAACTTTCATCTGACTCATTCCCATCCTGTCATAACCAGTATTGCGTTATTGCAGCTGCGCGCGGCAATTGTGTTACCTGCTCTCCTCCGTAGAATCCTGTTTCTGCACTGTATCTCTGTGGATTTACACTCTTGGGAAGTGGTGGTTGAGGCACCTGACTCTGCTGAGTAACTACCTGTGGTTGCTGCAGCTGTTGGTAACTCACCTCACTCTGCACCTGTGGATTTAATGATTGATTTTCCGCATTAGCTTTTGGAGGGAATTTACACTCGTTTCTCCAATGCCCTAATTTTCCGCAGTTGTGGCATGGCCACTTTTTCTTAGCCTCTTCTATACTCATTTGGCCTTTGACTTTACCTATATTCGGTTTGGATTTAGTTTGTCCTGCCTCATTAACCTGGTTATTCAAATGGGCTTCTTGTTTTTCTGCAACTTTCACTTGTGCCCACATTGCTTTCTCTTTTAATTTACGCTGTCTACACTCAATATCATCACTACAGTATTTAGCATACCTCAAAACTTCATCCACTGTGGTTTTTGCCAGCAGATCATATGTTGTTTAATCATTTCACTTATCTCTGGTTTTAACCCATAAACAAATCTATATACAAAATGACTCATGTCTTTCTCATTTAATGTCTCATAACCACTATACTGTTTAAATACGAGAAGTAGCCTCTCGTAATAGGCATGTACAGATTCCTTACTCTCCTGCGTGGTTCTATCAATTTTTACCCAATCGGTTTCTTTGGGTGGAATTTTATTTTTCAAAAAGGTAATAACCTGATCGTATTTCCTCTTAACTTCGGGTCCTGGCGCTCCTGTTTTCGCATCTCTTGGGTATTCTACAGTTGGCCAATCAATGGTAATCTTACATTCTGTCCATAAATCAGCTGGTACTACAATGTCAAATAATCCATCCAAATCTACCCACAACACCTTCGAAACTTTAACAAACTTTTCCACTTGTCTGTACCATTCTACAGGCTTTTCTCTTAATTTTGAGAAGTCATTAGTGAATGACAGTATATCTTGTCTGGACCACGGAACATGCACATAACAACCTCCTGGAGTTTCTCTCATCGGATACTCCCTTACAACTGGTTCTTTGTCTGTCACCGCAAAAGCCAAAGACGCTTTATCGGTCGTTCTCTCATTCTTTTTAGTCCACCTGCTTCTCCATCTGTCCACGTCACCCCATTTTCTCAATAAAACAATCAATTCTTTTATTTGGGTTAACCGTCCTGATGTATTCAAATTTTCTATATCTTTCTGCAAAAATCTACCCTATATGGTTTCTGCAAACTTCTCACCTTTACAAAATCTACTCCTAGTTCATTCGCTACCTCTTCTAATTTGTCATGCAAATTCCTAGCTCTCCATGTAATACTTTTACATAAAAACATAATCTCATCATCCTGATCTGTTTTCAATTTTTCTGTACCAATAGTCCCTAAAATTAACTCTTCCATGTCTATTTTTAACCTAATTACATCTAGTGGTTTTGGTTCTGTCTCTTTCTTTTGCAGGGTTTTCATCCATTCATTCAATTCATCGGGAGTTGGACCTACAGGTGTACTATTTATTTCCACCCAATTTCTACTCCTCTCCGGTGTTTCTGATGCAGACTCCGTTCCCATAGGAATCCTCCTAAATTCACTCTCATTTACTGTCAAATTAGTAGGTGGGCTCGGTCTATATGAGCTGACCAAATTCCTTGCTCCTTCACTTTCTAGTTCCATCCCTTCTTTCCTTCTTTGCAAATTTGAATTCATGGGAATAACTAAAGAATGTTCATCTATTTTCTGATTCTCAAAAACTGGTATTACTGGACCTATTGTTACTGGTACAGTTACGGCTTCCATATTCATTGTTAACTCTCTTATTTTCTCAGTCAATTCTCTCGTGGTTTTTGCTAATTCAGTTGTATTGTCACTTTCAACCTTTTCACTTTGTGGGGTTTTTAACTGTTCTTGTGACCTATTTATTTCGTACCTTCGTTCTGGACTTTTATTCCTCCCAGTTTCCATTGGCGGTGTCACCACCGCAGAATTCTGTTGGTATGGAGGTGGATTTCGGTTTAAAATATCTTCCAGCAATTCATCCTCTGTCTCACTACCACCATACCCGTACCTTTCGGTAACTAAACGTTTCTTTTTCTCGGTACATTTTCTCCTTGCTTCCTCTTCAACCGTAAAAGCTGGAAACAAACCTCCTGTCTTATTAGCATATCTCCAACGCTTTATTCTGTCCTCATGATTCACTCCCCACAGCCTTCCAGGAACAAAATCATGATTCTTTACTCCTCTGAATCTTTCTCGTTCATACATCTCATCCTCCCATTCACTCAACGCTTCAAACTGTGTTGGTCTAGGTTTAGGCTCAAGCTTCGTCATTTTCTCTCTCAAATTCCGAAGTACAGCTACACTAAATGAACCATTCTCGTGAAAGGCTAATACTCCATCATTTTGAGTATATTTAGTCCAATTTTCTAACCATATGCAGGTATGATATCCGTATTTCAGCATCATATGCGAAGCTGGTGATTTCAGGCGGAGGAATTACTTGTCCCTCTCTAGTCACTACCTTTTTGTCTTTCTTAAAAAGTTCTTAATTTTCGCCATCCACGACGTTTTCTCTCTACCATACTCATAATAAGCCATATTTCACGATTTCTTTTCCTTTTTCAAACTCTTAACCCAACTCTGTTCTCTATGTGCTATTCAGACCTATCACAGCGCGACTCACACCAACACACCAATCCGAAACTTCTGCGTCACTGCTTATTCAACCAATCCTAGCGCGTCAGGAGGACGACACATCTGCTCAAGAAAATATTTCGAGTCTTATGGCGTGCAAGCATAATAGAGCAGAGCTGATAGGTTAATTAATGCCTACCTTGGCGATCTCAGCGTGAATCCATTCTTTTTTTGCCAGCCTTCCTTGGAATTCATCTAGCATGTCCCGATCGAGCATTAATACTGTGTTTAATTGTCTGAACACAATGGAACAACAGACTTAGCATGCCTCGAATGAGCACCTATTTTGAGAAATGAGCCGTGTTGAATACAGCATAGCACCACACCTGGTATTTGTTGCTGCCTTTTGCAATCTTGGATTTATAGATTTTAAAAAACAGAAGCGCAATCATGTGTACCTTCAGCTGTTAGGGTAGGACAGGAGGGCAGAGCACGAGGGAAAGGCAGGGCAGGAGGGAAAGGAAGGGCAGGAGGGCAAGGAAGGGCAGTAGGACAGGAAACGGCAGGGAATGGCAGGAGGGAAAGGAAGGGCAGAAAGGAAAGGAAGAGAGGAGGAGAGGAGAGAGAGGGGAGGTGGTGTGGGGGAAGGAAGGTAATGGAAATGAAAGAAAGGAAAAGAGAAAAGAAAAAAAAGAAAATGAAATGGACGGAAAAAGAGAAGATTTAAAGGGGGAAGGGAATTGGAATTTCAAGTCCGTTTCAAGTTTGGTTTTCAGAGAAGGGTATTGGAATTTCAAGTCAGTTTCAAGTTTGGTTCAAGTTCAGTTTGGTTTTCAGGGAAGGGTATTGGAATTTCAAGTTAGTTTTCAGTTTGATTTCAAGTTCAGCTTCAGTTTGGTTTATTCACTCACCGAGTCCCCTTATTCCACCCCACCCCTCTCTCTGCCCCCTTCTTTTTCGGAGCCTGCTCCCCTCTCCCTGCCCCGAGCTCCAGCGCCAGCTGTGGTCCTCTCCGTCCGGGGCCCCCTAGTGCAATGCTGCAGCTGCCTGGTTACCAGCCTCTTATACCAAGGACACGTCACAATGTTGGCTTTTCGACGTGTCATCATACATCACAACTTTGTGGGTGATACCATGTGTTTTAAGAGTAACGGGGGAGCAGGCAAGGCACGGGTATTGCGGAATTTATTAAGTAAATCCAACTATTTAATGTTCGAAGAAAAGGGCAGGGACAGGACAGTGGAAAATTGCGTGCAACACAGGAAACCGCTTAAAAGTGCAACGCACAAAAGAGTTACTTATTATCTCATCGATTACTCCGTTATGTATATATGTGGCAAAACGTGTCATGCCAACCAGTTTGTGACAAGCAGTTCAGCATCTCCAGGAACGAAAACTCCATAAAAAATATTAAGTAAAAAGTGAATTAAAGGACACATAAAGCGTCTCCTCACGTAAAGTACAACTTACGTTCTGCAACTATAAAATCATTTTTATTAGGAAATAAATATGGTGTGGTCTTGCATTTTAATGCACATATACAAAATCATTGTTTTTATTTACAAAACTTAAATAACTACTAAAAAAAACTCATCACAAACGCGTCTGTTGATCATTTGTCCTTTGGCACAGAAGAATCCATTGTCCTCACTGCCCATCTCCACACAAAAGTCTAACAGTTCCAGGAAACGTGCCTCCACTGGGGGAAGTGCCTCTCGCTGCCTCCTTCAGTCCGAGCCCTTCATGGCCCGACTGAGCTCTCCGGTCGCTATGATACTGCGATGTGTACGGATGGCAAAGATGTTACTCATGTGGCCAGTTATAGGTAGAAAGATCCAGTCTTCGCTCATCCTCTTGCACAATTTCTCAGAAGCACCTTCGAAAGGCACGTGGTGGTGTGTTGATGATGCCACCGGGAGCATTTTGGTGTAATTCCCTATAGTTGTCTGGGATGGAATTAAAGCAGCAACGATTGTCCAAGAAAAGTGACAGAGCCCTCGTGCTGCCGCCCGGCTTCATGTGTTCACCTTGGCTTACTGGCGGCCTGTGAAAATTTGTAATTCTCTTCACTGGAGGGGAAACTGCTTCCCTTCCTCTCTTTAACAGCCTCACTTGGCAGGAGGGAACGGGCCCCCTGAATGCCACTGTGGTCCAGAAGTCAGTGAAAGAACATTACCTCTCTCCCAGCACCGCAATTTACTTCATCAGAAATTATGTAACCTGCTGCGCTGAACACACCTGTGATGCCTTTTTAACTTAAGTCCGAATTCAGGAGGAAGTGGGTGCAATCAATTGTACCGAGGTGAGCAGTAACCCAGGGCGTTCCATGGTCGACTGAGGCTCGCGTTATTCAGAACATTGGGGTCCCCAAACCTGTTTAGCTAAAGACTATGTTTGATATGCATTGGTGGCGGCTGGAAATGGCAGTGCGGACAGTGCAGAGGCACCCCCAGACGCTAAGGCGTGCGCTGTGTAAGGCAGACAGTTTAACCCAGGCCTCTGACCATCCTAAATCTGTTTAATGGGGACTGGAGGCGGGAGAGCAGTCGCGGCCGGCAAGACGGGCGGGGGGAAGAGGGGTGTGGGGGGAGCGGGACAGTAATGAAAATACAATTTAAAACTTACCTTCTTCCCACTGCTTCCTCCGGGTCACGCGCCACCGCCTCAGCTCCTGCTGCTCCCGGCCAGGCCTGCACCTAGGCAGCCTCCCTCCCGCTCCCCTAAGCCAATCACAACGCTGCAATGGCAGCTTTGTGATTGGTGCGGCGCAGTGGAGAGCGCCCCAGCCGGGCGCCTGTAGGCCAGGGAGCCAACATGCAGCCTACATAGAGGAAAAAAAAGAGTGCGCAACTGCGCATGACTGGTTTGGTCGACCCTGGGGCCGAACAAACAGCACCCAAGACAGTGGGCTAGCCGCGCCTCCCCTGCACTCCAGCAGGAACGCCCACCGCCCGCCCCCAACCAGGCACTTCAGGCACTTCTGCTTTCTCGCCATGCGAGAAGCAGAAACATGAAATGGTAGATTTACCATTTCATGTTTCTGCTTCTCGCACTGCGAGAAAGCAGTAGGGCGATGCCCCCACGCCCCAATGGAGGAGCCGCCACTGATTTTGGCTGCTTGATGCGCTTCCACAAAATAGATTTATTGGAGCTGTTTGGTACAAATTCGTCACCTGGTGTGAGGAGAAACACATTGACCCTCTCCAAGCTAGCTTGTCTGATGTCCTTTTGTTCTTGCTGTCTTTGCCCCGGTTTTGCTTTGGACACTGTTAAATGTTACTTGACAGCTTTTTTGGTGTTTCTTAAATGGGCACATGTTTCCCTTTGCCTTTTAATAATGCCTGATTGGAATCTCAATTTAGTTCTGACTGTCTTTATTTGCTCCTTTTGAGCCTCTTTATATTTATACCATGACACTTCTAACTCTGAAGACCATGTTCCTCATTGCAATCACTTGTGCGTGTTTTGTCAGTCCAGCGCCTGTGCACTGCCCTCTTCACTAGCAAGCTGCTTTTTAGTACTTGTAAATTACATCATGCTCCCTGTAATCTTCTCACTGCTACTTCCCTCTGAGGAGGAAAGGCTACATCGGTTAGATCCACAGCGGGCCCTTAATTTCCACATTGGATAGGGCTAAGGCCATGGCCCATGCAGGTAAAAGCGGTGGGACCGGGTGGGGGGGGGGGATTTCGACAGAAGACGGCGAGGGAAAAACTATTATTTATTTAATTTTCCCTCGTCGTCATCTGTCAAAATCCCCCACCCGGCCCCACCGCTCTTACCTACACGGACTGCGGCTGTCTGGGTGTACAATCAACTTTTTCTTGAATCCACCTGTGCGAGGAAATGAAAGGCGATTCAGAAGCAGATTCTTTCCGGATGGATTGTCCTTTGCAATAAACTGAGTTATGCCTTTGCCTGAAAGGAACCTCCAGAAGGCCTTAGAGCTCATTCTAGCAGCGCAAAGGCTGCAACTATGACCCTGGCTCATGATGTTCCTGTTTTGGCCATCTGTCAGGTAGCACATGGGCATCCATCCATCCATCTATACATTCACCTGGCTCTAGTGTATCAATTCTCATGTCCTCATGGAAGGTCATTTTGCTCACTTGGTCCTGCAGGGCTTCCAGGTGTCAAAATGTACTCCTCAGACTGACCTCTATGGAGGCGGCATTGCTTTGATATTGATTCATAGGGTGAGGAATCTGTGGATAGAAATATTCATCAGAAGAGTAAGTTAATTTTAGTAACACTGTTTCTGGTCAGTACTATAGTTAACCTAAGATCCCTCACCACTCCCTTTCCTCGCTGTTCTCTAAAGTGGAGTTTCAGGATATAATAAGGTTTGAGGTAAGGTTTTGCACATTGTCAATGTTTCCAATTTGTCAACCACGTTATGCGCCTGCGAGTGCGGAAAAATCAAATGAATAAACTGATGTCTGCCTGCAATGGTGGCACCTATATGCAGATCTGTGCCATTGTGTCTGAAATTGTGACAGAGGCTGATGGCACCGTCTGCTGGTATGCAGAAGCTGTTGCTAGTTTCCGAAAGCAGTATGGTGCTTGGGAATATTCACAAGGTCAGGAATCTGTGGTTAGATTGAGCATCCACCAGAAAGAACTTTAAAGCCCTAGGGATTGCTGGTGTGAGCATTATGACCGCCTTTCCCATTTCATAGATTTGTATTTTAATTTGCTGTTGGCTACCATACTTTTTGTTATCCTTGGTCTTTGTCCTGGGTTGCAGATATCTCTAAGTGGCAGCCTTTACGTTTGTAACGTAATCTTTTTGTGTGCACCTTAATCCTTTGTTTCTTTTCTATCATCAAATCTGTGTTGAATCCTCAGTAATGACTCCTTTGTTGCCCAAGCATCTAGGGAACACTTGGAGCTTGTGTCCCGGGTCAGTTTGAGTCCTTGTACTTAATATTTGTTAACTGAGCAAGTGTAACCCTATTGCATAGACATATTGGGACCTCTAGCTAGACACCGTGGTCCAGATTCTCAAATAATTACCTATGTCCTACTCTTGTAGTACTCCTGGTTTATTCTTGAATTCAAGGATTAAGCCGGGAGCCCTTCTGGCTTGGTGCTGACTTATTCCTAGAATTCATGAATAAGCCTGGAGCACTAACAGAGTAAGTCACACCAAAATCTATGTGTCATAATTGCATATTGTTTCCTTGCCACCCAGAAGGTTGTTGGGCGTCTTCCATTTAAGGTCCATTTTCACCCTGAGATCCTGGGAGCACCCTCTTGATGCTCCCTTGATGCTACTTAGAGATATATGTGGAAGGTTTAATAGAGTGCTTTGCTGACACATGCCTGTGGGGTGTCCTCCAACTTGATTACTTTGCCACTTGAACACTTTTAGCTCAGAAAGAACCCTTCAAACCTTTATTCAGTCAATCTTTATTTCGATTCAAGGAATCATAAAAGAACATTTCATAAAAAATCCAATCAAGTACAGACATTAGATGCGATTTCCACTGAGGAATGAGATACAAAAAATGATACAGGTTAGAATTTCCAGTAAGATAAGGTGCTGTAACGTGTTGGTCAACTTAATTTAATATAAACATAAAGTGCAAATGCATACTCAATTAACCCCGACCAACAGGACATTTGGTTAAAATTACGCAAAAAATGAATAAAACATTCACCGGATACCAATAGATTTCATTCTAACTGATTTACCTTCATTTGAATTATACTAAGCAAAGTAATTGGGTATAATTTAAGTTAAAACGTACTATAATATAATTACTTTAAAATTTAAGCCCTCTCTTTTTCCTTAGGTAACTAGAAGCCAATAAAAATCTGCAAACACCAAATACAAGGAGTTGTGAGCTATCTGATTTTAGTATTCTTAGCGCCTCTAGATAATTCCTAATATTCAAGTTCTGGCACAGCGGCTTGATCCATTTTCTTCTGGGAATTACATATGCTGGGCAGAAAATTAAATTATGTGCAGTGTCTTCATTTGTCTTCATTAAACCTTTATGATCCAGGCTGAAGAGAGTTCCAAAGTGAGCCGACAGGCCGGGTGTGCATGTTGAAGAGAGTCCCTGTACTTACAAGATGCAATGAGGAGGTGGTGGCACAACAGAGTTTCTGAACTGACCAGACACACACTGGGGCACGGGTTGTATTGGTTTGCTAAATGGTTATTCACAAATAGGAAGCGCTGATTGTAGGGAGTCCTTGAACTAACCAGACTCGGTAGAGGAGATGGCCCGAGGAATCTTTGCAACTTATCAGACACAAGAAAATGTCATTTGGCCTATAAATGTTAGCTTTTGACCAGCAGAAAGCAGTTAGCTCTGCAGCATTTCATTTCCTTACCTCCCACTGTTTTGTCTATAGGATGTGTTTCTCCTTTTGTGTTAGGGGCGATAAACCTGAGTGACTTATTTCTCGTCCACAGGTGGGCTTGTAAAGAAAATTTTGGAAACTAAGAAAGACTACGAGGCACAGCAGCCATTAGCCAAGTCCACTGAAAAGGTAATGTAAGTCTTGGAATTAAGGTGCATAGTTCCCTGTTGCTTGCTGGTAACGCCCATCGCAACTGGCTTTTGCCTGATTCACAAAGTTCACAATTAGCCCAATACCTTTCTGGTGTATACATAAGATATTTTATAGACATAGCCTTTAATCAATGAGTCCGCTGCATACCTACACAAATGGCCATGAAGTCATCCAACTCCCATCATTTACACAGCACAATGATCAAATTGCTCTAACACACTGAATCATGGATCACCCAAAATCTTAAATCCATTAGATTCAAACAGGAAGTAATGTTACTACATCCAGAATGTATCTTTTACTGAACTTGATTCATACACCAGCAGTCCTACCAGTCTATGAATCCACACAGCCAGCTGCTGCTCACAGAAAGTGTATGTTTCTCCTTCAATGAAAAAATAACAAAGAGAATCAAATTTATATCATGTGGGAGTGTATCATTTTTCATCCCAGTCCGAGGCATAGAATGTTTAGTGGCACCTATTGTCAGTAGTTGGCTTAACACCACCTCCCAGAATACAGTACCCATCTATACTGAATCTAGAATGCAGCAGAGAGCTTAATCACAAAATAGACATGGGGATCCTTGATCCCTGCTCTTATATCACTCTGTTGGGTACCCAGGATATTAGTAACGAGTGTACATAAGGCGCCACCCCACACAAATGCCATAAAGCTCCACCTTGCCTTAGTAAAGTGGAATAGACCAACTCTGCCTTTCATTTTTCAAAAACAAATTGAGGACCTTTAAATTGTATATTAGTATTGTCTCCTATCTATAGTACTTAGAAATGATAAAACCAGTGGTATTAAGCTCTGTATAAAAGCATGTATTTAGAGAAGCACATCACCGCAAGTGTCCTTGTGCACTGCGTTCTGCCTCCATGTCTCTCATAGAAGTCCCAAGATCATGGCTGTCCTCCCCTGGGAGCAATGGTTTCTCATGTTTATTGATTGGTTTGGCGGATCCTGCTCCATCCCAATCATTAATTCAGAAAATATTTCAAATCTCTGTTATTCTGACCATGATCTTTTCATACAACCTTCCATGTTGTACTGTCTGGTTTTGTCATTTTGTGGACTTATTTACCTGTAGTTCGTTTTCAGTTTTTTAATGTTAAATATATAAAAACATGTCAAGGCGTCAAAGCATACAGAAATGTAGATTGCTGATTCTCCAGACCTGAAAGATAAGGCACAGTGCTTTACAAAACCTCCAAATAAATACATGTACTGTGACTGCTGAACCCTGTGTGTGTGGGTTTCTCTTCTGGAATATTGCATCTGGTTCTCAAAGCCCCTTCACCAAAAGGATAAACACAAGGTGAAGACAGCCAGGTGAACGACTTCCAAAAAGTCCTGCAAGAGAAGGACTTGAGGACAGCTACAAAGTTTACATGTGCATTAAAGAGAAAATGCCGAGACTCGGGCAAAGAAGCACATATTGAAGTCCTCGAGAAAATGAACCATGATACCCGAGGCCCTTGTTTTTCAGCTCCAGGGCAGGGGCATAAAATGGGGCTGACAAAGCCGAGGAACGACATAGGTATATATTTCTCGTTTTTTAACCGGCATAAGATTTAATCCCTTGAATCTTGGGGGTGTCAAAGGGTTTGGAAGAAATATATTTGGCCTAAAACAGTCCTGTTTTGGACAAATGTATTACTTTGAAGATTTAAGGTCAGAATGTGCTGGTTTATGCCCTTAAATAGTTTGTGTTGATTGTCATCAGGGTTTGTATCAATTTGATGTTGTGAATAATGTTTTATTAAGTTGTTAAAATAGTAGGCATGTTGCCTCTCAATGTCCCATCTTCTGTGTACAAACATCACACTTGAGGTTCATATGTGGGGCTCACATAACATGTTGCATACATTCCAACATTTTAGAAAAGGAAAGTGGGAGATTTCAAAAAAATATTCAGGAGAATGTACTTCCCCCATTGACCTCTTTTGAAGCAGAGGCAATTTCAGGCAGGAGACAGCCAAAATAAAGCCATTGTTGGCTTCAGAAATGGGGAGTCTAATGCCTGGATCGGGTCTATTGGCATGTATGCATGTTGGGAGCCCCAATCTCACTACATCACCACACAGATGCCTGATAGTAGCATCAAACACCATTAGATGTTTGCTGCACAGTAAATGCTGCCTTCCGGCAGTCCTCAGTTCATAGCTGCCAAAGTTTCAGATTGCTTATGTGTGACATTTTCAGAATTTCAGTTTAATTATGAGTGACATTCAACGACTATGAGTGACACTTTCTTGCGAGCAAAATCAAGCAATGAAGATGAGGGAAACATATAAATACCAGAAATGACACCCATTTGAGCAACAAGAAACTCTAAGAAGGTCTTAAAACTGCACCAAAGCACCTGAAATGGAAGGGCACTGTGGGACCGACTGTACCAAACATGATGTGAGAAGCCCCAGTATGGATGATCTCAGGTGCCTGCTAATAAATGATAATTACTCAGTCACTACAGTCAGCTGACTCGCCGGCTCAGAGGGCTGCCCAGCGTGCCACAGCACTGGGCAAGTCTGGGAGAGTGGCACAGCTGTCAAGTTTTCGGATTCCTTATGTATCAAATTCCTATGGTTTTAGTATGTGAATGAATGACAATCTGCTGAACGAGTGACACTTCCTCGTGAGTAAATCAGAGCAATGTCTAGTATTTGCATGCCTGTGAGTGTTCTATTATTGTATCCAGACATATAGCACAATAAACAATATACCTCTAAAACAAGCCAGACCTGTGATTTAAACATTGCTAATGTCAGTCGAAGGGAAGCAGCCTTCAGAGTGCTTTAATCCGTCATGTTCTATTATTCAGACTGTCCTCTACAGTTTCTCACTCTTTCAGACAATTTCATTCTTTCTCTGTCTCTCCGCATCGTGTTGAAATTGTCCTTCTGCACAGGTATGTCTATCACTGTCTTTTACTCTGTCTTTCTGCAAGTATCCCGGTGTTACCTCCATTCCCCCCCCCCCCTTCACCATGCTCTCGCTAGCACACATGAGCCACTCTTTCCTCACTGGTAAGCACATTTTCTTTTCCTTAGAGCTCTCAATACTTCAACAGCTGTGTACCTCCTTCCCACACTTCCATATAAAATTGAAGCTACAATCACCATATGTGTGATAATATTTAATTGCATTGTGCGCTCCTCAGAGAGACAAACGATTAGAAAAGCAGGTAGTCTGAATCAGTGCTTTAAATGGGCCGGTACTCACCGGTACTGAGTACCGGCACTTCTTAGATTTATCCCTCTGAGTACCGGCACTTCTCTTCTGCCGAGGAGAGTACCGGTACTCATGAAAAGGTAGGCTCATTGGCTGTGAGTGCTGGTGAGCCGGAGTGGAAGGTGTCTCTGGCAGCCAAGGCGCCACTTCTGTATCCCCGATCTGAGCCCCAGCTGAGCTATTCAGCAGGGCTCATTTGAATAATGTCCGGGTGCTCACCATCACGTCGTGTTTGACAGAGCAGGGTCCGTTCAGGCCCTGTGCTGTTAATCACATTCACAATATCCTGTGCATTTGTGCAAACACAGGAATCATGTCAGTCCCCTGGCAGTGGCAATCAGGCTACGGCCAGTCCGGCCCTGGTGGAATTAAAAAAGCCATGGTAGGTGAAGAGTATAACATGGCTTTCATCATACCAAAGTCTTTTGTGTGCCTGCTTATGTTTGTGTGTTTGCCTGCATTCGTATGCCTGTTTTTTGTAAGAAAAAAGTGAGAGAAAGAGAGAGAGAATCAAAACACTCTCAGGAGGTATTTTAAAGAAAATGGGTGGCACTTTGTGTGTACATGTCTGCTCGGCGACAAAGATTCATAAATAGCATAGTAGGGAGGGTTGGTGGGTGGGTGAGTGAGTGGATGGATGGATGAGTGAATAAGGGTGGATGGATGGATGAATAGATGGATGGATGAGTGAAAGCATGGATGGCTGGGTGAAAGGGGGTGGATGATTGGATAAAAGGGCGGATGATGGGTGGATAAGTGAAAGATTGGATGGATGAATGAAAGGGAGCGAGGATGGATGAAAGGGTGGATGATGGATGAGTGAAAGGAGGGATTGAGTGAAAGGGTGGATGGAATGAAAGGGTGGATGGAATAAAGGAGTGAAAGGGTTGATGGATAGATGAGCGAAAGGATTAATGAATGAGCGAAAGGGTGGATAAAGAGATGATGGATGAGTGAAAGGATGAATGGATAGGTTTGGAGATGGATGGATGGATAGGTTTGGATATGAAGGGTGGACAGACGGAATGGTGAAAACTGAATGATGGATGAAAGACTGAATAGATGACAGAATGTATAGGTTAAATGGCGGACATCAGCAGGTAAATGGTAGGATGAAAGAATGAATGGATAGATCTATGTAAGAGACAAGAGCTATCTTCTGGGGAGGGTCATGATGATTTGCTTCATTTACATTGTGCCATAAGAGCTTTGGTTCGAAGTGGGGGTATTTTCAGTGGGTGAGTGAGTGGATGGATGAGTGAGCAAGGGTGGATGTATAGATGGATGGATGAGTGAAAGCATGGATTGCTGGGTGAAAGAGGGTGGATGATTGGATAAAAGGGCGGATGATGGGTGGATAAGTGAAAGATTGGATGGATGAATGAAAGGGAGGGAGGATGAATGAAAGGGAGGGAGGATGGATAAGTGAAAGGAGGGATTGAGTGAAAGGGTGGATGGAATGAAAGGGTGGATGGAATAAAGGAGTGAAAGGGTGGATGGATAGATGAGCGAAACGATTGATGAATGAGCGAAAGGGTGGACAAAGATGGATGAGTGAAAGGATGAATGGATAGGTTTTGAGTTGGATGGATGGATGGATGGATGGATGGATAGGTTTGTATATGAAGGGTGGACAGACGGAATGGTGAAAAACTGAATGATGGATGAAAGACTGAATAGACGACAGAATGTAAAGGTTAAATGTTGGACATCAGCAGGTAAATGGTAGGATGAATGGATAGATCTATGGAAGAGACAAGAGATATCTTCTGGGGAGGGTCATGATGATTTGCTTCATTTGCTTTGTGCCATAAGAGCTTTGGTTCGAAGTGGGGGTATTTACAGTTTCTTCCTACTAACGTGCTGAAAAATATATAGTATTGTGCCAAACAACAGCAATTAACAGTATGGCATTAAGAAGGTGCAACTATTGCAAAAAAAAGGAAATGTTAACATATTATAGCATTTCTCTTTCATTTTGTGTAATGAGTTAACTTGCTTTGTTTATATAAACACATTTCTCATGTGTTTTGGTATGTGCTGCAACTAATACAGAAGTCGTTAAGTATCAACATGTCTTGCCTTTAGCCCCGCCCCTAGCCCCGCCCCCTCACAACACATCTAGCTCATTTTAATGAGTACCTGCACTTATTTTTTCCCCTTTAAAGCACTGGTCTGAATACCATTATGACGCACTGGTAGGCAAGCTGAGAAACTTGTACTGCCAGCAGGGAACACTCGTGTCCTATCATGATTAACACCACCCGTCAACCTGAACGTAGTAAAACAACCAGGAACCACATGGTTCACAGAACGCACTGTATGTTGCTTTAAAAAAAAGTACAGAAACGCAGCATTTGGCAAAAGGAAATAGTCTTTGGGATTGGAAAATGAAGTTAAACACGTGAAATGTAAACATGGGCTGCATGCTGACGTAGATTGCCCCTTCGGGAGGTTGCAGTGATTCTTTAGAAATTGTACAGCACTTCTTGGGACCTTTAACTTCTTACCGGTCACTATGTCGGGCCGGCTGGGTTTACTGTGGAGTGGACTGGCCTTGGTGCACAACTGTCTGCGCTCTGGTCCCTACTCAGATTCTGTTGATGGTAATTCTACGGCAGGCCCGGACCTCTGGAACCTAAATATACCTGGGAGTCTCTATCGGCTACCGAAGTGGACGGGCCCTTCACAACTCCACGACAGACAACTTAAGTGGTGCCAGCACCACTTAAGTTGTCTGTTTCTTTGTAAAAAAAAAAAAGCTGCCACTGCCTGGAATTATCTTTGGCTCTTTGGGGTGCCTTGCAGGAATATAAAACAACAACAGAAGGCACAGCTCCATCATATCCCCGTGTTTGCTTGCAGACTGCCCATCTGGATAATGATCCAGATATTTTTCTCATTCACTTGACCACAAGTAGCTGAGCATGTGGTCTGCCCAGAGAATCTGCGAGACGTCAAGGGCTTGATTGGGCTTGATTGATCACAAGCCCTGCCCTGGCCTCACTGTAAAACAAACATGAACACGCCAGCGCGGTCCCCTTCCAGCCGGCTCAAATCTGTTCTACAAACTCTGCAGCAGCACCGCACGGCGCAGTAGGCATAGAGCAAGCCAAAAGTGCACTGCCTGCTTTTGCTAAATGCAGCCAGCCTTGTTGATCGCAAAGTATGGAAGTTCCCTGGGGCGCTACTATGCGTGACTAAAGCATTTTAGTGTGGTGATGCAAACACCAGCACTAAAATCCGTTAGTCTAACCCCTGATGCGTGGTACTTGGCAGGGCTGTCATTTACTCCGGTGGTGAACAGGCACAAGTTACAAGAGTCTGTCGTGGTCAGTGTTCTGGGTGCAATGGCTTTATCTCCAATGATCCTGGTGACAGAAAATCCTGAGCCCTTTCCCTGAATCCATAGACACTGGCTGATACCATCAGGGGCCGAGATCTGCTATCAGTCTGACCTCTAGGCAGGCCACCTTTTACCAGTGCTCGGTCGCTGTGGTGTGCACTGTAGGCCCAAAGTTGAGACTAGGCCCTTAACATGGTACAGCGGGATGTTAGTGAAGAACTGCTGAGACCCTGGGCTCTTCACCCACCCTTTTTCTCACTCCTGCGGTCGCCTTGGCCTCTTTGAAAACTGTAATATTGCAGAGAGTTGTCTGAGGAATGGAAGAAATGTGGAAAGCCCATAGACAGGGTGTGGTCTTTCCTGTGCATAGGAGGCAATGGGAGAGTGTTGTGACTTGTCTTGGTTACAATGCATACTCCCCAGAGATCCAAGTCCCCGCTGCTCAGCCAGCATGTGATGTCATAGAGAATGTTGAGTGTTTGTGTTTGGATGAGGGTCAGTTGAAGGAATGGGCTGAGAAGCAAGGAAGCTGCTCCTGGTGGGGCTTTGCCCTGGTCCTTCCATTAGTTGTGTGGATGCAATAGAGGGTATGTAGTCCCTGGTCCTGCTGTGAGAGTGGATGCAGAAGAGTGTGTAAAGTCCCTGCAGTAAGTGTTTAGAGACACCCATTGATATTTTTACTGTTGTCCTTCCTAGTTGGTTAAGGGCGTAGTGTAGAGGTATGTGTATTGCACCCTTATGTTAGTGTTGTCCCTCCTGAGTGGTTAAGGGTGTGCTACAGGAGCATGTGTGTTGCACCTTGATGTTGTAAGGTAAATGACTTAGGGGTGTTATTAGTTTCTTAAGTTCTGCTGAAGATTGCATGATGTGAATATCAATGATTCTAATGTCCATAGGACTGTTTGATCATATTGTGTCATCTCTTGTCCTTTTGATTTGATGTTAATTGAGAAGGAATATTTATGGGACTCATTTGTTTTCTTTTTATTTCTTATTGTTTTTATAAGGGGGAAGATGTGTTGTGACTTGTCTTGGTTACTATGCATCCTCCCCCAGAATTCCAAGTCCCTGCTGCTCAGCCAGCGTGTGAGGTCAGAGAGAATGTTGAGAGTGTGTTTAGCAGTGGCCGCCGGCATGGCTCATGGGTGGCCAGGCGGGAGGGTAGAGGGAGAAGGGCGCATGAGGGGGATGGGGTGTGCGGGGGGTTGCGCACAGTGGAGAAAAAAAAAATTAACACTTACATTGCCGCCGGGTCCCGCATCTCTGCTCCTGCTCTCTTGGTCTTGACTCGAGGAACAGGAAGCACAGCCAGGCTCCCCTGACCAAGCACCCAGGCTCCCCTGACCAATCACAACGATGCAAGCAGCGTTGTGATTGATCTGAGCGTCCTGGTTCAATGCTCAGCCAGGGAATGGGGGCCTGGGCATGTTCTCCATGCAGGCTGTAATGCACCCTGCATGGAGAACAGGGAAAGTGCGCATGACTGTTTTGGGTGGCCGAGAGGGCCGGCCAAACAGTCATGTGCACTTAGGAGTGGGCAAACCACTCCTTCCCTGCCCTGCTCCGAGAGCAGAGCAGCCCCACCTGCCCGCAAACTAAGCAGCACAGAAACATAAAATGATAACTCGAAGTTATTATCATTTTATGCTTCCTTTACGTTGCACTGCTTAAAAGCAGTGGGGTGACGCTCCTCCGCCACAGCGGAGGAGCCGCCACTGGTGTTTGGATGGCTGTCAGTTGAAGGCATGGGCTGAGCATCAAGGATACTGCTCCTGGTGGGGCTTTATCTCTAACCTACAACTAAGCTAATAAACCTACATCTTTTATAACTTACGAGTATCCATCTTCATTGTAACAGAGAGGTCACCGAAGCACCCTGAACTGCTAAACAACATGGCACAAGTGAGAGAGAACAGGGAGTTGTCCTTCACTTGACACCTGAGAGTGAATTGATGCGCTCTTGTCACGCCTGGGCCGCTATTTACAGCACCACAGCTAAGGTTCCAAATTCGCAATTCCACGGAGTGTCGGTAGGTGGCTCTGGTGCCTTTTTTGATGTTTCAGGTCTTTATTGTGCGTGCAACAAGAACCAATACATGTTTGGACAGAATGTGGCGCTGGTTTAATTTATCTCACTTTGCAGAAGAGGAAACACCAGACACCCCATTCCTGGTATGTTAGTGAAGTGTATTAGAACGCATGTACGGTAACCCATTCGTTTTTACGAGCTGCTGATGTGCCTAGTTATTGCGTCAATGTGGGATTTATTGGCGAGACCTGGCTCCGTGTGTGTCAGGCAGGGCTTGACCCAGAAAAAGAGTAATCGGATACAACCTCTGTGTCATCGTAGGGGCCTAGAACTAATTGACAAAGTCTTGGTTGCGAATGGCATCGAGCTTTGCCCTGGGGTCCGCTTTCGGCAGGTCTTTGGACTGTGCGCTCTCGCGCTCGAGCTGTGCGCCTGCGCTACCGGCTGCAGCTCTGCTTAAAACGGTAGAGCTGTGCTTTGAAGCTTACTTGTCACCTCGTCCTCATTTGGCAGCTATCAGCCTCCTTCAGTAATATAGACCCTCCTAAAAAACAACATGCCTTCACGGACGTCCATTAGGCCGCCTTCTTTGCAGACCAGTATTGCCCGCCAAAAGTGAGATTTCACCCGTCGCCTAAACGGACCAACTCTCTTAAGCATCGGCCCTCTCACTCATTTGAAAGCCACCTGGTTGATAGGTGTGTTTAACACTCTAGTGCTGTGCGTTGAAGCTACTCTGTGGAATTAATTTTTTGGAAATGCAGCCAGATATTCGCCCTTTGCACTGTACATGCGTTCGTTGTCGCAGTGAGGACTAAAGCATTGGAACCATGTCTCTCTGGACACGGGCTTTGAATATTCGCTCATGTGCGCAGGACAGGGGCAGAAGACGTTTGAAACTCAACCCACGCTGCCGTTGCCTCATTACCGAAAAAACAAGCGTTGAGGACAAAAATACTCCAGTGAAAAAGTAAAAAACAATAGTTGGAGATGATGTGGCGTAATGACCAAAGCTGCAGACTTTTGAACTGGGGAACCAGGTTCGAGTCTCGGCGTCGGCTCAACATCGGCTCAACATCCTGACCAAATCACTTAATCTCCTCGTGCCTAAATAATATAACTGGTGCTCATGTAAAGTGCTCCAATACCTATGGGTCGAGTTTGCGCTATAAAAAAACTGCAACAAAAAAAGTTGCAAATTAGTAGTACTTTACAATGAGACTTTCAGTAACAGAGAATGCTCTGCCGGAGAAAGCTGGCTTCGCCTGGATCCTAAATCGGTGAGCAGGTATTTCTAGAGGCTGATCTCACTGAAGGAGCCCTTTAAGCCCTGTCAAGACAACGTGGTACAGCTCTCACTTATGAGAGTTCACTACTAGGGAAAGCTGACAAAAGATGGGATCTAAAGCACTGATGTGTGCTTATTCTGGCCCTGAACCCTCGAGCACTGAGAAGGTCCTCTGCTGGAGACCTCCATTTCAGAGAACACCTCCACTTCTAGAGGAAAGGTACGCTCTTGGACCAGGAAGATTCACAGGGGGGAGGCACAGTGCTGGACTGCCAGTGCTGAGAAGACACTTCTGGAAGAAAGGCGCTCTGTGGATATAGCAGTATGGAGACACTTGTGAAGGAAAGGCTCACTGTTTTAGCTCTGTGGCACAGAGGAGATATGTCCGGAGGAAGTGCACGCTGCTGGTGCCCCCTGTAGCTTGGAGAAGACGCATAAAATAACAAGCATTTGCAATGCAATAGGTCTCGCATTTGCGAGAGTTTAAGCTATTGGCATTGTAAATGACAATGCCTTTTATTTCTGTTTTAAAACCAACACATAAACAATAAGCATTGTTATTTATAATGCCAATAGCTCAAACTCTTGCAAATGTGAGACATATTGCATTGCAAATGCTTGTTTAACTGTTATGTTAATACAAGAATAATTAAATTGCTTTCCTTTTAACACAAACAACCCTGGCTGGACATCAATCAACGTTTCTGGAGTGAGATGACTTGGATTTACAATGCATTTGGTTTTGGTGCCAGGTTTCCCAAGAGCGGGCCTTGACTTCTGGAGCACAGCTTCCAGGGGAGCACCAGGTGAACTACGGGAGCCCTGGTGAATTACTGTAGACCCTGCATTCAGCATCCAGGGCGGGGCTGTTCTGATTTTGGCATTGCTGGGTGCTCCATGTGAAACCAACGGATCTGGCAAAAAAAACCACCCGAACAGAATGCATGGAAACCATAGCATGTTTATAGAACACATAGCGAGTGCTACAGAGGAGACCGCTTGTGATGTACCACGGGCGAGGGTCCAGAGGCATTCAACGAGCAGGACTCTTAGCCGGTACTACAAGAAGCCCTGGGTGAAGATATAGTAGCGAAGTAAGAAACGACAGGCTGAAACAACACTAAACGTTCTCCGCTCCTGTGTCTTTTCTGCCCACCCCTCCCCTGCCTCACCCCGTTGCAGCAGATAACGGGACTGTGGCTGCACGTCAGCCCTGAAGAGGGAGCAGGTCCCTGTGCATGGAGATAAGAGACCGCCAACATGATGAGCTCTTTAGCTGCATAGATTCGAAGCTCGGGGAAAGCAGTGCAAGAAACAAAGGGTGTGCTGGGGAGAGGAGCAGGGGAGAGGAGAGGAGCAGAAGAGCGCTGGGGCAAGGAGGACAGGGAGTGCGGAAAGCGTGGAGTAGAGTGAAACCGCAGAGAGGCAGAGCAGGGAATGAGTGTGGAGAAAGAGAAGATGAGGCGGAGGAAACCAGGCACCGGATCAGGAGAGAGGTCAGGCGAAGAGCTTGGAGAGCAAGAAACCGAGATGGGGGAGACAAGAGTGTGGAGCCGACAAAGCGTGGCGATTGTGTGTGTGTGTGGGGGGGTGGTGGTGGTGGTGGCGGCGCGCAAGTGCAGCAGAGCGAAAAAGGAGGCACGGGATGCTTAGGAGAATCTGGGACACAAACCCAGTTCTGCGAGGGGCAATGAGACAAAATGAATTCATCAGATAACAAGGCGGAAGAGACGCGAGACGACGTGCACATTCTCCTGTCCGGGCAGGCACGGCGCTTCGGGCTCTGACCAGCATTGGCACACAATGGAAGAAGGAGGGGCCCGACGGGGAGGGAGGGAAAGTGAAAGCGCGCCATGCGCGCGTTGTGCTGAAACACCGCGAGCCGTACGCGTGCACATCTCCTGTCCGGGCAGGCACGGCAAACAGGAGACCGGAAGGGAACAAACATGCCTCCCTTCCAATCAAAAGCGCGCATTTTTGACGCGCACCAATGAGAAACATGGGTGGAGCTTCCACCCCGCTTCCAAAGCAAAACCGACAACAATAGTCTCGCAAGCGAGCAGCGCATGCGCTGCGTCGCCAGGCGATACCTAAAATAGGGCACGCTCTTAGGGCCTTCTAGCACTCAGAAGAAACCTCTAGGGGAAGGGCATGTTGCTGGAGCATTCTAGTTTTGAGAAGGGAAGGCCTGTCTGAAGGAAGGGACACTGCTACAAAAAAAAAAAAAACAGTAATATTCGGCTGACTGGCTGCTATGTCCTTTGACCACTGCTACCTCCACATCCCCAATTAAAAATAGGAGTTAAAAATGTGCCCTTATTCACTCCAGCCCCAACCCTACGTCCAAATTGTGTTGTACACTGGTGCAGTGTTTCTGCACAAGTCGACGGAGCTGTGTATTAAAGTAACTCTGACGCTATACATTAGAGAAACTCTTGAGCTGTGGTTTGGAACAACTCTCTGAAGCTATGCATAGGTTCTTTAGTCTGTAGCTTTTCATGGGAGCACGTTTCCGGAGCAGTGCTTTGATTCTACTCTATGGAGATGAGCTTTGAATCTACTGTGTGGAGATGAGCTTTGAATCTACTCTGTGGAGCTGTGCTTTGAATCTACTCCGTGGAGATGAGCTCTGAATCTGCTCTGTGGAGCTGTGCTTTGAATTTACTCTGTGGAGATGAGCTTTAAAACTACTCAATGGAGATGAGCTTTGAATGTACTCTGGAGATGAGCTTGAATCTACTCTGTAGAGCTGTGCTTTGAATGTACTCTGGAGATGAGCTTTGAATCTTCTCTGGAGATGAGCTTTAATCTACTCTATGGAGCTGTGCCTTGCATCTCCTCTGTGGAAATGTGCTTTGTCTCTACCCTGTGGAGATGTACTTTGAATCTACTCTGTGGAGCTGTGCTTTAAATCTACTCTGGAGATGAGCTTAAATCTACACTGTGGAGATAAGCTCTCCACTGAAATTATCCGCAAATATGTGGATGCGGGACAAACAGTGACGTTAGTCCTACTTGACCTCAGCGCCGCATTTGATACGGTGGCTCATCCAACCTTACTTCAACGACTGAGGAAAGGAGGTTTGGTGGACCGAGCCATTGAATGGCTTGAGTCCTTCCTACACGAGCGTAGTTTTCAGGTGTCGCAGGAACCTTACTACTCTAAAAGTATTAAGCTGAACCAAGGGGTCCCTCAGGGCTCTATCTTGAGCCCTACCCTCTCTAATCTCTACATTGCCCTCTGGCAGAGATTATTGAAAAATTTGGGGTTAGTGTTGTGTCCTACGCTGACGACACACAATTAGTGGTGTCCCTAACACAGGAACATGAGAAGGCTGCCATCAATTTCTCGACATGCCTTCAAGAACTGGCGTCTTGGATGGCGGACAACTGCCTTAAACTTAATGGTAGCAAAACTGAAGTTCTTGTGCTAGGTAGAGCCCCCACTATTTGGTCGTCAGCGTGGTGGCCACAGACACTGGGACCTACCCCGCCCCCATGTGATCAGGTGAAGAATCTTGGGGTATGGCTGGACTCTAAGCTTTCTTTCGATAATCACATAAGGCGTGTGGCGGGGAAATGTTTTGGGGTTATGAGAGGTCTGTGGGAAGACCTTAGATGTACTGCCAGTTGCAGCAAGGAAAACTATGGTCCATGCCCTGGTGACGTCACGCTTGGATTACGGGAATGTCCTGTATTTGGGAGCCAGCTCCAAGTGTGTGCAAAGACTCCAGTGTATTCAGAATGCTGCGGCTCGTCTTGTTTTAATGTTACCTAGGAGAGCCTCCTCCAACAAGGCCCTGGTTTCCCTTCACGGTAAGGTAAGGCATTTTACAGAGAAAGGGCCCCACCTACCTGCACGACTTCCTTACCCCATACTCTCCGACCCGTCACTTGAGATCTAGCGGGACAGGGCAGGTTTGTATTCCTAACATCAGAAGAGCGAGGATGGGTGGCCGCTCTTTCTGTTTTCTGGCTGCCAAATGCTGGAATAAACTCCCCCGGGCTCCGGTTGGAGTCTGTGGAGACACTTTTCGGAAAAACTCAAAACCTGGCTTTTTCCTCCTCTGGGTTCTCTGGTTTAACCGCGTGTCTCCCTCTGCCAGCGATCTGAACTGTGCCGCAGCTCGGGGACACACTGGTTAGTGTAACCATGCGCTTTATAAGTTTGTTATTATTATTTTATTTAAGCTTTGAATCTACTTTATGAAGATGTGCTTTGAAGCTACTCTGTGGAGCTGTGCTTTGAATCTACTCTGTGGAGCAGTGCTTTGAATCTACTCTGTTGGACCGTACTTTGAATCTACTCTCTGGAGATGTACTTTGAATCTACTCTGTGGAGCTGTGCTTTAAATCTACTCTGGAGATGAATGAGCTTTGAATCTACTCTGTGAAGATGAGCTTTGAAGCTACTCCCTGGAGCTGTGCTTTGAAGCTACTCCCTGGAGCTGTGCTTTGAAGCTACTCCCTGGAGCTGTGCTTTGAAGCTACTCCCTGGAGCTGTGCTTTAAAGCTACTCCCTGGAATGTTCTTTGAAGCTACTCTCTTGAGCAGTGCTTTGAAGCTGTGCTTTGAAACTACTCTCTGGAGCTTTGCTTTGAAGCTACTCACTGGAGCAGTGCTTTGAAGCTACTCTCTGGAGCAGTGCTTTAAAGCTGTGCTTTGAAACTACTCTCTGGAGCTGTGCTTTGAAGCTACTCTGGAGCAGTGCTTTGAACCTGTGCTTTGAAACTACTCTCTGGAGCTGTGCTTTGCAGCTACTCTGTTGGACTGTGCTTTAAATCTACTCTGTTGGACTGTACTTTGAATCTACTCTGTGGAGATGTACTTTGAATCTACTCTGTGGAGATGTACTTTAAATCTACTCTGTGGAGCTGTACTTTAAATCTACTCTGTGGAGCTGTGCTTAAAATCTACTCTGGAGATGAATGAGCTTTGATTCTACTCTGTGGAGATGAGCTTTGTAGCTACTCCCTGGACTGTGCTTTGGAGCTACTCTCTGGAGCAGTGCTTTGAAGCTACTCTCTGGAGCAGTGCTTTGAAGCTGTGCTTTGAAACTACTCTCTGGAGCTGTGCTTTGAAGCTACTCTCTGGAGCAGTGCTTTGAAGCTACTCTCTGGACCAGTGCTTTGAAGCTGTGCTTTGAAACTACTCTCTGGGGCTGTGCTTTGAAGCTACTGTCTGGAGCAGTGCTTTGAAGCTACTCTGGAGAAGTGCTTTGAAGCTACTCTCTGGAGCAGTGTTTGAAGCTGTGCTTTGAAACTACTCTCTGGAGCTGTGCTTTGAAGCTGCTCCCTGAAGCTGTGCTTTGAAGCTACTCTTTGGAGCAGTGCTTTGAAGCTACTCTCTGGAGCAGTGCTTTGAAGCTGTGCTTTCAAACTACTCTGTGGAGCTGTGCTTTGAAGCTACTCTCTGGAGAAGTGCTTTGAAGCTACTCTCTGGAGAAGTGCTTTGAAGCTACTCTCTGGAGCAGTGCTTTGAAGCTGTGCTTTGAAACTACTCTCTGGAGCTGTGCTTTGAAGCTACTCTGTTGGACTGTGCTTTGAATCTACTCTGTTGGACCGTGCTTTGAATCTAATTTGTGGAGATGTACCTTGAATCTACTCTGTGGAGCTGTGCTTTGATTCTACTCTGGAGATTAATGAGCTTTGAACCTACTCTGTGGAGATGAGCTTTGAAGCTACTCCCTGGACTGTGCTTTGAAGCTACTCTCTGGATCAGTGCTTTGAAGCTGTGCTTTGAAAACTACTCTCTGGAATCGCTCTGTGAAGCACCCATCAGGAACTGTGTTTTGGGCTGTACTCGAGTTACCTTCTGGAGCTGTGTAGGAATGCTGCTGCTGATCTGCGCTGTGTGCAGAGAAGGCTGGGACTGCCAGAAGAAATCGCCTTGCAATAATATACAGTGTCATGCGCTGGGACAGGGATGCCGTGCTTGCTGATGTATGGAGGGCTGTGCTGACTTGATGAGCTGCTGTGTTAGGATTTTTGTCAAGCTCTGCATAAAGGGCACTGTGTCTTTGAGCCGCATGCGATACTTCCTGAATTTGTTTTTTTAGCGTCTGACCCTGTCGTGTCCCAGCAGCCAGCACCAGATGTCTTCTTTCTGGGACACAATGTTTGTTGGTGGGCCCCGGTCCTTCCCGTACCAAGATATTTTGTATTTCCTTTCTTTAGAACAACTACTGACTTTGTGAACATTTGCTTAGAGAGGAGGAGAGCTCGAAAAGGATCAGGAACAATAGAGAGTTGTTTTACTTCCCTGGATCACTAGTACACCGTGAAAATGGTTGGTAGAAAGCAAGCTGAATTTTCTAGGGCATTCTACATTAGTTTACAGTATGCAAATCTTTAGTTTAAGGACTTCGGGAAATCCATGCACAAAAACCACCGGGACTTCTGCTTGTGTTATGCCTGAATAATTGGGCAGTGACATTCATCCTCTTTATTTCAATATGCCATACTCGCTTCAAGGCAGGTGGTGCTTACTGAAGGGTATCACACCCGGAAGCGATTGGAGAACATGATAACACAGTATAAAGCACACGAAAATACAGCACCAGAGCTAAAGCTTATACTGTGTGTAAGAGAAAGGCAAAGTTACTCTTGTGCAGTCCAGTCTGAAACACTGGACACTGGGTGCATCCCACAAGGCTGGGACTGTCCTGATCTCTCTGATTTCAAGGGAGAGCTCTAAGAGAGAGGTACCCTCCGTGAGCCTGCTTTTATCTAGCACTAAAACTTCAGTGAGGCCATCGAGTGCTACAGATGTAAGAGTTTACCATTTGGCTAAAGCGGTATGGCTCGTACAGAATGGCTAAAGAGGTATGGCTCGTGCAGTATGGCTACAGAAGTATGGCTCGTGCAGTATGGCTACAGAAGTATGGCTCGTGCAGTATCCTGAAGTTAGTAGGGTGGATTGCTTTTGGAGTCTTTAAAGAGGTGTCGGGGGATGTGTTTCAATCCTGATTTACCGATGTTAGGACTGTGAGCCTTGTTCAGTTGTCTCTTCCTTTCTGCCTTCGTTTTGTAAAAGAAGGAGATTTGTACGCAATTGTGAAGACTGAGCACAGGTTTATCTTGGGGCAGGAAACAGATATTCTGTCTGATGCGTTGCTTTGGCGGTACTGACTGCAGGGTTAGGAGTTTGATGTTATCTCTACGTTGAATGACAACTTGTGCCGTATCCTTATCACACCGATGATGTCTGATCTACCTTGATTTGTGTGACAAAATTTGCTTAATTTTTTCAAGGTCAGGCAATCTATTCATTTCACAGGCCACACACCAGAATATTGCCACAATCTGATTTCCTACTTTGTTTTCCAACAAAGACTGTCTTCGTTATAGTGGCTTAATGCAGATTCTGTGATGGTTAGCCAGAACTAACTAGATATAGGGGAATTAAGCATTTATTCTTCCAAAAGTGTTCAGTTTGTGCTGTGTAAGGATTAGATGTTCGGCGGTAACTTAATAATTGAGTGCAATTTACACAACACCTTCTTGGTTCTATAGCAGGTGAACACAACTACAGAGAGTAAAGCTTCGGAGTTAAAAGAAATGAAAGAGTTATTAGCCAGGGATTTGAAAACCTTCTTAACCTATTGTTACAGTTTTCAGAGTGCAACCTAAGAGCAAGAGGGTTACCAATCCTGGCAGTGGCCATGAAAAGCCGTTATCACCATAAATGCCTCGCTGGTTTTGGGGAATTTAAAGTAATGCAATTTTGGCAGATCTTACAGCCCAGTGATGGATAAGCCACTAAAATTTAGAAGCTAACACATCGGCTGAATTTTCATTCATGGCTTAGTGGATAATGGTAATGGATGTGAAAATAACTCTTTTGCAGACTGGTAGCCAATGGAGACCAGAAAGAATTGAGGAAATATGATCTCTTTGGAGCAATCGAGATATCAGTCTTGCAGAACCATTTCACCACTTATTTCAAATGCGGCCAGATAATCACATTTTCACACTCTAGGTGCAATTTAACAAGCCCATGCATAACAGTTATGTGCAGATGAAACACCACATTGGTTTCAAAATCTTAAAGTGAAATAAAAAAACAAGGTGGGCACCCAGAGAGTATTTTCGGTCAGTTTAGATGCCCAGATTTCCAACTTTTAGCGAGATGAAGACATAGGCCCATTGCTAAAAGTCAGATCTCATAAGCCACAAGGCCCACCATCCCTTTCTCCTGCCTCTTTAATTTTTACCTCAACCCTTTTTTAATATCTTCTGGGTAAATCAGGTTAGCATTCAATCCTCAATCAGCAACACCTAAATAAGCATCAAGTGGCCCCAGGACAAAAGCCCGGTGGAGGAGCTTTGAGAAACCTTTGAAGAAGGTAGAGACCTGAATGCATAACAGTTTCCTACAACTCAGCAGTAATAACATTTATATTTTTGGGGATGCTTCCCGTTAACCTCGCATCCTATGCCAAACCTGCTCGTACACTGATTTCCTCTCTCTGCTAAAATGAAGAACCTGGGTTATTATGGTGATCCAGATTTGTCCCTTTCAGTACAGATCTGCCACTTTTTTAGGGAGTAACTTTTTCCCAGCTTATTCTCCCTTTGCTTTCCACCAGTCCCAAAGCTATGGTCATAGAAGCCCCTGTGAAGCCTGACCCACGGTGTGGTCGTAACCTGTATCCTGCTTTGCCAATTGAATGTGACTTCAGCAAGTTCAGAACACAGCAGTTACGTTCTTCCAAAATGATAGAGCTAGATGTCTTCCCTGGTAATTTACTGTCTTCGTAAAAAATGTAAGGCAGATATCACCTGTTTAGGATTATGCCCATGGTGAAGGCAGTAAATGCAGAAAGCATTTGGGTTGGCTGTGCAAACCTTTTTGCCACAGTAACTCCAGGCTTTAAAAAGAAATGCATTTGAAGGAGTCTTCAACATGTTGAAGAGGGCTTCCTGGCTCAAATACCCTGGTGAAAGATTTCTGGCTGCAGCTATCAAGAAGTTTCCCTGACACTTGATGTGTGGTAGAAAATCTGAACAGCTGAGCATTGGAGCACAGTTGAACCTCTTTCTCGCTCCACCTTATTGGCCAGAGTTTTAGCCTCATAACAGCGTGTACAAGTAGTGTATGACTGTTTCAATGTTAATTAAGTGTATGTGTGTGCTGCTATGTAAGCATTAACTACAGAGGATTCTCAGCTTGGCGATTGGGAAAAATTCCAGCATGTAAATCTATGAACGATATTATTGCTGGAGGACAGTAGTTACAGGTAAGTGACCATTTTCTTTCTCTGCAGATCTGCCCTACTTGTAATGAACGGGGCGGAGGGATGTTTTGGCACCCAGTCCACTTTTTTCTTTGCATCCTGCGACTTCTAGTCCTGCATTCATAAGAGGAAACCAAAACTACCGGAAAGTAGTGAATACATATAGTGCCGATAATCTACTCGTGTTTGACACGGAGAGGACTGAGCGCTCTAATACTTGTTATTCGTTCCATGAAATAATGAACAAACTGGGAGCTTTACCTCCAAAGCAGCACCCCATGTATCACTACTCCAGATAGGTAATAAAAACAATCCCATCAGATACATTAAGGACTTAGTCTCCAGCCACTCTTCTACTACCATGAGTGAAATTTAGCTACAGTGGTCTCTCTGCAAAACCAGGAACTACACCCAGAATGGGTAACAACAGAAATAAACAACACTTCAGACAGGTCTGGAGAAGAGGTTGGCTGCCATTTACAGAATATTCTCCAGAAACAGGTAATTACAGGTGGGACAATCAACGGTAAGGACATTAATATCCATTCCTTGTTTCTTCATCCTAAACTGCAACCTGCTTCAGGCAGCTAGAACCACTGTTGACGCTAAATGCACACTCATGTTCAGAGATCCAGGTCTTGCATGGCTAGTTCATTTTAGCTATGATCCCAATGAGATCAGAGGATTAGTAAAAAATCTTCTGAGGCCAGGCGCAAGACTCCTCTCAAGTAAAATTGCTGGAGAAAGCGTTGCTGTAATTCCATTGAAGATAATACAGAATTCTTGCAAATTCTAACCATGTCTGACATATCCCCTAATGGCAGAGCAACCAGGGATGATTAAGCTGTGTGATATATTGAATTGAAGGTTCTTTTAGGTAGAAACCAAGTTCTCCCAATAGCCAAAACATGGCTCCAGTATCAAAGCTGTACTGGTGAGGCCACGGAGAACATTACATTTAAGGCTTAGGTGTCAAGGTATGATTATGGAAATTAATTAGTCTGCACTGGGGAAATGGGCAGCAGCTTATAGACTTTGAGGATGTGTAAAATCTAATTTCAGTGGTCATCTGGAAAACCAGTGACTGACTGGCTCGAGATCTTTAAATAATCGTAGAGGATGGACTATTCGTAACTCCAATGATGGGGCGAGGAATGGTCTGCAAGAAGCTCTGTTTTGGAGTTGTGCTGGAGAAAGCACCCCACCGATGGTGAACCCTGATGCTATTTTTTCATGTTATTAGGAGATGCTTATGTTTCCAGGCACCATACTTTTAGCCATGTTGATCAGTTCATTGTCACACAGAGATGTTGAGTGAGAGCCAGGATCTGATACAGGTTTCTTTCTGACTTTAAGCACGGGTCCGATACAAGGAGCCGAGATGAGGTACATGGGTAGAGAGGAGATGTCGAAGTTTCCCAGCGTCGGCCCAAATGTAGTGAACTTTGATAGTGCTTTTAATGAAGGAAACACTTTCATTACTCTTATTACTCGCTCATTTTCTTCAGAAAAACATGTAACAAATAGTTTTGCAAAACAGCCAACCTGGTTTAGACTTGAACTGATCCTGTAGACATGGTAACCATTTGACATTTGTCAGGTGAGCAGCCATAAGGTCACTTGTAAAGGGTTACTAATCTCTCGCTTTTGTTTCATGTCATAACTAGTAATTGACCCAACCCTCTTCCTCCCAGCATTCCTAATTATCTCTCTTTTTCTTTTCTCTTGCCATGAGAAGCTGCACCTCTCAGAAACTGGAAGGAAGAAAGAGAAAGATCTGGTGGCAAAGGAAATTGAGAAATTGCGCACCTCCATCCAAACTTTGTGCCGCAGTGCACTCCCACTGGGGAAAATCATGGACTACATCCAGGAGGATATGGACGCCATGCAAAACGAGCTGCAGACGTGGCGCAATGAGAACAAGTTGCATGGAGAAGCTCTGCTCAGGGAACAGAGGTAAGGCAGGCTAGAAACCAGTTGGGGCATGTAGATTGACGGTTAATAGCAGTAAGAAGAACAGCAAAAAAGTACATTACTCAGGAGCCAGAAAAATATGAGATCAGAAGTAGGATATGGGCAGAGGCGAGGGGTTGAAAGACTGCAGAGTGTTAAAGAGATGAAAGGCTAGGGAAGGTGGGATCGAGGGATGGGCAGATATTAGTCGATAGGATCTTCAGAAGAGAAGAGTTAAGGGTGTCAGGAGCTAGAGAACGGTACAGGTAAGGAGAAGGCCAGAGGTAGGAGATCGGGAGCTAGAGATGAGAGGGCAGCATACCGGAGATTTAAAGCATGAGAACTGCAGAGATAAGGAGCAAAGAAGGGTCAGAAATAAAGAGAAAGGTAAGAGGATCGGAAGCTGTGGTAGAACAGAGGGAGTACTGAGCGCTAGGGTAGTATGGAATTAAAAGCATTTGAAGTATAGGGGAAGAAGTAATGAAACGGGTCCCTTGAGATTTGCAGAGCTCAAAAAATCTAAAACTAGAGAAAGACTGCAGTAATAACTGAAATAAGGAAAGGGCATCAGAGGACTGGAAACTAGGAAGCAGTAGACGTAAGGCTATAGTTGGAAATCACTGCCTCATGTGGAAGCTCTTGGAAGATGCGTGAATGCTATGGAGGTTAGTATACTAGCTGTGCCTCATGTGAACATTCCTGGAAGATATATGGCTGCTATGGAGGTTAGTGGAGGAGCTGTGCCTTATGAGGAAATACTTGAAGGAGTTGTGGCTAATGTTGAGGTTAGTGGAGGAGCAGTGCCTAATGTGGAGGTTTTTAGAGGAGACGTGACAAGTGTGCACATAGCTAAATTAACTGTGATGAGGGCTGAGATAGAGCATAGTAAGAATTAGATGGAAATTATGGGAGGAGGAGCTTTCAGGTGTGAAGTTAAATTCATAATGGGAAAACCATGCATGAGACTAGGCAACAAAATAAATACACGCACTATGTACGTAGGTAGATGTAAAAAAGGAGAAAGAAAGATAGGGAGTTCTACTCTGTTAGGACAAGAACCCTCACTCACCCAAAGGTGACATTCTTCATCATAGGATTCCCTCTTCACACCAGGACCACAAGGAACCCAGGGTGGGCTACAACTCCCCCGAGGGGGAGGAACAGAGGTATTTTAGAAAAAGATGAGCACTATTGATGGTAGGGAGCGAGGGGCAGAGTGCAAGTGTAGATGAAAAAAATATGTGACTAAATCTATCTCCTGGTGGGCAAAGATAATCTTTTATTCTGGTGCCCCCATTGGATAGGATTAAAAAGCTGAATAGGGATTATGGATATTACCCTATGTTATATGGTCAACATGTTTCTACTAAGCGGGACTTAAGAAGTTCAAGGCATTCCTTAGGACCAAAATATATATGTCACTCTGCTACTGTGAGAAAAATAACATAATAGCCATACTCAATGGCTATTCTTGTGGCCCCATTGCCGTAGTAGGGTCCACTAGATGCTGGAAAATAAACAGAAGCAGTTACTCATGTGAAACATTCAAATCAAGTAGCACCAGTGTCCATCACCAACACTTCAAAACTCATGTAAGGAAAACCTATAATCCCATTGAGCATTGGGAAATCCTTATCCTGCGCATGCAAGGAAGGATCAGCTCAACCGTCATCGGTCCCCTCTCAAAGTGCAGAGCTAAATGTGTACATAGAGAACAACATTAAAAACGGTTTGAAGACTCATTATTCCTAAAAATATATCAACTACAAACACCATGTGTTTTGGATAGGTGTAATAGGTGGTATCTGATAGACTACTAGCCGCAGATTCCTTAACGTAGAATTATCCCCAGGCGTGAGACTGGACCCGGAAAACTTTCTTTGCCCCAGCATCCCTGCGCGCCGGGGGGGCGGTACCACGCGACTCCGCCCTTACGTCGTCTGTGGGCGTGACGTCAGCGAGGTCACATAAGCCCCGCCCCGGCGCGCTGACATCAGTTTCCTTCTTTTCCGCGTGCAACGCGGATCCGGAATCGTGTCCCTGGCCTGTTTTCAGGCCTTCTTTTACGCTTTGCGTTGTGGAACAGTGTGCGAATGCCTTCGGGCTTCAAGTCCTGTACTTCTTGTGCGCGTCAGATGTCGGCGATGGACCCTCACCCTATTTGCATGTGGTGTCTGGGCGAGCACCATGACTCTACGGACTGCGACGCTTGCCAGCATCTGAAGCCGAAGTCCCGGCGGGAGCGCCGGATGAAGCTCCTGTCGGCCCGCTTATCCAGATCGGTGTCGTCACCGCGTCCGTCCCCCGCGGAAGGGCCCAGGAACCACCACTTCTGCCTCCGACATCGTCCTTCACCGAGGTCCCAGGGGCGTCGCTCGCCCGCCGGTAAGTCTTATAGCTTGTCCCCGAGGCCTGGTCCCCGTTCTGCGGAGGGCGCAGGTTCTCCTGGGGGCATGCGGCCTCGTTCGTCGCCACCCTACCCGCAGTTTACTGGCGTTGGGGCGACAAGGGCCCAAATGGGGGCCTATGCTGCGGCTCTGCAGGCTTCCTTGGCCCCTCCTCCTCCTCTTCCGGAGACGTCCGCGGATCCCTTGCCACGTGCAGCACCTTCCGCGGAGTCGCCGGCGGCTCCGGCGCCGACGGGTTCGGCTCCAGGTTTTGGGGGTGTGATGTCGTCGGGGTGCGGCCCTACGGGGTTCCCCTCTTCGGCCCACGGTGCCTCTGCCTCGCCGCAAACCCCCACGGGGTCCCTGTGGTGTCGCAGGAGGTCGCCGGGACTCGCGGTTCATCCCCGAGTCCCCCTCGGTCCTCTGGGCAGGCGGCAGCCTTGCCGGAGGCCGAGCCGACGCCGCTCAGGTGCCGACGGCTGTCGGCCCTGACGGCGCCGTGGGTGCTGGCTAGGGGCCGGGGATTTTCCCCCGGGTCCCTCTCGGCCCTCCGTGCAGGCGGCTGCCTCGTCTGAGGTCGGGTCGGCGCCTTTTCGGCGCCGTTCTTTAGCCACCCTGGCTCCGACCCCGCCCCATTCTCCTGGGGCGCAAGTGCTGGTAAGGGTCGACTCGGCATCCCCGGTGTCAGCACCGGCGCCGGTCGACGTCGCACTGGCACCTGTGGCGGACTCCACGGCGCCATGCCGGCGTCGGGTAGTCGACTCGTCTCCAGAAGTCCCCTCCTCTCTGGAGGTTTGTCACCTTTTGGTCTCCTCTTCCCCGGAGACGGGCCGCCGCGTCGTTGCTTTTTCTCCGGCGTCTTCCAGGGAGGGCTCTTCGCCGTCCCCGCGATCTCGGCCTTCCCCGGAGGCGCCTCAGGCCCCCCACTCATCCGTGGGTCCTCCATTCAGGGGCTGGCAGTTTTTTCTTCCAGCTGGACTCTGGGATGGCCGGCTTAGTTTACAGCCATCGCCCACGGAGAAATTGCTCTCTCCCCCACGACGCCCTACGGAGTCGGGTGCGGCTTTTGTCCGGGCCATTTCCACGGCCGCTGGCATTTGTTAGAGGTTCACCAGAACCCTGATGGAGGACGGGAGCTGCTTCTTCCATTCGAAGCTTCGCTCCATACTTCTCTTCTGGGGGCCTGGGGGAGCCCTGCCACGGGTGATCCCGTGCCTCAGCCGCTCCTACATCGCCATCGCCCTGCTCTGCACGATCCAGTCTGCCTTTCTTTCCACCCTTCTACACAGGGCCCTCTTCTGCAGACTGCTTTTCTTTCCTTGCCCTTGGTGTTGTTTCCTCCATCACGGGAGGCACAGAGCTTGGATTCATGGGGGCGTCACATCTTCGCTTCCTCTAGTGCTGCTTTGCGAGCGCTCAACACCCTTTGTGTGTTGGCCAGGGCTACTTCCAGTCTGTGGGATTCCGTTTAGTCCCTTCTGTCTGGTGCCTCCCCCGAAGGTGTCCGCGCTGATCTGCGGACCCATGTGTTGGATGGCCGGGAGTTGGCCGAGTTTATTCTTCGTTCGGCCTTAGATGTTTCTGATGCTCTCGGCCGCGCCATGGAAACTTCAGTAGCTCTCCGTCGCCATGCTTGGTTGAGGGATAGCGTTTTTCCAGAGAATATTAGGGAGCGTCTGGTTGACCTGCCTTTTGATGGGGTTCTTTTGTTTAACACCCATGCGGACTCCGCCATTCAGCGGCCTCTTGCGGGGCTCCGACCACCTCCCCCTCCGTAAGCTTTGTCGGTCCTCTGGTGCCTTATGGGAGACGTTATCCCACCCTTTTTTCGGGGTCTAGTGCTTCGCTTGGTCCGGTTGTGTGTTCCGTGTGGTTTGGCGTGCCTTCGGGGTCCTTAGGTTGGCCCCTCTGTACTGTTGGCTGCTGGTACAGCCCCCTTTTGGCTTCTGTGTCTTTTTTGGCTGACTGACAAGCCGTCTGTGGTTTTACCCGCAGGTCCTTTATGTTCTTGTCCTCTGCGTCGGAATTCTTTTTCCTAAGAGGTGTTCCCATGTTTTCCTTGGGACGTATCATGCCCTAAGTGGGGTACATGTAGCTATTACATAGCTCTGTCCTACGCTGGGGAGGTGTGGATGCCCTTTTTCGGGTTCCTTGCCTTTCCTGGCATCACTGTATGCCGCTGGTGCGGTCTCTTTTGCCTTTGTCTTGGTGCAGCTTACGCTGCTCCCACGTCTGTCATTCTCAGTGTTCGCTACATCGCTAGGCCGGCCTGGCATGCCATCTACGGCATCGTGCTGTGGCGTTTCCGCCTTCCTGTCCGGCGTTCGGCCTGGTCCTCTGTCTGGTGTTCCAGAGGGGGCTACGTTTCTTCTCTCCTCTTTCTCTTCTGCCTGGTCCCACTTCTTTCGTGGGCCGGTGTGTGTCTCTGGCACGGCCCCCCTTTGGGGATTGTTCTGGATTTCCCTGGCCGCTGTCCTCGGCTTGCGCCTGGCTTGTTCTGGGTGCACTGCTCCATGGTGTTGCCGGCTGCGCATGCCTGCTTGTTATGGTCCACCGCCGTGGCTCTTGGTGTGTTCCCTTGTGCCCCTGCCTCTTGTTCTGCTGGGGCTTTGCGCACCTGTGCCTTTCTTCTTCGCCTGCGCCTTTTGGCTGTGAAGCCGCTCCTGCCTTGTCCGCTGCCTTGAGGCGGATGCCTGTTCAGCTGCCCCCCTATCGCTGTGTCTGTGTTTTCCTGCCGCAGGCTCTGCCTCCGGTTCTACATCTTCTCCTTGGAGTTTGGGGTGGTTCTTTTCTTCCTTGGTGCTCCTCTGGCCCTGTCTGCCCCTACGGGGTTTTCTGGCGGTTGTACCTTGGATGGGCTTGGGTTTTCCTGGCCTTCCCTTCGCCTCGTTCTTGCTTGCTTCTGCTTGGAGAGGGCTGGGTCGCCCTTCTTCTCCCTGTGACACATCCCCTGCTGGGGCCCTGTGTTCTTCCAAGCTGGTGAGCTTCTCTCGCAGACCCTCCTCCCCTCTGGGTATGGCTAGGGTATCTATTCTACGTTAAGGAATCTGCGGCTAGTAGTCTCTATCAGATGTACAAGTTACTTACCTTCGGTAACGATGTATCTGGTAGAGACGATTCTAGCTGCAGATTACTTCACGACCCACCCTTCCTCCCTGTTCTGCGAGGATCTTCTGTTTGGTCTTCTGCACTCGCCTCCCTCCGGGTGGCTTGTCTTCTGTGGGGGTATGCTTCGCCTCCTCCTGGACAGGATGCTTTGTTCTGCTTGATTGTTCCACCCGTTCCTTTCTGAACTGAGGTCGGTTGGTTCATGGGTGCTTCTGCCTCCCTCCACTTGGTTTTTTCTCCAAGTGTAGGGGCCTCCTTGACTCTTCTCCTTTTACTGGCTTGGGGTTCCTGATTCCTTTGCAGTTCTCTGCGTTGTTTTTTTTTTGCTTGTACCCCGGCCCTTTCGCTCCTTTCAGGGGATACGGCCCTCCTTGATGGTGTCGTCTGGGGGTGAATTGCTGTTACTCCTCTGTTTCGGGCTTGTTGCCCCTTCACTGTTGTGGATTGTGATTGCAGATTCTCTCTCTCTTCTGCTATAGCGTTTTTCACATGTGTTCTGCCTCCAAGGGGGATGTCGCCTTGGCTTGCAAGGTTGCTCCTCGGGCGGCGCTCTGCTCTTTCCCTGCTGTGGCTTTCGCTGCTATGACTTTTTGGTACCTTGGTGCTTGGCACTTTTCCAATTGGTGCTGTTCCTCACCTTTCGTTTCTCTCTTTCTTTTTCACCGATTTTTCGCACACTGTTCCCATACTCCCCACAATTTTGTTTGTGATGGCTCCGCGTTGTGGCGCGGAAAAGTTCTCCGAAGAAAACTGATGTCAGCGCGCCGGGGCGGGGCTTATGTGACCTTGCTGACGTCACGCCCGCGGACGACGTAAGGGCGGAGTCGCGTGGTACCGCCCCCCCCGGCGCGCAGGGAGGCTGGGGCAAAGAAAGTTTTCCGGGTCCAGTCTCACGCCTGGGGATAATTCTACGTTAAGGAATCTGCGGCTAGAATCGTCTCTACCAGATACATCGTTACCGAAGGTAAGTAACTTGTACAACAGCATTAATGAACACAGCGCTTAGGAGCCTAAAATAGGTTCATACAGGGACATTTAACCGGTTTTAGTTTTTGGATGAAATGCTTGACATGAATAATGATAGCCAAACTACTAAGGAGTTATCCATTACGTTATGAAAATGATACAGTGCATTCAAACACAGGTCTTTGTAGTTGATATATTTTTAGGAATAATGAGTCATCAAACCGTTTTTGATTTTGTTCTGGAGGGAACACATTTAGCTCTGCACTTTGAGAGGGTACCGATGATGGTTGAGCTGATCCTTACTTACATTATCAGGGTAAGGATTTCCCAATGTTCACTGGGATTCTAGGTTTACCTTACACAAGTTTTGGAGTGTTGGTGATGGACACTGGTGCCACTTGATTTGAATGTTTCGCATGAGTAACTGCTTCTGTTTATTTTCCAGCATCTAGTGGACCCTACTATGGCGACGGGGCCACAAGAATGGCCATCGAGTTGACTGTATAGCTATTATGTTATTTTTTTTCACATTCGCAGAGTGACATATATATTTTGGTGCTGAGGAATGCTTTGAACTTTTTAAGTCCTGTTTGGCTGAAACATGTTGACCATATAACATAGGGTAATATCTATAATCCCTATTCAGCTTTTTAATCCTATCCAATGGGGGCACCAGAATAAAAGATTATCTTTGCCCACCAGGAGATCGTTTTATTCATACATTTTTTTCATCTACACTTGCACTTTGCCCCTCGCTCCCTAACATCAATAGTGCTCATCTTCTTCTAAAACACCTCTGCTCCTCCCCCTCGGGGGAGTTGTAGCCCACACCGGGTTCCTTGCGGTCCCGGTGTGAGGAGGGAGCTCTATGATGAATCGTGTCAGTTTTGGGTGAGTGAGTGTTCTTGTCCTAACAGAGCAGTGCTCCCTATCTTTCTTTCTCCGTTTTTACATCTACCCTCGTACATAGTGTGTGTATTCATATTGGAACAGTACGGTTACTTGGATGGTATAATGCTCCTATCAAAACCTTTCATGTGAGTTCACACTAGACAACAAAAGACATGAAGTCAGTAGTGGTACACCAGAGATTCGGCACTCCTTAAGGACGTAGAACAAAGTTGTTATCCACAAGATTTCAGCATCTTCGTCTTTGATGGGGCTATAGGTAATATGCTATGCAGTGTAGTGATCTGTCTTCCAGATGGCAGAAAGCATGTAGTAGGCTTTGAATAGGTCAGTTGTGTTTGTCTTTGTCACCTGATGAACTGATGACTTTTCATCTGCAGCATCACAGACAGCGCTGTGGAGCCCCTGCGAATAGAACTGACTGATCTAGAGCAGCTGATCAAAGAACAGCAGGACAAGATCTGTGCGGTTAAAGCCAACATCCTGAAGAACGAGGAGAAAATACAGAAAATGGTGTTCAGCATCAGTGCCTCCTCCAGAACGTGAGGCAGAGAGGGCACTTGGGACAGTCCGTTCATTAAATATTTCCAACTCCGCACATCATGGAATATCTGGATATTTTATAAATCTATTTATGAAGCTGGACATCTTGCTAAAGGTCACATGGTTTTTTGAACCTGGTTCCCATATTTGATTTGTCTTGCAAGGGGTAAAGGGCAGAGGTGGGGTTACTTGACGACATTCAAGAAGAAGGGACTGCCTTGGTATGTAATCATCTTGTAAACAAACTGGTATGAGGGCACCAAAAAAAGAGAGAAAACATTCTCATGCGTTGGATTATTTTCATTAAGTTAAAATATTACTTACTGGCTGGAGGATCTCAGAACACATTTTTAAAGTTTTCCGCAGGGTTCTCTGTATGTTAAATATTCTGAGTCCTGGTGAGACAAGACTTCCAGAATTCTATGATTCAACTAAAGCATCTCTATTCAGATTTTCCACATGTTCTGCGATAATTTCGAAACAGGAATGGTGCCTTATTTGCCTCTCCAAATATTTTGAGCCATTCATTCTGCCTGATAGCTGGAAAAAACCTTTTTTTCTCAGGTTTTTTTTATTCAAACTATATTTCTGTCCCACCTATCCAAACTTTTCCCCAAATAACTGTATCTTCTCAAATAAAAGTGGTGTAGGATGCATTCCTTTGGTAATAACGTTGAGTACTGAACGAGTCTTAGTTCCTCGTGAATAGGGTTGAACCTAGAGACAGTCATGTTTTCAGTCAGTGGTCAAGGATAAAACATTTCTAGTGCAGCCCACCAACATAACAAAAATGCCTCGAGTGAGCCAATAAGGAAGCAGAGGGTACCAGATTTCATTTGGATCTGCTTTGCTATCAGTGGGCCTCAGCCCATTGATAGGAAAGCACTTCTGAAAAAGTGGGAAGCAAAAAACTGGATCTGTCAGTGGAGCACTGCCAGAAGATCATCATAAAGGCATTCTCCATTTTGTCATGGGTGTTTGGGAAACACATTTTCGTGGCACTGCTGAAAGTCTCACAACTTCACATTCAGATATCTGAAGTCATTCATGGAAATGCCCGACTGTAAACTAGTTTGGGGAAGGAACTTCTTTAGTTATTTTGTCGATTTAAATAATCTATCACCTATTAAGGCAATTCTTGTCTTAAGATGCAGGTAAAGGTACATTATTATAAACTGCCATCATTTAACTTGGCAGTCTGATTTCGGATATTCTACAAAGTACACATTTGAACCCACCTCCTGATTTTCTAGAAATTCTGTGCCAAGTTCCATCCTTATTTCGTGCACAGTGGAATTTAGTTGTATTCATTATTTGCATTTGGCTAAACCTTAAAGAATCTTTCGTGTTAGAGAGTTTTGCTAGTCATCATTGTTTCAAGATATATCTTTAGTGAAAGATGTATCCGTGAGCTACATCCAGTTTTCCAGATGTCTCTTGGATTCCTGACCATGGTGATGCCAGATTTTTATTTAAATCAATCTGTTAATCTTCCCGATTTTCCTTTCTAGTCCATTTTCTCCATCTGCAGACTTAGTCTAAGACTTGAAATTGAGTGAGTTTTGTACGTCTTTTTGGATAGAGTCCGAATCTCAGGCTACTGCTTCATGGCTGACAAAGCCGTGCTCATTAGTCAATTAGTGTCTAAGCTGACACTTTCTAGGTGGTGTTTTGTGCGGTTTATCCAATTCTGTTACTAAAAGAGAGGTGTATGTTTTTACCAGATGAATCAAGAGCTCATACTGAAAGTGGCAACTTTTCATCAACAGTTTCAAAGAGATCTGCAAACTTCTGAAATCTTAAAAAATGTGTTCTGTGGCCCTTGTCAATAGAGAGGAAAATTATAATCTTAAATATGAGGGTACCAACGCTGGAGAACAACTGTTACTAGTGAGTAAAGTTTTATTATCTGAGGAGCAGGGTCATTATGTGATTGGGTGAATATTACCTGATGTACTGGGTCTTTCCATTATTGAGCTATTATCAACTGGCGAGCGGAGGAAGATGGTGGCTGACTTAACATCACTGGACGGGCAGAGCCCGCCTGTGAATATATGAATGTTATAGAATCAGCAGAGCATGTCCGTCATTGGTGTCACATGGATGAATGGGAAGCCTAGGTCTAACCTCACCTACAAGAGCCCACCTCTAAATATGTGAATGTTATAGACTCAGCAGAGCATGTCCGTCATTGGTGTCACATGGATGAATGGGAAGCCTAAGTCTTACCTCACCTACAAGAGCCCGCCTCTAAATATGTGAATGTTATAGACTCAGCAGAGCATGTCCGTCATTGGTGTCACATGGATGAATGGGAAGCCTAAGTCTTACCTCACCTACAAGAGCCCGCCTCTAAATATGTGAATGTTATAGACTCAGCAGAGCATGTCCGTCATTGGTGTCACATGGATGAATGGGAAGCCTAAGTCTTACCTCACCTACAAGAGCCCGCCTCTAAATATGTGAATGTTATAGACTCAGCAGAGCATGTCCGTCATTGGTGTCACATGGATGAATGGGAAGCCTAAGTCTTACCTCACCTACAATCCTAACATGAGGATTCCCAGATATGATTGATAATTTGAGAACAGGCGATATCTAGTTATACCCGGTGAGACTATATCTAATTTATGCCGAGCGAGGAGGTCAGTATGTGTGGATCCTGCTTGTAAAGAGAGCAGGTCTGGATTCTTTCGCTGTTAGGCAGTAGTACACATGTGCGTGATGCAGACACTAGCCTTTGATTTTTTTAAGATTAGATATTTAATCTAGGATGCAGGGGTCATTTCTTGTGCTTCTGAGTGGAACATATCATACAGAGGGTGCTGGTCACAGAGTGTTAGCTTTGGAGTACAACTGCTCCCTGAAAGAATGGGTGCATTAAAGTTTGTTCGCAGAGTGCAGGGCGAGCCATATGCTTTCAGACAGATGCAGATGCCCTCTATTTTGCTTGTAGATGTGCTTGGAGCACTCACTCATGCAATGCATGTGTGATTGCTAGAATATGTTATGTTATGTCTATTTTTATAGCGCACTAATCACCCTCAAGGGTGTCCAGGTGCTTGAGCAGGTGCGTAGGCGAGTGTCCTCTCAGTAATTCGAAGAGCCAGGTCTTCAGCTTCTTGTGGACCTAAAGAAGTGAGGAGGAGGCTCTGATGTGTTGTGGGAGGCTGTTCCATGCGATGTATGAAAACGAAGGACTTCCTGTTCTGCTCTTGTGATGGCAGAGGATGAGTGAGAATGAGCGTAGGTGTCTGTAGCGGTTTGAATCCTTGCATTATGCCCATGCCTATGCTGAGGGGAGCCTCATATGAACGGAATGTAGGCGCTCATTCCTTCTGTCTATTCTGCCTTTGACACGGTCTCCCATTCCATTCTAATTCGCAGGTTACATGAGGCAGGTCTCCATGGCAGAGCGCTACACTGGCTAAGGGACTTCCTGGACAACTGCACACAAAATGTCTGTCTTAGCCCCTTCAAGTCAAGAATGATGTATACTAACAAGGGGGTTCCCCAGGGATCACGCCTGAGCCTAACACTGTTTAATATCTATGTAGCACTGCTAGCTTAAATTGTGTGATTGTGTAGTGTGGAGATCATGCCATATGCAGATGACACTCAACTTCTCATCTCCTTTGGCCCTGTCCCAGATAAAGTGAAAGCTAAATTTGTGGGTTGCATGAGGGAAATCGTAGTCTGTGTGAATAACAACTGTCTAGACCACGGGTACTCATAGTACGGCCCGCGGGCCGCCAGCGGCCCGGCAAGCCTTCCTTGGCGGCCCGCGGACCTTGCAGACATCGTACCTGTGTTTTTTTATTTTTTTTACAGTGTGTCGGCAAACACAGACTCTGCTCTATGGGGGCCGGGCGATTCCGATAGTCCGAGTGGAGCTGCAGGGGCGCTAAGAGGTGAAATACAACAAAGCCTCGTTATCATGCAGATGGTCTTTTAAAGACCTGTGAAGTACTCGGGTTCGGCTGTGTGCACGCCCGGGAAGCTGTCTCAGCCCGGGCTGCCACACACGCGGGGTGAGGTGACAGAGAATGATAGAGGACAGCAGGGTGTGAGAGCCGGGTGAGGTGACAGAGGGCAGCAGGGAGTGAGAGCCCGGTGAGGGGATGGAGGGTAGCAGGGAGTGAGAGCCGGGTAAGATGGCAGAGGGTTACAGAGGGCAGCAGGGAGTGAGAGCCGGGTGAGGTGACGGAGGGCAGGGAGTGAGAGCCGGGTGAGGTGACGGAGGGCAGCAGGGAGTGAGAGCCGGGTGAGATGGCAGAGGGTGACAGAGGGCAGCAGGGAGTGAGAGCCGGGTGAGGTGGCAGAGGGCAGCAGGGAGTGAGAGCCGGGTGAGGTGACAGAGGGCAGCAGGGAGTGAGAGCCGGGTAAGATGGCAGAGGGTTACAGAGGGCAGCAGGGAGTGAGAGCCGGGTGAGGTGACGGAGGGCAGCAGGGAGTGAGAGCCGGGTGAGGTGACGGAGGGCAGCAGGGAGTGAGAGCCGGGTGAGGTGGCAGAGGGCAGCAAGGGAGTGAGAGCCGGGTGAGGTGACAGAGGGCAGCTGGGAGTGAGAGCCGGGTGAGGTGACGGAGGGCAGCAGGGAGTGAGAGCCGGGTGTGATGGCAGAGGGTGACGGAGGGCAGCAGGGAGTGAGAGCCGGATGAGGTGACAGAGGGTTGCAGGGAGTGAGAGCCTGGTAAGGTGACAGAGGGTTGCAGGGAGTGAGAGCCGGGTACGGTGACAGAGGGGGACAGAGGGCAGTAGGGAGTGAGAGCCGGGTGAGGTGACGGAGGGCAGCAGGGAGTGAGAGCCGGGTAAGGTGACGGAGGGTGACAGAGGGCAGCAGGGAGTGAGAGCCGGGTGAGGTGTGCGTTAAGAGCCTGTGATGTGATGCTTCCCGCCAGCCTGTAGTCAGAGAGTTGAGCCAAGGCCAGGGAGCTCAGGCCTGGGAGGGAGACAGAGAGAGAGGGAGACAGAGAGAGAGGGAGACAGAGAGAGAGGGAGACAGAGAGAGAGGGAGACAGAGAGAGAGGGAGACAGAGAGAGAGGGAGACGGAGAGAGAGGGAGAGAGAGGGAGAGGGAGACAGCGAGCGAGGGAGACAGAGAGCGAGGGAGACGGAGACCGAGAGCGAGGGAGACAGAGAGCGAGGGAGACAGAGAGCGAGGGAGACAGAGCGAGGGAGACACAGAGCGAGGGAGACACAGAGCGAGGGAGGCACAGAGCGAGGGAGACACAGAGCGAGGGAGACAGAGAGCGAGGGAACAGAGTGGGAGGGAGACAGAGTGGGAGGGAGACAGAGTGGGAGGGAGACAGAGTGGGAGGGAGACAGAGTGGGAGGGAGACAGAGTGGGAGGGAGACAGAGTGGGAGGGAGACAGACACAGGGAGGGAGACACAGGGAGGGAGACACAGGGAGGGAGACACAGGGAGAGGGAGGGAGAGGGAGGGAGACAGGGAGAGAGAGAGGGAGGGAGACAGAGAGAGAGAGAGAGGGAGACAGAGAGAGAGAGGGAGGGAGATAGAGAGGGAGACAGAGGGAGACAGACAGAGGGAGACAGACAGAGAGGGAGACAGACAGAGGGAGACAGACAGAGAGGGAGACAGAGAGAGAGGGAGACAGAGAGGGAGGGAGACAGAGAGGGAGGGAGGGAGACAGAGAGAGGGAGACAGAGAGAGGGATACAGAGGGAGAGACAGAGAGAGGAATACAGAGGGAGAGACAGGGAGAGAGAGAGGGAGGGAGACAGAGACAGAGAGGGAGACAGAGAGGGAGACAGAGGGAGACAGAGAGAGACAGAGGGAGACAGAGGGAGACAGTCAGAGGGAGGGAGGCAGACAGAGGGAGGGAGGAGGGCGACAGGCAGAGGGAGACAGAGGGAGGGAGACAGAGGGAGACAGGGGGAGACACAGAGGGAGGGAGACAGAGAGAGGGAGGGAGACAGAGGGAGACAGGGGGAGACACAGAGGGAGGGAGACAGAGAGAGGGAGGGAGACAGAGACAGACAGAGGGAGACAGACAGAGGGAGGGAGACAGAGGGAGGGAGACAGAGAGGGGGAGGGAGGGAGAGAGGGGGAGGGAGACAGAGAGAGAGAGAGGGAGAGAGAGAGAGAGAGAGGGAGGGAGACAGAGAGAGAGAGAGAGAGAGACAGAGAGAGGGAGGGAGACAGACAGAGAGAGAGATGTGTATGCCGGGTCCGGTGGCTCAGTGGACGAAGGCGTCCGCTGCAGGGGCCTGTGTTCCACCTCATGGTCACAGTTTTGTTTTGCTCTAGCCCCGCCCCCTCCCCCAATGACCCCGCCCCCACAGGTGTGGCCCTCGGCCACAAACCACACTGTAAATTTGGCCCCCAAGAGAAAGTTTGTGAGTACCCATGGTCTAGACAGTAGGAAGATCGAGATCATGTTATTCGGCAAAGCCAGCGAGATATGAGTTGCGGCTGGTGGCCCCCGGAACGTGGTCTAGCCCTTGCACCTAAGCAGGTGGGGAAAAATCTTGGTGTGAAAATAGATCAATCACTGCCCATGAAAGATCAAGTCAATACCACATGCGGCACCTGTTTTGCCACAATGAGGCTCCTAAAAAAGTTTTTCATGGCCCTCGTCCAGGCTCTTATAATCACTCGCCTGGACTATGGGAACATATTATTTGTAGCAGCGAATGACATCCTGCTGACCAAGCTGCAAGTATTACAGAACACATCCGCACAGCTGATCTGCAATTTACCGGCATGGTCGTCCTCTACATCAATTTCAAGGAAACTGCAATGGTTGCCTATCAGAAAGCAGGCAGTTTTTAAACTCTGCTGTCTGACGTGTAAGGCACTTTACAAGGCCCGTCCCATCTATCTGTACTCACGACTTAGTTACTACCAGCCCTCCAGACAGCTAAGGTCCTCAAACAAAGATCTCTTGCACACCCCACGCATGCGTACTTCAAGATCTGGGGGAAGATCTTTTCTTATACAGCCCCATACCACTGGAATAAACTCTCTCTTCATCTTCGTACCTGCCAGATTTTATAAACATCAAGAAGATGTTAAAAACTTGGTGGTTTTAGAATGTCTTAACTTGCCTGAACAGGACAGCGCTGAGATACTCCTCCGGGAGTGAGTCTTGCACTGTATCAAAAAAATAGAAAGAAAGAAATATATTTGTAGTGAGACTGCTTACACAGAATACAGGCATACATTCCGGTCCTCTGAGGTGACACATCTCAAACACTGAATAGGCAGGCCAGTTCTGTGCAAGTCGGTAAGACCTTTCACATGGGTGTGCATGCACAGATACGTTGAAAGCAGGTGTTTGTCTCTTTCATCTGAAGCAAATCTTAGCACACACGTGATGCAGTGGTCGATGTTTCCTGGAGGTAGGGTGACCAACTGGCATGGGTGCAAATTCAGGACAGTCAGTGTAAAAATTCAGGACAAAGGGTCAAAATTCAGGACAAAAATTCAGGACAGGAGTTCAAAATTCAGGACATTACTTAGGGATAAAAGATAAGTTTTACAGACTCATCAGAGGAGGTCGCGCAATAGTATAAAAGTAAGTAAATAGACAACCACTTAAGTACAAGTCAAAATAAGTTTATATTAGTTTGAAACAATTGTGCACTTCACAGTTTTTCAGTATGCGGGCAGCTTTGAGCAACTGTGCAGGTCTTTTTGTGGTATTTCATATGATAATAATCTTTGTATATGGTTACTGCACTTGGTTGTCCACTCTGATATTTTGTTTACAATTCATGGTCCTGAGCAGGCATGTTTGGTGAGAGAAATAGTTGGGAAGATCTACTGGGATAGACATTGTGTGATGTTAAGCGGCCCACATAGGATGCAGCTAATTTGGACCTGCAGTGCTGGACTAGAGTACAGTCCTCCGAGTGACCAGATTTATTTGTCAGATAGCTTCAAGCATTCCATTTCTGTTCAGCTGGTGATGACTGGTACAGGGGCTGGTATAGTATTGAGTGATGGATAAGACCCATAGCGGAGAGGTCTTGTATAAGGGTAAGAGCATTAAGCAGGAAAAGGGAGTTATTAACCAGACTGCATGAGCTATAATTGACTGCACACTGCTGAGTGTAATGGTATTATTGTGGGTCAGAGCGGTTAGATAGGTGTTGACATTGCTATATCATGCCCTGGCTAGCCATATATCAGTCCTCCTTATTTTAGCTGTAGATTGGAAATAGTATACTGATTGGGCCATTTCATTTCTGCGAGTTTTAAACTGCAGATTCTCATTGATGCACAGAAGTGTGCTATAGACTAGAAACTGTATACGCTGTTGAGGCATTATTGTAAGGCAGAAGGAGGCACTATCTGTTACATACAGAACGTTTTCTATTGAAATGGAAGCAAAATGCCATCATTCAGTTTTACTGATAAATCGATATAGCGCACAAATACTAATGTGTGGAAATGTGGTTTCAGCAAATATGTATCATTTGAACATCACCACGTAAAGTGTCTTGATTGTTTTGATCCTATTAAAACTCTGTTTCCAGCACACTTCTGAATTACAAACAAGGGGTCCATTTGTCGTTTCCTAACTGCTGATATGTTTTGAAACATTTGCACAGTTTATTTACAGACATTTAAAAGTTGTTGTGTGTTACAAACTGACAGCTCACAGCCTTTATTTTCGCACCCTGAAGAAAATTTGGGAAAACATGGTTCATTCTACAACACATTTGTCATTATATATCAATTGTATTAGCTTCTAAAGCATAGTAAATAATGACTTTACTGTGCACCAGGATATGACAATCTTTGATGGGGCTCTTCAATGATTGCCTCACTATCACAAACAGTGCCTGTCATCTTTCCACAGCCCCTCTCTCGCATGTATTTCATTTTTTTATAGACCTTCTCATACCAGTATAATATGTTGGCGCACTTTACATCACACACATACAGAGACAATGAATCATACATGTGTAAATCAGTGTATGGAACATGTTACATAAGGCAAAGGACACTACAAGGTGTAGGATGCACATGTCACCTATACTGGTAGGCATTTTTGAAGTACGCTTGGTCTGAAAAAGAACAAACTCAGGATTCAGAACTTAGCACCGTGATTAGAGTTAACTTTAATGATAAGAATTTATTCCTACCCTAACAAACCTTTTTTAGCAACATCAGGATAATGAAAGACTGGGAAGAAAACATAACTTTGTAACCTGTACCATGCAGATTGCATGCAGCTCTTTGATGGAAGTTCATAGCTCCCTGCTAGATTAAGTAGGTAATTTATGAAATGCATAGTAGCAAAAGAATCTCAGTGACAAAAGTAGTAACCCACTGAGATCTGCACATAAAATACTATTCTATGATATGCATAGTACACTTCTTTGCAGCAGGCATATTAACCCTCTGTGCTACCTTAGATGATTCAAAACTCCCATCTCGCTCCTGCAGGTACATTAGTCACCAGACACTGGTGAACCACACCTGAATATAAGTGAGGCCGCTTTTTATTGTTGCCCGAAAACTGCTGGATATACAAGGAACTTTGCAGTGCCAGCCCCCAGTAACAAAACTGCCCCCCCCCCACCTTTCCAGCCTCCCAGGGAAACGCCTGATGCCCGGTCCAGCCAGTCCTGCCTTGCTACCATCCTCCAATGGTGCCCCTCATCTTCACATAGACCCTCTCTCATGTGTATTTAATTTCTTTTATAGTGCTTTTATAGTGCTTTTATAGTGCTACTCATCCCAAATATGTTACATCACACACATATTATATACAGACGATGACTCATATAAATGTGAAAGTCAATGTATAGGAAATGTTGCTTAAGATAATGGGGGTTACATGGTGTAATCATAATTTCATCTATCATTCAGTCTTTCACCATTCATTCTGTCCTTCCATCTGTGTGCCCATCCATGTCCATATTCAACCATTTACAAACCTATCCATCATGTATCCTTTCATCCATCCTTTCACTCATCCATCCCTCCATCCACCCTTTTACTCATCAATACATTATCCATCCATCCACCCTTTCACCCTATCCATCTGTACACTCATCCATCCACTCTTCCACCCATCCGTCCATCCAGCCATTTACCCATCCAGTCATCCTTTCACTTACTCATTCATCCACCTAGTCACTCATCCTTCCATCCATTCACCCATTCAGTCATCCATCCACCCATCCTCCCTTTCTCTCTCCATCCCCCTTTCACATAGCCATCCACCCACTCATCCATCTACTCATCCTCTCATGAAGCCATCCATTGACCCTACCACTCATCCATCCTTTGACTTATCCATCCATCCTTTCTCTCATCCATCCACCCTTTCACTCCTTCACTCATCTATCCATCCATTTGTCCATCTACCCACCCTTTCACTCACTCATCCAGCCTTAAATCCACCCTTTCACTCATCCGTCCATCCATTCACCCTTTCACTTATCAATTCATCAAGCCATCCATCATTTCACTTATCCATCCACCCATTCACTCGCCCATCATCCACCCTTTCACTCATCCATCCATCCTTTCACTTATCCTTCCATCCTTTTACCCATCCATCTACCTTTCCACCCATGCATCCATCTATTTACCTTTTCTCTCATCCATCCTTCCACTAACTCATCCATCCATCCTTTCTCTCACGATCCATCCTTCCTTTCATTCATCCATTCACCCTTTCACTAATCCATCCAGCCATCCATCCCTTCACTTACTTACTCACTCACCTTCTCACATTAATTATGAGCTGAGCTTTTGTCTGCAGAGTTGCAGACAGAAGAGGCCCATCAAGAACTCCACCCTCGCTGTAGTTCCTAAAGCAAGGGGTGGGGATTGGGGAGGGTTCACTATGCCCCTGCACAGGTAATCTGAAAAAGAGGAAGGCATGAGTCATGCATGATGCAATGTGCCAGGACGTGAGGCGACTGTGACATGGTGTTGGTTCCAGAGCTTTAATTGGGATGAAAAAACTAGGGGGTGGGGGAGTCTCTCCAAAGGGGGTGTTGGATGTAATTAAGGGCGTGGCTTAACACACCTAAGCTAAAAATCTGTGCTTAGTATAATGTGCCGCCCAACTGGTATTATTGTTGCTTCTGTCATTGCATCCAGATATATAATAGAACACGTAACGTTACACCTAGAACACGTAACGTTAAACCTACAACAAGCCAGAACTATTGGCTTTGTCAATGGTCGTTAGTTGCATAACATAAAAAGCTGCAACCATGGCTTCCTTGAATATAATATTGAAAATGCGTCAGTTCTAAAATGATGAGACTCTGAAAGAACTATAATCCTTTCCTTTTAACTTCTTTCACCGCCTTCCTTTGATGAAATGGATTCTCACTTAGCAGCAGCATGGGCGTTTTTGCACTTCCATGTGACAGAATACCCTTCCCTAGACCGAGGCTGGAGGAGGCCACCACATGCTGTACCAGCCCAGACTGACCCATTGTCATTCTGTATGTGGCAATCAGCCTGCATACAGAATGATAATGGGCGGGGTGGGGCTGCTCTTGTGCTCAGAGGAGTGCAAGGCGGCCCCATCAGGGAGCTGAGGCCTCTGGCACGAGAACAGCTCTGCTCCCTGAAAGGCCCAAAATTACGGACAAAAGGCGTCCGTAAAAAGGATCCTCACGGACAACGGACATGAGGTCCAAATTACGGACGGTCCGTGAAATTTACGGACGGTTGGTCACCCTACCTGGAGGTGAGACTTCAAAGTCAGGTGTCGCTTCTTGCTACCTGCTTCTCTAAACCTTCTTCTACATCAGGGTATCTCCATCACTAGTCACAATGGTTAAGACAATTAGGACAACCCAGCAGGGCTTGAAGAATCTGGCAGCCGTTTAAAAAAAATGTTAAACGTGTTATGATTAAAAAAAAAAAAAGAATTTAACAGTGCCCGTTTTAAAGCCACGAGGCCTTCAGCACCTACAATGCCCATTTATCAGCCCAGTTCCTAAGTTGTATTTTCTGCTCGACTAGAGAGCATACTTGCCTTTTCTTAAACCAGTCACTTTCCACATTGCAGCTTTTTCTGCAATTTATCTTCTTTTAGTTAATTGCTTTTTTTGTTGAAGAACTTACCTTACATCCAAAATGATTTCATCCTTTTCTTCCAAAAAGTGTTTAAAATATAGTAGACAGATGTGCAGAGAGAATAGACAAGCAATCACTGCTTATTCTGCCTTTTCCCTAGTGTCATACCTGCGGTTACGGAGAGGCTCAAAGTTCAAGGTCGTGACCTCTCTGATGAGGTGGTGAGTGTAGATCTCTTGAGTACTGTGCACTTACATGTGTGTTGACACTTAAGCTTTTTCACTGGTGCGATCAGCATCATTCGGACTCACTGTGTTCGCCATTATCAAATTTGTTAGACTTTGATTTGCTTCTGGACGAAGAGGATCACTAAATGTTCACTGTCCAAGGTTATGTTGTAGCTTTGTCTATTTTTATGTTCAAATTGAAGTTTTCTGTTTTCTGCGATATCCATGACACACCTGTTTTCGAGCGGCATATTGAACAAATATCCACCAGTTCCATATATGTATACTCAGAGGGATTCAATGTGATGTGAAGTATAGAAATGTTTACGGTCTTTTTAGTGACAACTCCAGGCAGAAGGGTCAGTGAATTTCAGCTGCTATCAGCTACTTTGGCTTTTACTATTTTCTCCAACAGGAGAGTGAAACCATCATTTTGTGACAGATTTTCATCTAAACCAGTGTGTGTTACTGTTGGGTTCATTTCGGTCACCTCATCTATTCTAGGAGGAAGAATACCCTTAGCCGTCATGTTACAGCTTAAGAGTACCGCATGGACAGGCAGCTGATTCTTGCCGATTGTGCTCTTCAAAAGACATTGAGTTTACAAATAGATATCATCTTACGTAACGCTAAAAGAAAATATCACAGGACAGACACAGTGGTACCTCAATTTTAGCGTACATTGCGGTCACAGACGATAAACATATCTTAGTCCCAGAACCCTGTAAGGGAATACATTATTACAAGACAGCGGCATATATGATGTACAGATTGACAGTGCTCATTGATTGATCAATTGCAAACAGGATCAAACTTGTACAAGGTATCAACACATGCAGTTAGTAACGAAGTAGCCTTTGGTGCGTACTGTGGTGTGGGGAGCTCAGCTAGTACTGTACAATCAAAGTGGGTTTTCCCCTTCAGTCCTTTTCGTTGCTAAATAACTCTGAAATAGACCCCAGAAGCTTTAGGGACGGCTCCTTGGGGGCAATAAATCATCATATAGCTCCGATTGTGTATTACAATAAATCATGTCCTTAGACCAATCAGCTAAAGTGGGCACCGGGCCTCATGCCCATCTCATTGCCACTCTGCGTTTAGCTACCAGTAGCCCCATATCTATCAAGCGCCTCACATCTTTATGCAGTCGTTTTGTCCATCCCAGTAAGGCCACTAATGGGTCACACGCCAGAGGTTCCCCAGCAATAGTACTCAGCGCGCAGAAAATAGATTCCCAAAATCTAGCGACCTCCGGGCATAACCAGGCAACATGGAGGAACCCAGCCGGGCTAGCGCTACAGCGCTCACATTCTGCGATGTCCCGCAAACCTAACCGACATAACCTGTCAGGGGTGTAGTATACTCTATTCAGGAACTTAAAGTATATCAAACGATGCCTCCCATTTAATGATACAGCCTTTGTGATGTCACAGCCATATCGCCAGATGGCATCGTCTAACGCCACCCCAAGATCGTTTTGCCATTCCAGTCTGGCTTTTGTGAAGTGATGTTTACGGTAGTCCTGTGATATATTGTATATGTTAGAAACTATTTTACTAGGAGAGTCCGATCGTAGCAGTAGGGAGAAGGAGGCCATCTCTGGGGGTTCCAGCATGTCGTCACCGAGCATCTCTCGCAATGCCTGCTTCACTCTGTGGAAATGGAACCGCACAAGCGGCGGATATATTTTTCTTTCTGCAGATTCTGTTCTCCCTACCCATCTTTCATCCGATTAATCTTAGCATTCGCAGTCCAACTGTGGTCAGACATTTCTGGAAACTGAGAGACGCAGATGAAATAAAGTGTAATGTCTGCTACGTTATTATCTTTTCTTCTACCTTTTGCAAAACTAAACTATTATGTGCTTCATGATATCTCGGAAGGAGATGGTCACAACTGAAAGCTTCTTCAGCTGTTGGTCTCTCTTCCATGTTGAAGTGAATACTTCACTGTTTGATAATGGGCACTCCCCATCCGATTAATATTCTGGAGCTCTTAGTTGTTTGCCTGGCAGTGTAAGGATTCGCCTTTAAGGTCCAAATCTAGTATTTCATATCGACAAGGAGGCATTACAAATCTAATAGAGCAAGGATTGTCACTTCTCTCTCTTGGTCTCCTAACTTTGAGAGAAGGAGAGATTTAGGCAGATAGTATGAGAACAACTTTGTACAATCACGAAGAATATACCTGTTTTTATGCATTGGCACTGCTTAAAGAGCAAACGTTTTGATCAGAATTTCTCTGAGTTATTGCCTGATTTTCAGAAAGCACAGCTCAGAAACGGGAAAGAGGCAACTATTGCTGTATGGTTCCGAGCTGTGATGTCTGAAAATCATGCACTAATGTTCATTTTTAGGCTTCTTTTAGGTAAGGAAAACAATGTTGAAACACCCTTTTGACTTATTTGTCAACAGTTAAGAATTTTGAGAAAGCCATCGCAAGATTGTTTCTGTTCTTCCTAAAGAAAGCCAATTTCCATGTGTTCTTTTTAATGTGTGTTTGAGCGTAGTCAGGCTATTGTTTTGAAGCATGTTATTTGAACCTTGGAGGTTCTTGACTTTCAAATTTACCATCCTGACATTCTGATAAAGTCACTTCATAAAATAGGAGATAACTATTACCTACGTTTTGACAAAGGGATCACATTTTCATCTTAATCAGACATTCTCTTTGCCATTGTTTTTCCCTAGGCCTCCATGAGCTACATGTTGGAACAGATTTGTATTTCTGCCTTGATCGAACAAAAGAAATGCAAAGCAAGTTGTTACAGCCAAAGAAAATTCAGTTCATATTGGAACAATTCCTTTTGGTTTTTACATAGCATAGCAAATGTGCCTCAATTTTAAAGGCCATATAAACTTCTGTGCATTGTACCCTACCCTTAATTACGTATTCATTTATAGCAGAGATGACTAGCGTTTTCTCACAGTAGTCCTTCAGCTCTCTGAACATCCTTTGATACTATTATTTCACAACTCCGCTATATTGTGTGATCCTTCTGTGATCGGTCATTGATTCACCTGATGATGGTTTGACCAGGGACCAAAAAGTAAAACTTAGGGTCTTATTACGATGGCAGTTGGTCAGACTGCCGATCGCCATCGTTTCAGACAGGAGACAGTCCGACAATGAATTGTCGGTCCCGCCCGCCCAATTATGATGAGGCCACTAGCACGGCGGTCGGAAAGTGCTCTTTACCACTGCGGCATGTGCTGCGGCCCAGGAAAAGGGCTGCAGCATAAGCCCCAGTTGTAAAGAGCACTTTGTGCACATCCTTGCACCGTGTGCCAGGCACCATGTAGTGCCTGGCACACAGTGCATGGATGCGTTGCGGGGTACTACATGTGACCCCAGGCCACTTAGCCATGAAAAGGACATCCTAATCCCTACGGCTGTGCCTGTGCATGCACCATCTCTGTTGTAGGGATAGGATTCTGACTGCTGCCCAGACAGGATCTTAGATTCTGTCAGAGTCGACGGTCTTTTCCCCGACCTCTGTGCTCCGTCCGCCGGTATTTTCATCCGGCAGTCAGACCAATGACCTGGATGTTGGGCGGACCACCACCGACAGCCTGTCGGTAGCGATCCGCCCGACATTGTAATGAGGCCCTTAATTTGGAATGCTGGAACTATGCATCTCCAAATAAGCCGTCCACAGGGTGTCATTGAGACACACCTCTTCTCCTTTCATGCTGTTTTTGTCCGTTTTGCAGTAGACTTTGCATAACTTTAGTTTATATAAGCTTTTTCTAACTTCCTCTACAAAGGAATAGTCTCCAGAGGTTAGGACTGGGAGCAAGTGAACAGCCAGATGTTTTATTCATGAGTAGTTATTTCATTCCATTCTACAGGATTCCTTTAAAGAGTCTGATTAAGAAAAGTAGCTAAGCCTTTTTTTTCCAGTGTAGCTTCAGCTGATACGAAGGAAAGTTTCAACTGATGACATAATGTGATTTCCTCTATTAGAGCTTCACTGTTGCAGCTTCCTAAGGAATGTGTAACTTAAAATCTCACCACACTAACAGAAGCTCGTCTCTGGGCAGCCAAAGTTCCTACCAGTGCCTTTTGCTTTCTAGCTAGTTAGTAGTGTCTGAAGAAGGGTTTAAGCCAAGGGTCTGTGTGTGTGAGACATCTCTGTATTTTGCAATATGTGAGTAGTACCTTAAAGAGACTGCACCTGTTAACCACTGACTAAAGTTTTCTTTCAGGTTCAAAGGTGATTAGCATCTTCTTAAAAGATTCAAGCTGCTAGACTTTATTAGCGCAACTGGTCATACTGAACCCTCTTTTGATATTAAATTTACGAGCACCCTTATTTATTACATTTATTTTGAGTAACTTAAAGTCACACATCCTTAATTCTTCATCTTACATTACTGTGAATTTTAGCAAATCACAATATCAAAGAATATGGTATGCAGGTTAGACAAGATATTAGAGGAGAGTTGCCTGTTTTGGGTTTTCAAATGTAGCTTATTTTGGCATCAAGCAATGAAGGACGGTCTAACATGCACTCAAACAGCATATTACTCCTAAAGCTTTTTTTCTTCATGACTGCTTTCCAATAAATAATGTTTTCAGGCATGGTATCTTTAAATAGGTTTTGGCTGTTAAACTAATAGGGGAGTCAGGAAGAATATATTTTTCTAAAGAGATTTGTTGACGGTAATATTGACTTTTCTGCAGACGACTTAGGCTGTCTGGTCTTATGCCCACTTAGTGCTGACTATTTTGGGGACCGTTGAGGCAGCTGGAATGGAGGAGAAATAAAACCTCTCCTTCGTGAAAATCTCATCATGTAATGACTGCTAGGATAATTCCATTAGATTCAGGAGGATTTCAGAATCAAATTAAATCAATAAGTACATGTTACAATTTTACTTCGCTTAATCTTAAAAACAAATTACAGTGTATTTGTAATAGTTAAAAATCACACACAATATGAATCACGGGCTGCCTATTTGAGATCCCAAGTGCCACAGCATCTACAGTACCCTGCTCTAGCTGCTAGCCCTCATTTTGTCTTAGTCAGGGAAGATCCTTGAACACAGTCCGGCTCTTAATGTTTGTACAAATAGTCCATGTAGAGTTCTGCTGTTTCTCCCAACACTTACTCTTTTTTTAAAGGACATTTCATTTCGCCTGGCTTCTTTTAACATTGCAGCCTATTAACATAGAGGGAACAATAGCACCTCTGTCATTATGGATAATTAGGAGATTCCATTCAAATTTATTTTTGTTTTCTTAATAACTTTGGCACCATTCTACAAATCTGTAAGAAATGGCCCAAAGAAAAGCACATCTAATTTGTTTTCATCATGGTAGGTCTTATGCAGATCTGTCAAGCCAGGGAAAGAAAAAGCGTTTTCTCATTTTAATTCCCATAGGATACTTTGCTTCTCGATACAGAAAACATAATTACACCAAATTTGGCATGAAAGCAGAACTTTAGTCAAGGAAGTGTCTTTGCTTTGTTTGGTTTAAATTCGTGTCTAGTTTTTAGGAAATTAGTCATTAAAAAGGGTCTATGGTTGGCATGAAAAGATAACATTTTAGGGTTATCTGGAACGTTAATCCCAAAATGTTTAAATGCCTGAATCCTATTGGCCAAGGTAGCTTTTTCTTCTGTCCGCCATCTTAGTTCCCCCACCCCACTCTCCTTCTGGCCCCAAAGAATAGACCTTAAAAAATAGCAGCTGGATTTACGGTCCTCAGCGAGTACTCTCAGGTTCCATTGAATCCCAGCTGGAGACCACGAATCGAGGGCAAGCACCTCTATTTGGTACCACAAACCATGACAAGCTTCACTGACCATTGCAGACCTGTTGTCGTTTCTAGAATCTTAGACCTAGCATGGGACTGTGAAGCTTGCACTCGTTTTGCGGGATCTGGCAGTGACGCTTGCTGGATACTGCAAATAAAAATTTTGGGATCCTCAAAAAGTAAAAAAAAAAGAGAGAGAGAGAAAGATGGGCCTGGCCATATGCCAGGCACAGCTACCAACCTTCGCTGTGTAGTCCTTGTGGCTGAAGGCCAAGCACAAATAGGGTTGGCCGTATGCCCTGCGGCCAACCCCCACTACTTATGACTGAAAGCTGTGCACATCAGGAGTTGTCCACCCATGGAGTGTTATGTGTGGGGCCACAGAAAATGCAATGGTTATAGCCTGACAATATTTATAACAACAAGCAACACCTAAACGTGAAACTTAGTTAAAAAGCACAGCATAATCAAACCAACAAATAATACTGCATTCAGACACTTTTTTTGGGGGTCAAAGTGATATGGGTAATGTAATATGTAACTTCATCTTTAATATGATCTACAACGTTTGTAATTGTCTGTTTCATTTGGTGTGGGAGTTCGGGTTTGCATGGCTGTTGTGCGAGTGGTGTACTCTGTCCCTAACCATAACTTGGGAATTCCATTGACTTTTCGGTTTTAATTTGTGACCAGAACTGCACTTAAACTGTGTTTCTTAGGTAAATTTCATAGTTTCTATTTTCCTGTGAATCTCTCTCGCCATATATATAAAAATATATATATATATATATTTTAAAAAATATATATATATGTAATATATTAGAGCTGTAGTATTCTACTTTTCCAACAAGGGTGGCTGTAGACACTGGCCAATTTTATTTTTACCAATTTGTCAGCATTTTGAATGACATTATTTACCTTACCCTTGTCACATACTAGCATTAGTGTAAGCCCAAGAACTATATTCCCTCGAGATGGTATAAACTCTTGGGAGGAGGTGTCCAAGAAAGAGCAGACTAACTTAGTATTAAAGTTTCCCCTATATAAGGTACCATGGCAAACCTCCTTGAGTTGTTGAAGCGACCATCTTCAGTGATTAATATCTATTTAGAGTCAGGGATCTCGGAGCCAGTTGTGCAAACGTTCTTGCAATTGACTTCTACAGTATCCTGTCAAGAAATAAAATAAAAGGCTCTTTTTGAAGGAACCTTGTTCTTAGGGATTTTATATTGATTGATTCTGCAATTGTGAATTCGGAAGCTAAAAGGAAGGTTTCCTGCTCACCAACTGCTTTATCTCCAAGCCTTTCCAAAAAGGAAATTAGACTGACAGAGCACCTGGTCAACAAAGAAAGGTTGTGACACTAGTGCTTTGGTCCCAAGGTAGGCTAACTCCTAGGCTGGATGAAATAGGATTTTTTCTTCATTGTCTTTCTTTTGAAGTGCAAGATGCAGTGGAAGTTTTTGCAGCTGGGAAAGTGGTCTCTAACCACGTCTTTAGAATGTTAGCTGATTTAAACAATTTGGCACCAAGGGATTTCCTTCTGCTGTCATTCATGGAATTGAGATCTGAACTTCAGCAGAAGGCTTTGGATTTACCCTTTTCGGCCTAGATGATGCTTGGAACTATGGGCGTAAAAAGGCGCTAAAACTACAGAAATCTACCTACAAACATTCACATATGAATCTGTCAATGTGTCGAAGCCCCCTCCCTAAACACTAATAGAGTTGTCCATGATCAGAGAAACTGTCAGGCAAAGACAGAGGTACAACTTGTCCATCAGCAGCCCAAGGAAGGCACCTTCTGAACTTTCAAAAAGCCGTTGACTGCTTTGATAACCTTCCGCTTTATGGCACTCTTGTTTGCAGCAACGGAGAGGATAAGTTCCTACTACCTCCAACCGTGGACAGAAGTCATCATTGATGTGTGGGTGCTGAATGTAATCAGTAGAGATGCACTGTACAGTGACTGCCACAGACAAAGCAGATACATTATCCATTGCAATTACTTCAATTCAAGAAGGAAGCAACTTCCTTCTCTTTCCTTACTCTTCTTTTGTATGCGAACAGCTTGACATTCTGTCTTAGTGGTCATCACATGATGAGAATCACATGGCAATGAAGGAAAAGCTGGCTTCTTATCTGAAATTGTGGGCCTTTATTTTAGGAATCTTCATTTATCATACATCACTTGATGATCAGCCCTTCAACACTCTCCAAACGTCCCAAAATTGGAGATGTTTAAGTGTTCTCCAAGACCTTGAAATAGTACTGAAGGCGTGTGGATGGAGTGCGGCATTGTGGCAGTAGGCCTTAAAAGAGAAGCACCTGAATCTCTATAAAGCATCCGTTGCTGCTAGTTTAATAAGAAAAGATCACAAATGAAAATTGCAGGTAACAAACTATTCGTTCCCATTAAATGTCGCTTCTTTTATGTGTGGTTGTCCATTGCAAGAACTGCTTGCAGTAAATATTGGCAAATCCAGGTTAGAAGATGGAACATGCACGAGTAATATCGTTCAGGTTCACCTTTTTAAAGTGATCTTTATTTTACTTCAGATTTTATTGTAAAAACTGACTTTCTCAGACAAATGGAGCAGACGTTCTTTAAAAATCTCAACAGCCCGCTGAGATCTCAAGATCGCCTTTCTAACCATATAGGTTGAACATATTAGCAGCATTTGTTGTGGGTTATGTGGCCTCTGCAGACAATAAATGAGCGATTCACAAAGCCCTGTCCAACATTATTAGTTTAATTGAAGCCCATGGGTCCTGTTGTGCAGGCATTAGACTGAGAACAAAGCTAAATTACCCAGCTTAAGCCACTCCTATTTCAGTTCCATAGGTGGTAAATTGTTTTATTCTGTGACCAGTGCCCCCCGAATCCCCAGAGATCGATCATCCCCACTCTCTGTGGAGTTGTATCATGCAAGATTCCAGACTGATGAGGAGTGTCACTACTGACAAACCGGACCGGAGAAGGCCAGTGCATCAGCAGGACAGCCTCAGAATTATCAAGAATTTGAAACAATCGTGGACACTTGAAACTCCCTAGAAAAGATGGTAATTAATGTATTGTGTAGCTGACTGAGCTGGTTTATATTTCTTTAAATGTGTGGTTGGGCCTTCTTGCCTTACTTGGTCTTCACTTTACTCTTCTAGTAAAACATACTCTTTTTTTCCACAAATCGCATTTAATTCTGCAAGCCACTCATCATGACTCCCAGATGTCAGTCTGTCTACTGGGCAGCTAGCAGTGTATATTAATCAACATACAGGCAGCAAAAGGTCTGAGTTGTATTGTTAATCTAAGTTAAAAATGTGATTATGTTTTGAATTTGATTTAAAAGCAAGTAGTAAGAAATTGAACAAAATATTTTTCCAGTGGACCTTTGTGTCATGTCATCAAGCCCAGTTTTTCTGTTTACCCCTTTGTGTTTTCCTGTGCTCCAATGAAAATGATATGTAAATTCCATGAGACACAATATGATTCTCTGGCCAGCCAGCTTTTTTCTTATTAAATTATAGACACTCTTGTTTGTGGTGAGAACGACCACTAGGAATTCTTAGAAGTTTTCTGAAATGTGTTCTTGAATAGAGGTAATGTAACATAGTCATTGAGAAGCAGTAGTTGGGTCTGTGGCAGGTGGTTGGAGGTAGGCTCATTGTCCAGTTGATTTCTTTTTACAGACCGCATTAGCAACTCGAGGGGTCTGGGCAAACCTCTCTTCTTTGTGCTCTCCTATTGGAATGGTCATGGTCAGTAGATCATCCAATAAGAGACGCCTTGACCGGTGTACCTGCCCTGAAGCCATCCCCAAGGAGCTTGTGGGGTAGCTGAGATGTGCCCTTTGAAGAAAGGGTTGACCTGGAAGTGAGTATGTGTTATACTATGGGACCTGTCTGAAGGAAGAGAGGAGACCTGCTCCAGTGAAACTTTATTGGCCGTGCAAGAGAAACCGTGTGTTGGATGAGGAGATTTGTAGGGGATGAAAACTAGTGTCCCTGTCCCAGGAAGGTGAATTATATCCCTCTTCACCACCTCTAAAATGTATATGTTGAAGAGAGCAGTAAGACTGAGAATCAGACACAATATGCACTTTATAATTGAACTGTCCACAGCTTTGTCTGTATGATAATTGATGTCCCAAGGAACTGCTCCTCTGCGGTCACTGGGGACACCTTACTCGTAAAGAGTTTTAGACCCAAACATACCATCATGTAAATACGAATTGATGTGTTTTGAGTGTCGTTTCCTAGTTTTGCTCACCCAGAAAGATTTTTATAAAGAGAATGTCTGAGTTTTGAATTGTTGTGCTTTGTTTATAACTCTCTAGGATGTTAAAATATAGACATCTCTGATGTCACACACCACTGCCATCTTCTCAGTGATCTAATGTCATATAGTTGAGTTGTAAGCATCAGTTCCGTGGTATAGTATGGATAAGAAGCGTCAGCTTTGTGGTGTCACAGACATATATGTGGTGTCAGCTCTTCGATATCACAAACCTAAAGATTTAGTCCAGTTATATGACAATCCTGAGGAGTCAGCTGGTTTATGTCAGACACAAGACTTTCACACACACACTCAGCTCCCAGTCCTGAGCTAAGTGTGTGTTTTATAATCAGAAAGAGTTGAGGCTTTTGAATTTATTGGTCTTCTCTAAATGGCCCTTTCGGTAGCATGGTCAGCTTAAATGTGTATCAGTGGCCAAAAATGCAGTAAAAAGGTAAAGAAAGGGGGCTGTTTTCAGGAATACAGTGAATTAACAGGGGTGGGAAATCGGGGATTAGCTGACGCAATAAAGACTGAGTTCAAACCTTGAGATGTTAAGGAGTATGTTTGTCACCCATTCATGAAAGTGGAAATGAAGCTCTGACAAGATTTCCGGCTATCACAGATTAGCTACCTGGGTATGTATTGGATTTTCTTTTCTGGGTTGTGAGGCTGGGGCTGCTTTGTGATGATCCCATTGAGTTAAGGAGATTGGTTTAAATTGCAAGTGTCCATTTACCAAAAAGGTCCAATAGTTGAGTGTTGTGTTCAGATAGTCGCACTGAAGTGACAACACTGCATTTAGAATGTAGGTGCATTAGGAGGGGCAAAAATGGCACGTGGCACTCTCAGGTCAATACTGATCTATTGTCTGTGTTGGAGATTTTTTAAGAATGTGCAATGTTGAATTATTCATGACATTTTCTTTGTGTATGGATTTGATTAAATAATTGATCACCTTTTGATCTGCAGAGTACACAGATTCTAAATTTCACAGTAAAGGGAATGTTTTGAGTGATTTTTTTTAGTATTTTGAATTGTCTGCATGTGTGAAGTTTCTTTTGTTGTACTTAATTATTTTTTTAATATTATTTTTTAAGGCTACTCTGTGAAGGTCAGAATAATGTTGCTTTGAAAATGGTTTTCAGATTGTAATTGTTTTCCAATAAAAAAATCATATTAGGAATTTGACCTGGTTCTGTTGATTGTCCCAGCTATGGAATAAAATGCCTACGGCCATGAAACTTCAACCCAACCTGCAGCTTTTTAGGAAAGGATTAAAAACATGGTTGTTTACTTCCGTCTAAGTCCGCGGTTAACACAGTGCACTGATCTTGTCCACACATTCTAGCGCCAAGACGCCACGGCAATCGAGCGCTATATAAACATATAAACATATAAACATAAACATTGTGATCTGCTTTTTTTTGTGCAGGGATCTCCCTATACAGTACACCTTCTTCTGTTGGCTCTGTTGATTTACTGAAGCAATGGACTTTCTGGAATCTCTTCAGGAAAGATGCAGAATATAAAGCACACAAATGGTGATGGGAGGAATGCTTGTAAATAGTCTAACCACGGACAGTCGCTCGGGGAAGCATTCCATTCCATTGTTTATCACCCACTGGGCCACTTTAGACAAAGGGCTGCCTTTTGCAAATCGGTACTGACCCTGCTCCTCATGGGAACAGTCTACCTCGAACTGCCAGGTCCTAAGTGGCTAAGGATATGTCCATATGTGGGTCCCGTGTTCACTGTGCTATTGGAACCAAGCTGCACTTGACTGAAGGGACCCAACTAGGCCGAACTAGTCTTGGGTTGCTTGAGTTCCGGTTCAGACAATCCCTGGCTTGACCATTCATGCTGGATTGTTCCTATTGGAGCAGGACCATGGCTGATTTGTAAATAGCTGCGTGTAATTTGAGCTGGCATGGTGGGCAAAAGAATGATAGGTTTGAATGCTACCCCAGAGCAGGTGCCAATGGTTAGATTATTTGAAAACATTTCTCCCAGCGCTTTTTGTGTGTTTGAAGAAGCAGAATATGCCATTTGTTTGTTTTTTGAAATTACAATGCTAACATATTCTCTTCATGGTTTTGGAGACAAGGAAGAGGTTTGCAGGTGAGGACTGTAAGCATCATCAATTCTTAACAGTTCCTACTCTCTCACTATAGAGAACCTACAAGGTCTCCACCCTTTGCTATTTAGGAGGACTGTTTCTCTATCTACCCTTTCTCAATTTATTTTCTTTCTTCATTGGTTCTGGTGAGTGATTTTAGGTCTATTTACTATTCATATAGAGTAAATTTATGTTAAAGTACATGTGACTTTATTTGCCTTTTTAAATATTATCATTATAAGTCTTGTGGTTGAAACACACAACTTTTTTTTCGCTCTCCTCTGGAATCCTCCTGGTCTGACTGTATCCTTCTAGATGCATAGACACCAGAGCAAAACTTGATATTGGATGAGCCCTTATCAGTGATGTCAGGTGATAACCCACTCTGGGTTTTTGGAGGTTATTCCTCTTCCATTTTTCCTTTCCCTGTTTTCCCCCAACTTTTCTCTTGTTCGGCTTTAAGTCCCCAATATTTCTTGTGTTTTCTTAAAAGCATTTACATATGGTCCCTTAGTCTATCCTTCCTAAGTAAAGATATGGTGGGTGGACAGCGGGAGGTATTCCTATGTTACTAATATTCTAACCTATCTAAGAGAAATAACACTATTAGTATAACAGCAATTTTAAATAATTCAGGCAGAAACTGGTGTTACGTTTAAAAACAACCCATAAGTAATTAAAAAGGCTACTGTAGTAACCAGTCAACCTAAGAATAAAGACAGTGGCGGACTGTATAGGTTGCACCTAAATTGCCAGTCAAAACAAGTGCAATATCCTGTGCACAATTCTTCCAGCACCTGCTGCTGTTTGGTGCCACTGTTATATGGATGGTTTATCAAGCGACACAGAAAATAAAAATAATCGCCATACACGGCTTGGAGCCCTGATGAAGTTCCAGGAGTATATGGAACAAAACGTGTTGGCTGGATTTTAATGTTTCTATATTGAAGACCTATAATAAAGGAACTATTTTGAAATTCATACTGCAACTGGACTTCTTTCTGGTGCACCTTCTTACATTTTGTAACCTATCAACCTAAATAAAGTGCTCTTTGAAATAATGTATGACATTTTTTTAACAAGAATATTGATACTGGCGAATTGAACAGTGTGATAATAATGGATTCAATCAAAAAATGGTTTAAAGTACTGTTTCTCAAGCTCTGTTCCAACTCATCTTTCTCACTTGCTGTCTCCCGCAGTATTCAAATATCTTAACTGTATTATGTCCCTTTATCAACTCTTATCACATTAACTGTTTTTTCATTCTTTTTCTCCAAAACATCCAGTACTGCTCATCAGATGTTGTAACTGGAGTGTCCATTTAGAACCCTTCTGATGCTCTTTAGTTAGTGTATATTTTCATGATGCTAGACACACTTCAGTAGTATTATAAAGCAATGTGTTGTTTTGTTTGTAAAGTTTGTATCAATGAAGATATTTTTTTGTTTGTATTTTCAGAGGACAAGTATATGCACATTTATAAAAATATAGCTAACTTCACACTTGCATTGTGAAAAGAAGCAAAAGCTATTTCCCAATTGTCTGCAGAACACCTTGGTTATGGCTTGAAAAATGTCAATACCTAAGCAATTATGAAAGGTTTTCTCAGTTAAGTTATGTTTTGTTATAAGGATTTGTATCGCTCATGGCTGCCCTTAAAGAGACCATTAGTTATAGATTCCTTACCTTAGAATTACCCCCAGGCGTAAGACTGGATCCAGAGATTTTTTCTTTAGCAGTACCCCTGCGTGTCGGTAGGTGGCATCGTGGTCGCCGGAATGACGTTGCGGTGTCTACTTAGATGCTGCCCCTGCGCCCTGACGTCAGTTCTTTCTTTTTTCGCGCCAGCCAGCGCAGATCCAGAGAGAGTGGTACCCTTAGTCATTTTTTGACTAAAACTTTTTGGACTTTTGTCGACATCTTTTTCGAGTCGTTCGACTCCTGGTGCATGTAGGGATGTCCCATCATCAGACCAGCTTCAAGCCTTGTGACTCCTGTCACAAGTTGATATCGGTCACGGACCTGCACCTCGTGTGCCTCTGGTGCTTGGAGCACGACCACGACCCTAAGTCGTGCTCCGACTGCCGGGCCATGAACCTGAAGTCTTTGCGGGAGCGGTCCCGAAAGCGGGCCCGGCAGTCCGCTCTGCTCCGCTCGAGGTCCAGGTCGAGAGGGAGGTTGCGGGACCGTTGGCGGAGTCACCACCATCATTCATCCTCGAAGTCTTCGTCATCGGGTAAGTCAAAGCACAAGAAGGCGAAGAAGCACCGTCGCTCTTCGCCTACTCCCTGTCCGTCGGCCGATGCGGAAGGTCGTCGTCCTTCGGCTCTGCCCGCGGAGCCTACTGGGACGGCTCCGAGCTTCCTCCCCTTCCTGTGAGCCGGAGCGTCCCCTGCCCAGCTTCGTGCTTTTTACAAAGCCCTCCACTCCATCTTTGGGCCGCCCGACTCCGCCGGGGCGCCTTCTGGCCCCGGCGCCGACCAGTACTTTTGTACCACTGTTCTTCCTTGGCGTTCATTATCGCCCTGAGTGGCAGCGAAAGGAGGGTGAGGAGGACTGGGAGGGGTCTGTTGACCCTCTAGCAGACCAGTTTGAAGAGCCGGACTGGAGAAAGGAGTTGGGTGAGGCCAGCGGTCTGGATACCTCCCCAGACCTTGGTATGCTTTCTCCCCCTACCGTGGCTATGGAGTGATGTTGTGTAGAGCGGCTGAGGCCTTGGGCCTTGAGCTTCCTACGGTGGCAGTCAGGACTAACCTCCTGACTGAGGTGCTTCAGCTGGCAGCGGCCTCTTCGGAGCCCTATGCTGAAGTTCAATGAGGCCCTCACAGACATCCTTCTGGGCACTCGCTCCAAGCCCAGCACAGGGGCCCCTGTGGATAGGATGATTGCCCGACGCCACCCCCGGCCCCAAGCGACCCAATTTTCCTCTCCCAACACCCTACCCCCGAGAGCTTGGTGGTCCAAGCCTCAACATCCAAAGGCGCGTTCCCTACTACTCCCCCAGATAGGGAATCCAAGAAGCTGGACCATTTTGGGAAGAAGATGTTTTCTTCCAGCAGCTTAGGACTGCGGTCGGTGAACACCGCATGTCTCTTGTGCCGATACACCCACTCTATGTGGGACACGGTTGCGCAGGTGCTGCCACAGTGCCCGGAGGAGGCCCGGGCCGTACTCTCCAGTGCGGTCGCAGATGGTAGAGACTCAGCAAAGTTCGCCATTCAATGTGGGCTGGACACTGCCGACTCGCTGGGTAGAACAATTTCTATGTCTATAGCCTTGAGACGCTACGCCTGGCTGAGGTCCACTGACTTCTCCGGGGATGTCCAATCGACCCTTTTGGACATGCCCTTTGATGGCCGTCGCCTGTTTAGCGACAAGGCAGACAATGCGCTCGAGCGCTTCTATGGCCAGATTCTTGCGCCTCTCTGCCACTTCGCGCCCCATTTAGACTGCCTTTTGCCCCTTTCGTGGCTACGGAAGGGGTGCCCCACCACATTCCTCCCAGGGCCACAGGCCTGCGCAAGCTATCCAGCTTCTGCGCGGCCGGGGACGTGGGACCCAGCGCCGTGGGTCTGGGGGCCAGCGGGCGGGCCAGTCCACCAGTGCCCCCTCTGCAGCAGCCTCCAAACCTTCCTAGTCCGACGTTTCAGGGCCACCAGTTGCCAGTGGGCGTCAGGATCCGCCATCACCTCCCCCACTGGCAGAACATCATGTCGGACAGGTGGGTTTTGTAGAAAGTCCGAGGGGGCTACTCCCTCCCCTTCGAGACTACCCCGCCCTCCATGCCACCAACACTCCATCCCACGTCAGAAGATCACTTGGCCCTTCTCCGTCAGGAAGTTACGGCTCTCTTGGCCAAGGGAGCTAGCAAGCGAGTTCCTGTGCCAGAAGTAGGTCGTGGTTACTACTCCCACTACTTTCTGGTACCCAAGAAAGACAAAGGCCTGCATCCTATCTTAGACCTCAGGGACATCAACCACTTCCTTCGGAAGGAGAAGTTCAAGATGTTAACCTTGGCTCAGGTCTTGTCTGCCCTCGACCCTGGAGACTGGATGGTAGTGTTGGACTTGCAGGACGCTTATTTTCACATCCCCATTCTGCGTTACCTACGGTTTACGGTAGGCCACGAGCATTTTCAGTTTACCATGCTCCCCTTTGGCCTTACCAGCGCCCCTCGGGTGTTCACGAAAGTGATGGCGGTGGTCGCAGCTCATCTGCGTAGATTAGGGGTTCCAGTTTTCCCCTATCTCGACGACTGGCTGTTGAAGGCGAGCTCGCGCCAGGCAGTCGTCTCCCACTTCCAGACTACGGCGGACCTCCTGCATTCGCTGGGGTTCACTATCAATGTGCCGAAGTCACACCTGATTCCCTCTCAGAAGCTCCTTTTCATCGGAGCGGTTCTGGACACGGCGCAGTTTCGGGTCTATCCTCCCGAGCAGCGAGTCCGGGATATTCAGGCTATGATACCAATGTTTCAGCCTCTATCCCGGATTTCAGTGAGAATGACCCTGAGGCTGCTGGCTCTCATGGCCTCCTGTATCCTGCTGGTGGATCATGCCAGGTGGCATATGTGGGCTCTGCAGTGGGACCTGAAGTTCCAGTGGGCGCAGCATCAGGGGAATCTTTCTGATTGCATCCAGATCTCGGAGGGCACTGCACGCCAATTGCAGTTGTGGCTAACGAACCAGGATTGGGTCAACGGCAGATCCCTCTTCCTTCCCCAACCACAGTTCACAATGGTGACAGAGGCGTCACTCATGGGATGGGGTGACCACACTGGGGAGGCGGAGATCAGGGGCCTCTGGTCTCGGGCAGAGTCCGGGCTCCACATCAATCTTCTGGAGCTCCGGGCGATTCGTCTGGCACTGAAGGCATTCCTTCCTTCTGTCAAAGGAAAGGTAGTGCAGGTGTTCACAGACAACACCACTGCCATGTGGTACTGCAACAAACAGGGCAGGGTGGTGTCGTGGACCATTTGTCAGGAGGCTCTTCACCTCTGGACGTGGCTGGAACATCAGGGCATGTCTCTGGTGGTTCAACACCTGGCAGGTTCTCTGAACACCAGGGCGGACGAACTCAGCCGCAGGTGCATGATGGATCACGAATGGCGTCTTCACTCCGAGGTGGTGCAAGGTCTCTTTCAGCAGTGGGGTGAGCCTTGGTTAGATCTGTTCGCCACCAAAAAAAAACGCGCAATGTCAGCAGGTCTGCACCTTGGAATTTCCAAGGCGGCACTCGCTCGGTGACGCTTTTCGTAGCGAGTGGAGTTGCGGTCTTCTATACACCTTTCCGCCTATACCACTTCTGCCCAGAGTGCTGAAGAAGCTCAAGCGCGACCGGGCCCTAGTCATTCTTGTGGCTCCGGACTGGGCACGAAGAGTCTGGTATCCCGAGCTCTTGCACATGGCCATCGATGCTCCGATCAGACTGCCTCTTCGGGAGGATCTTCTGTCGCAGCAGCAGGGGACGGTCCTCCACCTGAACCTGTCCAGCCTCCACTTCCTTGCGTGGAGATTGAGCGGCGACAGCTGACAGCTTTCGACCTTCCTCCCTAAGTCTGTAATGTTATCTTGGCAGCCAGGCGTCCCGCTAGTAAAACAGTATACGCCTGTAGATGGAACAAATTGGTAGCATGGTGCGCAGCAAAGGCTGTGATCCGCTTTCTGACCCTCTTTCAGAGGTTCTCCTCTTCATCCTTTCTTTGGCCCAGCAGGGCTCTGCTCTGGGCACTCTTAAAGGCTATCTTTTGGCCATTTCGGCCTTTTTTCGCCTTCCTGATCAGCCTTCTCTTTTCAAGTCCCCTATTGTAAATAGGTTTCTTAAGGGCATTACTCACCTCTTTCCTCCTATTCCTTTCATAATACCCCAGTGGGACTTGAATCTGGTCTTAACTTACCTCATGTGTGCTCCTTTCGAGCCACTACATAATTGTCCTCTCAGACTCTTGACTTTAAAGACTGCTCGCAGGGTGAGTGAGCTTCAGGCTGTGTCTTCTAAACCTCCTTTCCTTGCTGTCCATCCGGACAAGGTTGTCCTTCGAACTAGACCTTCTTTTCTTCCCGAAGTGGTTACCTCTTTCCACATAGGACAGACCATCACTTTGCCCACCTTTTTCCCGCCCGCATCCTTCCAAGGAGGAGGAGAGACTCCACCGTCTGGATCAAAAACGTGTGTTATCATTTTATCTGGATCGCACAAAACAATTGGACGATCAACTCTTTGTTGGCTATGTGGGCGCTAAGAAAGGTCGGGCCGTGCAAAAACGGACCATCTCTCGATGGGTCGTCCTTTGCATTAAATTCTGTTATTCCTTGGCGAAAAAGGAGCCTCTGGTAGGGCTGCGCTCCCATTCCACCCGGGCGACGGCAGCCACTACTGCTTTGGGACATGGAGTCCCCCTCAGTGACATCTGCCAGGCAGCCACGTGGGCATCTCTGCTCACGTTTACTAAACATTACTGCCTGGATAGTTAAGTCTGGAGAGACGGCTTCTTTGGCTGTTCAGTTCTCCAGGACTTTCTGGTGTGAACTTGGTTCGCAGACCCACCTCCGGGGTTGGTATTGCTGGGGTATCTATTCTAAGGTAAGGAATCTATAACTAATTGTCTCTTTCAGATGAACAAGTTACTTACCTTCGGTAACGATGTATCTGTAAGAGACATACATTAGTTATAGATTCCTTCCCGCCCCACCCATCCTCCCAGTTCTGCAAACTGATTTCTAGGGATAGGGCCCTAGTTTTGTGCACCAGTGGTCAGTGTCTTGCATGGCTCTGCGTTTCTGGCGTGGAATCATGTGTAAAGAACTGACGTCAGCGCGCAGGGGCGGCGTCTAAGTAGACACCGCAACATCATTCCGGTGACCATGATGCCAACGACGGACGCCGAGTCGACCTACGCCACCAACCGATGCACAGGGGTACTGCTAAAGAAAAATCTCCAGATCCAGTCTGACGCCCTGGGGGTAATTCTAAGGTAAGGAATCTATAACTAATGTATGTCTCTTACAGATACATCGTTACCGAAGGTAAGTAACTTGTTCTTCCAAGTGTGTCTAATGAATAGGCAGAAGAAAGCAGCACTTACAACTGGAACAACCAAGTCTTCAGCTGCTTGGAACAGCTTGGGAGTGGAAACTGTCCTTAAATGGTTTGGAAGTTTATTCCAAAGAGAAGAAGCAAATACACAGAAGGACCTCCCTCCCTCTCTTGCCTTCTTGAAGTGTGAAATCACTGCTAAATTAAGTTGCACACATCTGAACAGCCTGGTTGGATGGTATGATTAAATTAAAGAGCTTGGTGCTCTAGTTTTATTTTAAAAAACGGTGGGCCACACATAGCGCCTAAAGTTGGATCAGCATCTCCGCTGGGAGCCAGTGCAGAGTACGGAGCTGCTGAGACATGGATTGAGTTTGTGGCACATGGCAAAGAATCCTTGCCGCATTCTGAATAATCTGTAATCTCTTTTTAGCCTATCCAGTAGAGCCCAAATACAGAACATTGTAGTAGTCTAGGCATGAGATAATCAAAGCCTGAATGATCCTCTTTCAATCAGATGTAAAGAAAAAATCTAACATTTTCTTCACACACCGCAAAAGGCCAAAACAGCAAGATGTTAGTGCTTTCATTGGTAGCTCAAAAGACAGTTTGTTGTCTGCCCAGATTCCTAGATTTTTTACTTCGGATTTGGGTTTAGGGGGTAAACCCAACATGTCAGACCACCAGTGAGGACCCCAATCCAAAGACTGTTTGCCCAGGGTGACCATTTCTGTTTTGTTAGCATTTACCTTCAAGTCATTTTAATGCATCCATTGTGCTACCACCACCTACAGCTGTTGAATAAGGCAGGGCCCCTATCCTCTGAGGAAGATAGAGATATAATCAATTGGGTGGCAGCATATGCTACTAATGAAAAACCTAAGGACTCCACAATTACCACTAATGGCCTAAAGTTAATAATAAAAAGAGTGGAGCTTAAGGCAGGGCCTTGTGGAACCCCAGGCTCCAAATGGCGCTCAGTGGAGGTAATTGGAGGAGGCACCACCTGAAAAGATCAATCCTCCAAAAATGAGGTATTCTAATCCAGCGCCTTACTGCATATCCTAATCTCATATAATCTACCCAAGATCACCTTGTGGGATACTGTATCGAATGCCGCACTTAAATCTAATAAGATTAATGCAGCAGAACCAATAGATCTCATTCAAAGCCTGATCTAGATTGAGCTGTTTTTAGGAGAGTAAGCACTTTTGCATGTTTGCAATCGCTAGGCACTTCCGCAGCCGAGATTGAGAAATTTACCGAATTGAGGAATGTAGGAAAAAAGACAGAACCTGCTCTATTTAAAACATCTGGCCTTACAGGGTCATTAGAAGATCCAGATTTTATCTTAGGTGTTAGCATTTGCAACACATCAAGATCCAGTAGCTCAAATTCTTCTAGACAGATGTTTGGTGGGATATCCAGTTCTAACTGAGCAGGCAATAATAGCCTCACCGACGTATTTCATCAGAAAAACAGGAGTAAATATCCTTTACTTTTTCACAAAGTTGTCTGCAAGCAGACTACATTTGCTGTTAGACCCATCACTCAGAGGAGTGTTATTCCCTGGCTTCGTTAAACACTGCACAATCCCGTAAATCTCATTGGCGGGATTCTAACTCCCTTCAGTTTTGGCGGCGTAGAAGTTAAATCACACTTTTAAAAAAAAAAAAAATTTGTGATAACTTTCAAAGGCATCAAGATAGATATTGTTATCCTTAACATCATACCATTACCTCCACGTGCGCTCAAGCACCTTGCAGCACTTTTTTTGTTCAATTAGCTGTTCATCAAGCCAAAGGGCCTGTTGCTTCTTCTTCTGCTTGACCTCCGTCCAAACTTATCCAGGAATTAATATTCCGTACTGCCTCACCAATATTGGTGTCGACCCTCTGGATACTACCTTGTAGCATCCTGCAGAAGTTACAGTTATCCAGTTTATACCATTGCCTGCCCACGTAGGTTCTACCCTCTATTTGGTGTGGTGAAAATTGCAATACATACGGCAACGGACGCTGAGGCGCCGTATTTGAAGGATTTGGAGCCACCGGACCTTTCTGGGCAGTAGAAGGAAAGTTAATAATTGAAACATTTGAAGAAAAGGCACGTATCAATGAGAGCGGGGCATTTAAACTAAGGACACAGGCTCTGCCGTATCAGAAGACATGAGTCCCCAAAATTAGGAGAAAAAGTGGACAGACCGACACCTGATTCTCCGAGAGGAGAACGGCAGCAAATAATCTGCTTATATATTTGTCTTACTAACGAAGAAAAGTATACCGATTGAAACGGACTACATAAACAACAGTCCGAGCATACATTAAGAGATACAATTCCCCGTTTTTAAGAGAAACTGTTTGCCCACATCGATCAGGCCAATTTACAAAGGCCATTCTACAACAGAGGCCATCGAAAAGCCTTCAATCCTGACATCAATTTTTTTTTAAAAACGATAAATAATATTTACAAAAAGATTTGGAGGAGGAATAAATCCCTGATTAAAAGTCCGGAAGAAGGTGGTCTTTAAAACAGTTACAGCAACCACCGAAACGTGTCGACGCCAATATGTTTTGAATCCACTCATTAGAATATCTGGAAGGAATATAGTGTTATTCTACCAGTTTTTCTATTTTATTATTGAAGCTGGATCAGTTTAAACAACAACCTATGTAGGATTGTGCTAAAGGGTCTCCTAATGCTTTTTCGTATTGTTACATGTACTTTTTGATCTTGTATTTTTATGAATTTTATATTTTTGTGTAATACAGTGGTATTTCATCATATATTATGAATGAACTTGATTAAGTGTTGTATAAACTCCGGATTGCATTTTAACTCTTTGTTTTTGCAATTTTTATTGAAGAATAAATCATTTACTAACGTTACATCTCAATTTGGGGTATATGATTGCCATCTTTAGCGGATGGTACCGACAGTATAACTATTGAGAGTGAATGTGCGAATGGTATGCAAGTTGTTTAATTCAGGTTCTTTTGGATCAATCCAAGGGAAGTTTTACCTTACTACCGAAAATTGCACAGCCATAATTAACAGGACAGAATAGTGATCAGATCAAGCCACTGGAAATGGCACAAGCACATCTAAGTGAGGCATATTGAAAAACACCTGATCCAGTAGATGCCCAGCCTCGTGTGTGGGACTTTTAACTAGTAGAGTAAGCTCAATGTCTTCTAGATCTTAAAGTAGATTAGAGATTTGGACTGAGGTTTGCACCGCCAAATTCAAATTCAAGTCTCCAATTTCATTTAATTAGTTTAAGTTTGGTTTGTAGTTAAAGAATAAATAAAGTTAAGTTAATTTAATGGTGGTGGGTACATTATAAATGCAGGGTAAACTGTAACTTTAGAATTTGTAATGTTAGTGTAGTTTAAGTTTGGCTTGTGTAGAAAGAATAAGTAAAGTTTTCCTAAAGTTTAACCTTTGTTTTTTTTAACTGAATGTCAATATGGTTTTTATATTTTTAATAAAAATGTGTTCCAAATTGTAGAGTTTACTGTCGTCAAGTGGAGTGTTTTTAGGTGGAGTGTGGTACAGCAGAGTAGAGGAGAGTGTTGTGCAGTGTACTGTTGTACAGTGTAAGGTTGTAGACTGGAGTAGATTTCAATGGAGTAGAGTGGAGTGCCGTACAGTGCAATAGCGCGGAGTGGAGTGGCGTAGAATATAGTATAGTAAATTGTTATACAGTGCAGTGGCATGTTGAATAGTACGGTGGCATGGAGTGCACTAGAGTGGGCAGGCGTAGAGTTGAGTAAAGTGTTCTAAATTGGAGTGGAGTGGTGTGTTGTAGGGTGTTGTAAAGTGTCATAGAGTGAAGTAGAGTGTAGTACACTAGGGTGTAGGGGCATTGAGGGGAGTACAGTGTTGTATAGTGGCACAGAGTGTACTAGAGTCTTGTAGAGTGAAGTTGCATAGTGTGGTACAGTAGGGGAGTGTAGAGTGGAGTGTTGTACAGTGCGAAAGAGTGAAGTAAAGTGTTGTGCAGTGGAGTAGAGTGAAGTGGAGTCCAGTGGAGTGGAGTAGCATGTTCTAGTGTACAGTGGTGTGGAGTCAAGTAGAGTGGAATGGCGTAGTATACAGTGGAGTGAAGTGGTGCGTGGTACAGTGGAGTAAAGTGTTGTGGAGTGGTGTGTGGTACGGTGGAATGGTGTATAGTAGAGTGTCGGAAAGGGTCATAGAGTAGTGTCACAGAGTGGATTAAAGTGTTGTACAGTGGAATAGAGTAAAGTGTGGTACAGTATGGCATAGTGGAGTGGGATAGACTGTCGTACTTTGAGTGGCATACAGTGGTGTGGTATAGAGCACAGTACTGGAATACAGTGGAGTAGTGTCTCATAGAGTAGAATATATGAATGGGGTGGCACAGCTTAGAGGGAGTTGAGTATAGTGTCGTAAAGTGGGGTATCGTGTTGTAAAGTGCTATAGAGTAAAGTAGAGTGCTGTACACTGGTACTGACAGGCGTACATTGTTGTACAGTATAGGGGCGTAGACTATTGTTGATCGGAGTATAGTGTTGTTGAGCAGAGCACAGTGGAGTGGTGTAGAGTGGAGTGGTGTAGAATGTAGTAGTGTAGAATGTAGTAGTGTACAGTGGGGTGGCGTACATATAGTGCAATAGCTTACACTAGAGTGGTGTATAGGGAAGTGGCGTATAGGGAAGTGGCGTAGAGTGAAGTTACGTACAGTGGAATAGCATAGAGTACAGTGTAATACAGTGAAGTGGCTTTCCTGCAGTGGCATAAAGTGGAGTGGCGTACAGTGGAATAGCATACAGTGGAGTGCTGTAGAGTGGAGCAGTGTAGAATGGCGTGGTGTACAATGGAATAGCATGCAGCGTAGTGGCGTAGAGTGTAGTGGCATAGAGTGAACTAGCTTAGAGGGGAGTGGCATACAGTGAAATAGCAGACAGTACAGTAGCGTACACTGAAATAGCATGCTGTGGAGTGGGGTACAGGGGAGTAGTGTAGAATGGAGTGTGGTAGAGTGGAATAGTGTACAGTGGAGTGGGATAGAGTGGAGTGGCATAGAGTCAAATAGCGTAGAGTTTCGTTGCGTAGAGTGGTATAGCGTGTGTTGGAGTGGGGTGCAGTGGAGTGGCATAAAGTACAGTGGTGTGGCGAAAAGTGGAGTGCTGTAGAGTGTAGTGTGATAGAGTGTGCTAACATACAGTGCCGGGCGTGGAGCGGAGTGAAGTGGAGTAAGGCACAGTGTAGTGGCATACACTGAAATAGCGTACAGTGGAGTGGCATACACTGGAATACTGTAGAGTGGAGTAGTGTAGAATGGAGTGAGTACAGTGGAATAGCGTAGAGTGGACTTGGTGGAGTGGAATAGTGTATAGTGGAGTTCAGCACAGTGGAATAGCATAGAGTGGACTGGAGCAGGGTACACAGTAGAGTGCCGCACAGTGAAGTGGCGTACAGTGGAGTAGCATATATTAGAGTGGTGTACAGTGCTGGCCATTGAGCCACTTTCTGCGACAATCAGGTTACAGGGCAAATCATGGGACATACCATTGGGGGACGGAACAAATACTATATCCCTTTATGGCGATGACCTATTACTTTACCTCAGGGACACCCACGTTGTTCCTGAGACGATAGCACTGATCCTAAATAAATTCACTTGCCTCTCAGGCCTGCAAGGTAACTGGGCAAAATCCTGTTTATTCCCCTTTACTCCTGATTTATCTAACCCACACCTTATAGTTGGCATCACATGGATTCCCTGGCAGCCCTCCACGTTCAGGTATATGCACGTGCACATATCATTCTCTGGCTGACTTATTTGATGGCAATATTACGCGTGTGGCCATGTCTTTAAGATCCCAAATGTTGTTTTGGCGCATGCTACCAATAGCAGTAGTGGGGCGCTTTGCGCTCCTGAAAATGGTAATGCTACCTCGCTTCTTATACTAGTTTACTAATTTACCCATATACATCACGGCATCCTTTTTCCATTCCTTTGAGCGGCATACACAAGAGTTCATATGGCACACCTCCCGCTGCAGAGTCGTCTTGAAGAAACAATATTTTCCACAACCAGGGCGAACTTGCGGTGCCACACCTGAAGCAATACTATCTTGCTTCTCAGATCCAATGGGCGGCCAGGTGGGCAGCCACTTGACAACTAGAAGAGACGTCCACGACTTTACCCACCTGGAGCCTATCCGCTGTCCTTCGCTTATTTCAACCATGCTATAAATCGAAAGTCCCAGATCAACTCCTATTGGGTGTGGCCTATCTTGGCTACCGCAGATGCCTCTACCTTACATGACCCCAGATACCCTATGCACCTGTGCTGGCGATTCTTGGCACTCTTAGGAGTTACACCTATACATCGTCAATAGAATTGGCTGCATGGCACGCTGCTGGAGTATACACACTAGGTGACCTCTATCAGAACGGCGTCCTAATCCCATATAACTTGTTAATGACTGAAAATGGATTAACCCCCGGGTAATTCTTGCTTCACAACTTGCTGGACTCGTTGGGGAGACACTAGGGAGATATGGCCAACAAGCCCCCAATGCATCTCACAATCCAATACCTCCACGTGATGGGGTACGGCCATCATATGGTGCTTTGATTCACTGACTCACTCCGAATACACAATGCCCCTCCGCTCACAGCCCTCCGTAACAGGTGGGAAGCCGACCTAGCTCGTCTTTACTCGGATAAGAATTGCACTGCCTTACTGGAGGGCCCAACACACATTCCGCATAATGCCCGATTTAAACGGATTCAATTCTACATCATACAGCGAGCTTAGCTTACCGCCGAAAGAAATTACTAGATATTTCCGCCGTACCAATGCCACCTGCCCTCATTGCAACACCATCAAAGCAGATCTACTACACATGTTGTAGAGTTGCCCACGTTTACACGCCCACTGGCAAGGTAGAACGTCCAGCTTGTCTGAATGTACCGACAGACATGGCTTACATACGTGGGAGGTGTGGATCTTAGGTTTATCCCGTAGGCAGAAGAAAACTAATGTCACCACCCGGTTCCTAGACCTAGGCTACATAACAGCCATACGCCTCACTACTAGACGGTGGAAATCACCCAAACTACCGACAATAGAGCCTTGTAACGCCTCTTTATTTGTGTGGATTCAGGCGGAAAGCATACATTACATAGGGCTAGGACGCCACAAATACACAATATCCTCCTACTGGGACACTATTTTATCCGCATTTACCACCAGCAGACACACCCGACTGATGGTGACCAATATAACATGAGGGCACACCACAGCAGCTTTTATAGGTGTCTCTTGGGACAAATACCCTTCTTTACTGAACATTCAGCCTATTCACTATAAATACGGTTCCCTACATTAGTGGCATACCCTGATCTGTGGGGGGTGTGGCGGACAGGGGGAATTGATGTGGCATTTTGCTGAAATGTGTAACAGCTTTTTTCTTTCTTGTATTTCAGTATTTGTTTCCTTTTATCCCTTTCTCCTCCTTTCTTTCATGTTTTTTAACAAAACCATTGGCAATCACCCTTCATTTTACTATATACTGCCCTATTTGAAGTATTGTACTCGTATTGCATCTACCACAATGCCGATTTTGACAAATGACATAACTTATTGTAATAGTATTCTACCTACGCTACGTACATTTGATGCACTGTCATTAGGTGCATGATGTAAAACTTCAATAAACAGATTCAAACAAAAAATACTTAGAGTGGTGTACAATGGAGTGTCGTATATTGGAGTTGCGTACAGTGGAATAGTGTAGAGTGGATTGGTGTACTATGGAGTGGTGTAGACGAGTGCTGTACAGTGAAGGGTACAATGGAATAGCACAGAGTGGAGTGATGTATGGTGTAATAGCGTACAGTGGATTGTCAGAGTGAAGTGGCATATCGTTGAGTGGCGTACAGTGGAATAGAGCATAGTGGTGTATACACTGAAGTGGTGTACAGTTGAATGGCATAGAGTGAAATTGCATAGAGTGTAGTGTTGTAGAGTGGAGTTGTATTCAGTGGAGTAGCATACAGTGGATTAGCATAAAGTAGAGTGGCGTATAGTGGAGTGGCGTGGAGTGTAGTAGAGTGGAGTGTGGTAATTGAAACAGACATAGCGTGAAAGTGTGTGAACGGATGTAGATGTAATGTGGGAGGAAAATAAATTATTAGGTGTGAATTATCATTTTTGGTAGTATGTGTGAATAGTGCAAGTAGTTTTAAAGTTATATGTTTTAAAATACTTAGCTATATATTGTGCCGCTGTATACCACGGTACATGTGCATAATAAGGCAGTATGTTATGTTACATAAATTTGTAACGCGCACAGCTACTCATGAGTATCCCGGCGCGGAGCCTAGCGGGGTATGAAACATGAATCAAGCAAAGAGATATGTTTTTAGTTTCCTCTTAAAAGCCACTGGATCCTGAATAATACGCAGGGCAAGAGGAAGAGCATTCCAGGCAGCAGCAGCCTTCACTACAAAGGATCTGCCCCCAAGCCTCTGAAGCTTGAAGCGGGGAATATGAGCAAATCGTAGGGACGAGGACCGAAGGGATCGCGCAGGAACATAGAACGAGAAGCGTCTCTGCAAGTACAGAGGGCCACAGCCATGAAGGGCACGATGGGCCAGAACCAATGATTTAAATTTGACTCTCTCCGCCATCGGGAGCCAGTGGAGGGATCGCAACTGAAGTCGAACGCTGTTCCCAGCCGAGGTGCCCAGTAGGAGTCTGGCTGCCGCATTCCGAACCACCTGTAGCTTCTTCAACAGGTAGCCCGGAATGCCAACAAAAAGGGCATTGGCGTAGTCCAGGCGCGACACGATCAGTGCACAAGTAACCGTTTTCCTCGCTGCCTGAGGTAAAATGGGAAAGAATCTTCTGAGAGTTTTGAGAAGGCCGAAACAGCAGCCGGCCAGCTTCGTAATGTGTGTTGAAAAAGAGAGACCCTCATCAAACCATACCCCCAGATTTTTTGTGGGCTTCCCTGTGGAGCTAGGCAATGGAAACTCAGGAGGCCAAAGGTGCTCTTGAAAATTAGGAGGGAATTTCCCAAACAGCAAAATCTCGGACTTCTCTTCATTGCACTTGAGCTGTGCACCTGCCAACCATTTAAAAATAGAGGATAGACAGCGTTGAACCAATAGCACCGAATCTGCATCTTTGTCCCAGGTAAAAAGAAGCTGGGTGTCGTCAGCATAAGCCATCACCTTAGCCCCCAACTCCTCCGCCAGATGTATCAGCGGAGTCACATAGATATTAAAAAGAAGGGGGCTAAGGGAGGATCCCTGGGGGACTCCAGTGGTCACTGGCTGAGGGGAGGAGGAGGATGGTGAGAGCCAAATCTGCTCAACTCGACCCTCCAAAAAAGACTTAAGCCAGCCCCAAACGGCACCCGACACACCGACCCTGGCCAATCGTGCCAGGAGAAGTGAGTGCGGGACCGTGTCGAATGCCGCCGAGAGGTCCAGCAATATTAATGCAGCTCTCCCGCCGGCATCCAAACACTCACGAATGGCCTCCGACACCTCAACCAGAACTGATTCTGTACTATGCGATGCCCGAAACCCTGATTGGGCTGGATGCAGGAGCGCCTCCCTTTCCACAAATTCCATAAGCTGTTTATTAACCACCTTCTCACACACCTTAGCCAGAGCAGGAAGGAGGGAGATAGGCCGGTAGTTCCCTGGGCTAAGGGGTCCAATGACGACTTTTTTAGAAGTGGCAAGATTTTAGCCAACTTCCAGGCCTGTGGCACAACAGCTTTCTGAAGAGACATATTGATAATGGTATTCACTTCTGTGTTCATGGTCACTGCCGTTGCTGCCAATAGCCTAGCAGGACAGGGGTCAGAGGGCGAGCCAGACTTTAGACCCTTTAGAATTTTTAAGGATTCCAGAGGGGCAACTGTCCTAAATGTGGACAGAGAGTGGACAGGGTCGGCAGATTGGGATTCCACTGACACCCCAATGCTGGTGCCACAGGGAGTAAACGCCGCCTGAATAGTCCGGATCTTTTCCCTAAAGAAGCATGAGAGAGTATTACACCAGGTAGGTGAAGATGGCAACACACTAGCTTGGGCCAGAGCGGAGGTGAAGCTCTGAACAATAGCAAAAATTTCTTTCGAATTGTTACGGGCTGATTCAATGCGGGCTGAATAAAATTGCCCTTTGGCCAACGTAATAGCCTCATAGTATACTTTTTGTTTATCTCTGAGCTTCCGCTTAGCTGCCGGGCAGTATCCATCCCTGCGCCAAGCCCGCTCAAGGAGCTTACATTCATGCTTCAGAGCTTTGAGGGTCGAATTATACCAGGGTTTGGAAGGAGATTCCCTAGCCAGCCTGGCAGGCCGTTGTGGGACCACCGTGGCTACTGCCTTAGCAACCCAACTAATGAACCCATCTAAATGCTCCTCAAGCTCCCCTGCCAAAACGGGCCTAGAGGTTTCCAAGGCCAGATTGAACTCAAGCGGATCAATTTTCCCAAAAGCTGGTTTGCAGCATGAGCGTGCTAGCGGCTCAGCATTAGACACTTCCCACGAAAAATAGGTTAGAAAATGATCCGACCAAGAGACCGGGCAGGGATCCTTCAATAGAACAGGAAAGTTGGTACAAATAGGGTCAAGTGTATGGCCGGCATGATGAGTGGGAAGGCTGACATGCTGGTCAAGTTGAGCCAGATGTAGAATATCCAGCAGGTCACGCGCATCCTTAGTATACGCTTGATCCAGATGGATGTTAAGATCGCCCAGGACCATATAGTGAGCAAATCTAACTGCCCTGGAGATTACCGCGTCCCCCCAAGCCTGGAAAAAAGATCCCACCTGGCCAGGGGGCCTATAGATCAAGGACCCTCCCAGGGTAAAATGTGCAGAGAAGCGAATGCTGAAGTCGAGAGCTTCGCATCCTCCCCATGAAGTGACATCCCCCTGCGAAGCTCCCACTTATTCTTATAGATAATAGCCACCCCGCCCCCTCTCCCCACCGGGCGGTCGGCTCTAGAGATCTTATAGCCCACAGGTGTGGCAAGGGTGATAATCGGATCAGAAGTGGAGTCAAGCCAGGTTTCAGTCAAGAACAACAAATCAAGAGAACTGTCCTCTTAAAGGTCGAAGACATTTTGATGATGTTTCCTGAGTGAGCGAGCATTAATCAGGGCTGCCCGAATAGGGGGGGCCCTGGTCGACTGGCCAGAAGAGCTACATTTTTTATCCAAAAAGGCAGGCCCTGCGCCCATCATAAACCCACACGATGTGCACACATGATTTATCTCCTCAGCTACAGCCCAATTACCAAGAGGGCAGCAGATAGAGGGAGCAAGGGCACGTAAGGCAGCCCCTGTGTAACTCCGTCTAGGTTCAGCACCTGGAGACTTGCGGGCAGCATGGCTGGCGCTGTCCACTTCTGGGACGCTGACGGGCTCAGACGGGCTTGCCTTAGGCGCGTCAGCTGCGCGCGTCCGCTGCGCCACCGCGCAGCTCGCATTTAAATAGCCCCGTGTGCCAAAGAACTAGAGAGCAAACTGCTGAAAATGACGGCTCTCCGTGGCACCTCGGGCAACCAGGAAATGCGTCACACCGGCAGGCAGCTTCAAGGCAAAGCAATAAAAAGCAGGGTAAAATATGTGAAAACACCAAGTTAAAGTTTTTAAAATGTGGGTATGAGGGCTGAGGTCAGTATTCATGTGCAAACTTTGCAAAATAGCAGCAATAGTATGTGATTGGCTAATGGCTGTGTTTACCAAAAGTAAATGGCAGCCATGTCGTTTTTAACCACAGTTTAGCTGTGTTCTGTTTTTCGCTGTGTTCTGGGTTAGGGTCTTAGATATAGGTAAGTAGGAGGTTTTATTGTCGTTTCCTACCTATTGTCACTTTATAAAAGTGGTGATCGAAAGAGAAATGTATTTTTAATTTTCTCTATATTTTTACAGCAGTTTCGACAGAACTGCTAATTTTTTGTAAATTTTTTTTAAGTTGCGCTGTAATTTGTAGGTATTACCGCAGTACTCTGTAGACTTTTTTATTAAGATTTAAAATGTTGAAAATACACAGTAATACACTATATTTGTAAAATTTAGTGTAGTACGGTGTATTTTTAATTTTTTAAAACATTTTTCAATTTATTTTAAGCACCGCAGTACTCCTCAGGCAATACCGCAGTACTCCAAATATTGTTTTAAAAATATATAGAAACTTATAATTAAGTTTCCCTACCTATAATCATTTTAATGGCCTATATCTAAGGGCGTAACTCAGAACACAGCCAAAGTGTACCTAAAAAAACATGGCTATCTTTAAATTTTGTAAAGGCAGTCATTTGTCAATCACATAATGCCTTGTCATTGCTATGTAGCATGGTACTTATGTGAAATACCGTGAAATTTTGGGAAACTACCACAACAAAAGATATCACTAAGTTAAAATGCCTTATAACTTGAAAAATACTTACCTGTAGTACCCAAAAGGATCATCTGCACACCATAATGTCTAATCCTGTCACCTTTCATGCAAATCCGTTCAACCGTTTTCGCTCTACGAAGGATGCAAATATCTATAGAAAATGTATTGGTGGAAAAACGCGTTTTGGGACCCCCTTTTATCTTTGCACCCCCTCGACCAATCACTGAGAACTTTCCATCCTTCACCAATGTAGGAAAAACTGTTGGTCTGGAAAGTTTCGTGGAGATACGTCAAAGAAGGGGGACAAAGTTATTAGCAACCAGAATTCCGAGGAATTCCTATACCTTGGAATCCCAACTATAACTACAGAGTGGCTACCGCCATTCTGTAATATATATAAAAATAATTCATTAGACATTATTCACAGAATGATATTTAAATATTTCCTTTACTCCGGTATTCAGAGATCACAGATGCTACGGTTGGTTTAACCATTTTGATGATCTGATTTAATCACCTTGAAATCCTTGTAATGTTTGGTGACCTTACTTCCCATTCTGCCCAGTTTTTCACCACACATGAGCACCTTTACTACATTTAACCTGAGGTGACCCTTCCACATGATTCTTCCATTAAATCCCACCTCGTATTTCATTGTCCTGACACATATTTGTACTTTCTGCAAGTAGACTAAATGTTCTAATACTAATTACTTATGCTTGAGAGACTTTCTAAGGCTGACAAAATATATTGCATGTGATATTCGTATTTCAATATGAGTTTATTTTCTTGTTTTGGTATTACCAGAGTTGTCAAGAATACTTACAAAGACTCTGGATAGGAGGTCACGTAAAACGTATACTTCTTAAACATTTAAATATTCAAAATGTATGATTACACAAATTGTACGTGCCTGCATAATAATTCTTGGAACAATTCTTCTCAATTTGCAACATTAGCAGACTTATTTTAGTTCAAAAGTAATGAACTGTGATTATGCTGAGCTCTTAGTCTATCTAGTGGGCTATAAGCAAACCTATATAGCTTTCAACAAAAATAGTTCTCTTTCAGCTGCTCCAATGCAGGGCCTTGGAAATGTAAAACATTTCAGTTCCAAAGAAATTATTTGTTGGTAGATTAATCCTTTGCTAGCAAGCTCTTTTCTCTGCTTTACTTATCCCTTTAATGTTCCTTTTCAAAGTAAGCCTTCAAAATTAGACTTTTTGTTTAAATGCACTGCTTCTTCTGATAAATGGAACCTTTCTTATGCCCATATTCTTGCCTTTGCAAAAACACATACTGCAAGATATTGTTTTCCTTCTTGAAATAAAGGTTGTCCAGAATGAAAGGCAATAGCCAAGCTTTATTCTCCAATCAGGACCCTAGAAATAAAATATACCAGAAAAGCAAACTGATATAAAAAATTGACTCTATAAAATATAGTGTTTTAAGGGGGCGTGGCCGGCAAGATGGCTGACTGGCAGCATTATAGAATATGCCCCGGCCCGCCATAAAATCCTTTAACGTTCTGCCACCCCATGAAGGCCATGATGCACACTCTGGCTAATATGATAATGGGGATACTCTGCGGAAGGCATCGAGGCCCTTTGATGTAAAATTGACCTTGGGGACGCCAATATCCAGGGGGCCTGTGGCTTGCGTCTTGGTACGTATTGGCCCACCCCTCAATGCGAGTGCAGCTGGCGCTGCGACTCGCCCAACAGCTGCTGGAGGAGTGGTGCAGCCTAATCCCCTGGGCCAGCCACGAGGACGGGGAGCTAGTTGAAGGTGGCAGCCACTGCGGAGCACAGTCGAGTGAGGAGGCGCCCCCGTTGTGAAAGGCCCAGGCAGGCTCTACTACACAATAGCGGCAAAGGGGCCCGGCGAGTCAGAGCCCGTGAGGACAGCGCACAGCGGGTCCCCATAGTCTGTGGCCCCATCCCCCTGAGGAGCCTGTCGAAGTTCCGCCTGTGGACCAGCATGACAGTACAGACCTGACGGAGGTCCAAACAACAAAAACAGTGGCACGAAGGATGGTACTTTCGCTGATACTCGAGGAGCAGGATGCTCCTGAAAAGTGTGCCCTCCCCCACTCCTGACCGTGAGACTGAATAATAATAGGGCTTTGGGGGGGGCGACCGACCACCGGGAGGCTTGCCTCCTCCCCCCGGGTTTTTTGGGCCTTGGTGCAGCCCAGAGCCCAATTGGGCTTGTTGGGCTACATTTGGGCCAGTAGGTTTAAAACCGGTCATTTTAGGGTGCTGTGTCACCATTTCAGTAAGGTGACACGTCAGCCGGTTGGGGCCAGAGTGGGAGCGTGGGCAGAAAGGTTTTTTTGTTTCTGTTCGACATTAGTTATTCAGGGATGGTGTCGGCATCAGTATCGGACGACCCCAAAGTGGCGGAAGCCATGCGCCTGCTCGCCGAAGCAGGTCGCATGGATTTGCTGAGGGCGGACCCCGAGGTGAGGCCTGCACGGCGGGCCTCTGATAGGGTCGCGGCGGCGGTAAGGGCATGTTCGCCGCAGCCGGCACGGAAATCGCGTGACGAGAAGCCGGTGAGTGTGTGCGGCCGCATTGACAGTGCAGCCGCACGAGGGAAGACCCAGCGAGGAAGGGGGCGGGGCGCCTCGGGCGTACCGCTCTTTCCTTTGTAGTTGGTGCGGGTGGGGCTAGCAAGGGGAAAATGGCGGTCGCGGCAGCCACGAGGGCCGCACGCGACCTAAAGGGCATGCAGGAGGGGGCAAATAAAGAATACTGCGGCTGGGTGCGAGCAGGAAGGGTGAGGGGGGGCAGCAAGGAGCGGCCGGTGTTGGTAGCAGGGGGTGGGATTGTCCCTCTGGCCCAGGCGTCAGGAGCTGAGTAGACAGGAAATAAGACTGGGGAGGAGGGGCCAGGCAGAGAGTGTAGCAATGAATGGATTGGGGGGTGGGGTGGGGAGGGAACCTTCAGCCAGACACAGAAGCCATGAACAGGGGGGGACAAGGTGGTGACAGAAGCCGTTCCTGGATCTGGGGGGGTGGTTGGAGAGGGCACCATCGAGGCTCAGGCAGAGGAGGGGGTTGCTCAAGGGCAAAATCCCCTCGGTTTTGAGGGGGGCCAGAAGGGACTTAGAGGGGGGGGCCCCCGGCCAAGGAGGGAGGGGAGGGGCCTGGGATACGCATCGGCCAGGCTAGTGGACGTACTGGAGTGAAGTGATGGGGAGGAGCAGGGGGGATGGGGAAGGGGGGGTGCAGGTGAAAGGCGCCGGGCACTGGCCATTGTTTATTCGTGCCGGAAGGAGGGCCAGGGGGAATCCACGGCACAGCGGGGGGCACTCGTCGGGGCTAGGCAGGAAAAGGGCGAGGGGGCAAATCCGAAGGAGAGGCAGGAAAGGGGGGGTTATTGGCAGTGGTGTCCGGGGTCGACAGGAGCAGGTGAGGGCATTAACCCCGGCATGTCGGACCTTACTTTTAATTTGCAGGGGCAGCAGGTTACGAACTCGGGTGAGTCCCATGCTGCTTCGCGGCACCGAGATAATGGGAAGGCATTGTCACGAGCAGACAGCCGGACCCCGGCGAGAGATGTGCATGACACGGCAAAATGGCGGACAGAGGCGCGATCAGTGGTAACGCAACCCCGGTGGGTCGATGCGGCCTCAGGAGCAGTGGCGCGGGTCACAGGGCAAACACTAAGGGACAGGTCGGATGGATTTGTGCCAGGCTATTCTCACACAGGGTTGGGCTTGGAGGAATTGATATGCAGCGGGAGAGAACAGGCTCAGTCGCGCGTACGGGAGACACTGGAAGAGGACCATTTGCAGTTGGACTATGATGAAGATAGCATTGAGGAGGGAAAAGTTCTAGAGGAGGACGAGGGTAAACAGGAGGGTTGGGGGGGGTCTTAATAACGCTGTGCCTAGTGTGTTACAGACGGAAAGGGACAAACTGCGTACGGTTGCAGAGAGCGTGGTGCCACCTCCGACACGACTGGTTAGGCGGCGGGATCCGGTGAGGACGCCGACCTTGACGGCAGGTAAGGGCGAGAAAGAAACAAACATTGTCAGTCACGGGAAAGGCAAAGTGTCAGTGGGGACGGATGCTCTGGGGGGGGCGAGGAAGGGAAGGTTCGCCTGCTGAGAGGTTTATACGTCAAGGATGCAGGGGTAGGTCCGGAGGCGCTAGGGGTGGTCGAGGATAAGAAGAGGACAGGGGCTACTGCAAGTGGGCAGGGGGAGGAACAGGTGGCGGGGTCAAACAAGGTTTCAGCCGCAGAGGACAAGGGCAACAAGGGGACACAGGCAGAAGGGCCTAAGGAGAGTCACGAAATTAAGCTCAAGAGGCTGCCATATATGGGGGTGACAAAGCCGCTGGGGGCACCCCTTATGTTGGCTACTAAAGAGAAAATTTGGAAAGGTGAGTATGTGGATATGCTGAAGTTGTTACATAGGGAGCTGAGGGAAAAAGAAGGGTCGAAGGAGGAAGAGCTAGAACTGGCCAAAAGGTCTCGAGTAGCCCTGACCATTGAAAATTGGTCGGTGGCTTTCTTTATATTTGCAAGCGTATACTGCGAAAAATACCCAGACAGATCCGTCGCACTGTTTAAGTACATGGTCGTGATCCGAAGAGCCCAGGTGACATACGGGGGATATGCCTGGTCACACTACGATGAGGAATTCAGGGCAAGGCTCGCATGGGACACTGAGGCAAAGTGGGGGGAGATAGCTGCAGATTTATATCAACAGACAATGGGAGCAGTGAAGTTTGGGAAGACAACATATACGGCCAGTGGACTGCCGCTGGTTTACCGCCAATGTTCCCTCTAATTTTTTCCTCTGTGTGCGGCAGTGGAGGGTCTCTGTGCGCTGCAACCATGGCTATGTGCGCCAGGAACCAGACCGCGCGCGTGTGCAGCGCCAAATGTCACTCCAAACGTTTACTTAAAAAAGTGACAAGATGGTGCATTTTCACACATACAGCGCCACGTTAAGGGTCTTCAGGTCGGTTGCAAATTGGATAAACACGCCATGACATGAATTGGTTACACAGGCAAGTACACTTCAGGTTTAGAAAAGCACAAGACTCCAACGGTGGTACCATCATAAGATTTTACTAAATATTCTTAACTGGAGCACTGTTCATTGGGTGGGGAAATGTTGAGAGCCTATACAATATCACATATACACAATAAGTTACAAAATTGCATAACATATTTACAATTTGATGTGAAAGCTACTGAGTAATGTTGGGCTATCCCGCCAGAGATAGTTTGTAAAACTCTGACATCCAGGCAAACATGGACTGTGGGAGAGGGCCGTTCAGACACGTCAAGTGGCATCACTAGATGGGTGACAGGGTTGCTTCTCACGGCGATCCTTGCCATTTTTCCAGTGCTGATAAACTCTATCGAGGTCAACTTTCCCATTCAGGAGGTAGGCCTTTGTCCTAATCAGCATATCCAAATGCTTCTGCTCTAGTCTATTCCTCAATTTACTCTTGATAGTATTCATGAGGCTGAATCCTCGTTCACAATCTGCACTAGATGCTTGAAATGTTGCGCAGACATCAACAAGCTGAGACACCACACTATACTGAGCAGCATTGCGTGCAGTGAAATTCACCATGTCTTGAAAGGTGGTAAATAACCCACCCTTTACATGTTCTGCCACCACATATTTATAGTCTCTGTATTGTTGAACAACATCTTCTGGTGTTTCACAATCACCCAGGACCAAGACATTTTTATACTTTTCAACAAGTCTTTGTATATTCTCAGTCCCAAAATCAAAATGTGATTGTGTTGCTATTGCCTGGATTTCAAAACTTGCCCATTCTTTCAGTTCATCTTCAGGGAACCTTTTTGCATGTGCTCACAAACAAGGGAAACAAAAGACAAAATAGGCCCACTGTCAAACTCTTGCCTTTCCTTGTACAACACCATCAGATCTCTTATATTGCTGCTCCAAAAGACAGTGTCCCCCAAATATTGTTCCTTAATTTGGCCAATCTTTGCTCTTGCATACTGTACAGCTTCAACAGTAGTCAAAGAACTTTTTTGGAACAGTTTGCACAAAGATGCAAATTCACTCAGAATATCATTAAGTACTGCAAGGGAAATATGGTAGTTTGAGTCAGATAGCTCTTTGTAACAGTATTTAGCAACTGGATCATTCTCCTCAACTTTCTCATGCTCAAAGTACTTAAGAACAGCCTCGTAATTCCGAATTAGTGCACCAACTGCAAAATGCCTTGAAATCCACCGGACTTCATTCAATGGTCGAAAAGAGACCACTTCACAATCAGTGACCGATGCCATTTCATCCAGCTTGGACTTCCTTGCAGGAGATCTGGAGAACACAGTGTAGACAGTCCTCAATAATGTCTCCATCTCTTTAATCATTGGAACCCTCTTCCAGGCATCATCAACTCCCAAATCTTCTTGATGAGCGACACAATGCTGCTCAACTAGATGGGGAATGGATTGTTTAAGGCGAGTAGCAACACCATTATTTTTACCCAGCATCACAGACGCACCATCGGATGTGAACATGACCATTTTCATGAGGTCCAGTTCATTGGCAGTGTAGAATTCTTTCACAGCAGTAGTGATAGCCTCAGCATTACAACTAGTCAGCTTCACTATGCCCCCAAACAGTGTTTTGTGCTCTGTTGAGGTTACAGGTCGGAACTTGAAGTACAGGATGAGCATTTTTGTAACATAAATATCTGTGCTCTCATCAATTATCAATGTGTGATACAAAGCGTTACGAAGTTCTGCCATATCTTCACAGTGTATCACGCTATTGATGGCCTCAAGGAACTCAAAGGCATAGTTCTTGCTCCTCCAGCTGTCTGGTATCTTCACATACAAAGCTAGGTGGTCATGGATGTCTTGTACAGATAACATTGAAGTATTCATCTTGACTGCCAGCAACACGTTGTTGATGAGAATCTTTATCTCCTCAGGCAGGGATCTTTGTCGTTCAACTACTTCCATTCTATTTGCTTTGTCAGTGGCAGTTTCTGTCAGCATTGCCCGCATTCCAAAACCAAACCTGGCAGCAGCACTTCTGTTTCTCAATATCACCATGGCAGACTTGTGAACTTTGCTAATTAGATGGCGGTTCAGGTAATCCAGTTTCCAGCCATCAATCCATTTCTTCCCTGTAGAAAAGTCCCCAACAATCTTGGCTTCTGCACATGCTTTGCAAATCAAGCCCACGTCTGGACTGTATTGAAATAGTTCCCCAAGTTGCACGCGAACCTTGCTTCGTGATTTCTGTGTCTCAGCCTCCACAATTTCTTTCATCCACTCTTCCTTGAATACAAGGCAATATTTCTTCCTTTGTGGTGAAGCATCGCACTCTGCAGAAGGTACAGCTTTGCGCTTAAACATTTCCGTGCCCGCCGGTTTGAACCTGCTGTGCCACAAAGCCTGCAAAATAAAGGAACATGACTTACGTTGACGCCTATGCTCATGAATGCAGTCTGTTGTTACAATACAATGTACAAGATGCACCACAGTTTAACTCTACCAAACATTTACCTGTTCTGCTAGAACTCACGTACACCCGTTTAAATGTGTGGGGTTTTGTCTGCAAAACCTGCAATAGAAGAAAACATGGGTAAGTATATTATACTACAATGTACAAGATGCACCACAGTTTAACTCTACCAAACAATTACCTGTTCTGCTTGAACTCAGGTACACCTGTTTAAATGTGTGGGGTACTATCTGCAAAACCTGCAACAGAAGAAAACATGGGTAAGTATGTTATACTACAGTGTACAAGATGCACCACAGTTTAACTCTACCAAACAATTACCTGTTCTGCTTGTACTCACGTACGCCCAAATGTGTGGGGTACTATCTGCACAACCTGCAACAGAAGAAAACAAGGGTAAGTATATAATACTACAATGTACAAGATGCACCACAGTTTAACTCTACCAAACAATTACCTGTTCTGCTTGAACTCACGTACACCCGTTTAAATGTGTGGGGTTCTTTCTGTCTGCGAAACCTGCAACAGAAGAAAACATGGGTAAGTATAACATACTACAATGTACAAGATGCACCAAAGTTTAACTCTACCAAACAATTACCTGTTCTGCTTGTACTCACGTACGCCCGTTTAAATGTGCGGGGTACTGTCTGCGAAACCTGCAACAGAAGATGCACCAGTTTAACTCTATCAAAAAATTACCTGTTTGTTCTGCCTGTACTCACGTCTGCCTGTGCAATTGTATTCGTAGTACGGTCTCACAAACCTGCAAAAGAAAAGGGGTGCAGATTGTGAATCTATTTACCCAGCAACCCCCAACCCAACGAGGAACGTAAACCGAATTACCTTGTCTTTGTGGGTACTCGCACCTGACCACTCAAATCCAAATACCTTACAGACTGGAAACCTGCAATTGAAGACAAGATCGTCAGCAAACGCTCAAAGAGTTACAAACTATGAATGGGACCGGTCTAGAGACCCCAATAGGAAAAATGACCAAATAATTACCTGGGATTCCAGTCTAGACCAAACAGGCACGTGCCCATGTGCTTCATTATTAGATTCCATTATGTTAAACTGGTCTATAAATCTGTATTTTGTGTTACACCTTCTGTGATGCAGCTTTTCCCTGGCATTCAAACTGCGCAAATGGTTGAGGTGGGTGAACAAGGAAATTCACAAGGAGGACTGAGCAGCACACAAGCCATCAAATGATCCCACCTGAAGATGATGCAGTGGCATGCAAAAAATATGATAACGACTTTCTAGCAATTTTCAGGCAACCATAAAAATGTCAAGATAACTCTGAAGATTGATGGACCTGCTGCAGAGAGATCTGAGTTTTATCTAGTGGAAGTTGACTCATCATAAAGTAGCAGAGGAGGTTAAAATGCCTGATGTAAAGAAGCTGGTGAACCATGCAGATCACAAATTGCATGCAATGTAAATAGGTCAGTGCATTACTGCTTCTGTCAGACAGCCCCTTTTGTTACTCGCAGTTTATAAGTTTAAATCCTAATATAGAACAGTGAGCTATTAACTATCAAAGAGCTGCATTTCCATTCATTGCAATGGCAGAAAGCCTGTGACAGACCACCCGAGCGGAAGAGTAACATAGCTTTTGATTGTAAGAACTTAAGGGTGTTTTTGAACAGTAAATAAAACAATTCAGCCTTAAATTTAAAAATCAGCATCAAGAGGAATAACCTTCAATCATGTTTTACTTGCAGATAAGTTTAAACAAAACACAGAACAAGGCACAGTAGGGCGGCCGATTCAAGGGAGTTCCTCAAATACTAAAATAGATGCCTAAATAACAGCCAACCACTATACGTCTCAAACCACAAAGTGACGAGCTAGAATTCAAGCTCTGCATTTTCGACCCCATACCTCTTGCTATGCTGTAGGTACCACGAGGGAGAGGGGGGTGCAGCTTGCACCACACGCACTGCAGCCTCGCAGAGTAACTACATTTAATACAGTTAGGGAGAGTGCGTGTGCCAGAGTATGGGTTCGCATGCCTGAATGTGTGTGACTGGCGCATTTCCAGTATAAAGCCGGCGATGGCATAATATTGATAATTCTTTGCAAGTTAAGGGAATCCATGGTATGATGGTGCCTACCATTTGAATAAAACTAGCTCAAGCATAATGGTGGCAGCTCCAGGCATCTATGGCACGATGATGCCTAACCCTGGGATAATGCCACCCCCCTCTTGCATAATTGTAACCCTCAGTATGTTGTGGGCATCCATGACTTGCAAGGCCTGGACATGCAAGGCAAAATCCAGCACTGGCAGCAGAAAATGGGAGTCTTTGCCTACGCTCAAACGTGTTTTTGAGTGTCTTCATCTATGTTTACACTTTGCTAACATACAAAAAATAGTTAACTAAGAATAAAGGCCCTGCGCTGTTCAACCTACTAATCCAAAAACCCTTCTGGCATACTCTTTACAACATACAATGCGTTTCAGCTGGGAGCTAGGAACATTACATAAAGCTACTTATTTTATTAATTAATCCTTTTTATTCAAAAAGCCTTTTTTTTTAGTAAAACACAAATAAAATATTCTCCTGAAGTCCATTCATAAAATCCATGCTTGAATTTGACATATTTCACTACTTCTCCGCAGAGGCATGCTCTGTGTACACACGTAAACCATGCCAGCTAAATGATCTTAGGGTATTACAATGCCAATGGTCTTGTAACTTAACAAGACAATGTATCAATGTGGTTGTGCTCACTCTCTGCTTCTGAACACCCAGCAAGCCTTTTTATGACAAGCATTCCCACATAGCAGAATGTTCCTAACTGCAAAACCCTGGCCTGTATGGTGATAATCAAAATAATGTATTCTCAGGATATCCTGATGGTGCCACAGACTGGACTGCATCATGTTTTGTGTTGGGCTTAAAGGTGCAAATGAGATGAAGTCTTGTTTCTAATGAGGACCTAAAGGTGTAGCACCTGAATGTTGCAATGTTTCAGGATGGAGATAAAAAGTGCAGTTATCGAGCTAATACTCTTGTTTCAGCTACCACTCAGCAAGGAGCGCATTGATTGGCAGAACAGATCACCGTCGCTGTTTGCACGCCCCCATTAGCACACTTTACTTCAATTGCTTCTTGCAGTTTCTTGTAGCTCACATGGGTGTAATTTCGGATATTTATATGTTTCCCTATGTTTCATTGCTTGATTTTTGCTCGGGAGAAAATGTCACTCATAGTTGCTGAAATGTCATTCACAATTACACGGAAATTATTAAAATGCCACACATAGCAATCTGAAACCTTGGCAGCTATGCTAAATAGCACAGCAAGTTTAAAAACACAGCGTGTACTTTCAGAAAGTACACGCTGTGTTTTTAAACTTGCTCTACTCTTTTGTTAGTAAAGCGCGGTGCGGGGAAGATTGTGGGTTTTTGTTTAAGTATTCATGTTAATCACAGCCCCTTCACGAGCTGTGATTAACATGAATACTTAAACAAAAGCCCACAATCTCTCTCGCAGCCACGCTTTACTCAGTCCTGCCAAGTATCACGCATGAGGCCACTGGAGCCCATAGCACAGCTGCTGCTTGCTGATCCCGAATGACCCGGGCAGCGCATAGTGCCATTACCGGCAACTTCTCCCACCCCCCGTCTGAGCATGCAAGAATGAATAAATACACGAGACAACTTTGTAGTGGGAAAATATTGCTGCAGGTTTATTCCATACAGGAGTATGCAATATGTGGGTTATCTTACGGGCGATCCAAGGGCGGGCAGCTGTACCAACCTATGCTGCCCCCGCCCGCCTGGTGAGCCAGCACTGTGGGACACCCAGTCAGTGCTACCTTTGATGATCCTCTTCCGGATCACGTGACACGTTGGTCTGTTCTACTCACGCCCTTTTCAGGGCGGAGCGTAGCAGGGCAAACCCCGGTTGGTCAGGCCCCCTACCGCCCGAAGGACTAACGGGGCGCCGTCGCGGTTTTCCCGGAACCTGCCCTGAGGCTCCTGGTCTTTGGCTCTGGCACCCCTACTGTGCCGCGCAGAGGTACCCTTACTGTACCGGTCTGCCGCAGAGGTACCCTTACTGTACCGGTCTGCTTCCAGATCGCCCTGTAACTCCGCCTGCAACACAAAAGAAAACATTAAAACATTCTGAGTAGCTTGTCCACCAGCCTGTCCGCCGGGTAAGAGGTGGGGTGGGAGACGGCGTGGCTGGTGCAACAGAGGACGCCAGGAGGGGCTGGGGAGGCATATATGCCCTCCCCCACCTCGGCGCACCGGAAGGACGTCACTGAGGTGACCAAGCTAGAGGGCTCCAAGAACCCCTCCAGAGACTAGAGCGGCTGGGCGGTGCCGAAATGGCACTAAAAGGCCGCCCTGCTGAGGTGGCCCCCTGCGGGGCCGCGGACAACCGCATAGTGCCATTACCGGCAACTTCTCCCACCCCCGTCTGAGCATGCAAGAATGAATAAATACACGAGACAACTTTGTAGTGGGAAAATATTGCTGCAGGTTTATTCCATACAGGAGTATGCAATATATGGGTTATCTTACGGGCGATCCAAGGGCGGGCAGCTGTACCAACCTATGCTGCCCCGCCCGCCTGGTGAGCCAGCACTGTGGGACACCCAGTCAGTGCTACCTTTGATGATCCTCTTCCGGATCACGTGACACGTTGGTCTGTTCTACTCACGCCCTTTTCAGGGCGGAGCGTAGCAGGGCAAACCCCCGGTTGGTCAGGCCCCCAACCGCCCGAAGGACTAACGGGGCGCCGTCGCGGTTTTCCCGGAACCTGCCCTGAGGCTCCTGGTCTTTGGCTCTGGCACCCCTACTGTGCCGCGCAGAGGTACCCTTACTGTACCGGTCTGCCGCAGAGGTACCCTTACTGTACCGGTCTGCTTCCAGATCGCCCTGTAACTCCGCCACAGCCCTGGAGGCGGCCACCGTCGCAGCCAGGGCCCCCCCACTAAAACAGCTAATTTCTCACCTGTAACCTGCTTTCTAGGGCCTCCTGTATGTCCAGTGAAATGTGTCCATGCTGTGACAAATGCACCGCATGTTTGTCAACTTAACCTTAGGCGTACGCCTGGATGGCCAGTGCCCTCAAGGCAGCTGTCTTCTCACTTGCCACCTCTCATTTCCAGGGCCCCCTGCAAGGTCAAGGGAACAAATCCATACCCAATGGTGACCATAAACACCATGTTTCAAAGTAGCCCTTGACCTTAGCCTCAATCAGCTCGTGTCTGATGAAGCCCAGACCCCTCTGGTCTGCGAACTTACGCATAGAACTATTCACTCTCTTTCGGGAATGTTCAACGGCCTCCTCTGAATTAGCCCCGTGGCACACTCTGCGGGGGATAATCTCAGACCACCAGATCTCACATTGACCCATGGACTTACTGATTTCCCCTAAATCAGCGTTCCTGGCTTGTCAAAGTGGCCTCCTCCCCATGGCAGTGAGGTTGTTGCCCCCTAGATGTGTCACTAAGACGTAGGGGAGTACTCCCCTTGGGCCAATCTCTGTTCCAATCTGTTCATGAGGCCCATTAGGCCTGAGAACTTGTACATTGACTGTCCACTCCCTGCAGGCATGTTCCTCGGCCATACATGGCTTAGCCCCGTGCCTATCTGCGCGGGATGCTTTCAGACAACCATAGCTCACATTGCCCCATGTATGTGTTGATATCACCTGGTTGCCGTCCTTCTAACACTGTATGTACCTGAACACCTGTGTCCCCATCCCGAGCCCCACTCTGCGGGGAATAATCTCAGACCACTTGAGCTCACATTGATCCATGTATTTACAGATCTCCCCTAAGTCAGCTTTCACGGCTTGTAAGAGTGACCTCCTCCTCATGGCAATGATGTCGTTGCCCCCTAGGTGTATCCTAAGAAAATGGGGGGGGGGGGACCCCCCTTTGGTCAATCTCTGTTCCAATCAACCCGCCTTGGCTATTAGGGCGGGAAGGGTTGTCCTTAACATTTGAAGGGCCCCTTAGCTTTTGAAATCCTGACGCACCGGAATGTCCACAACTAGAAGTATGTGACAATAAGCAAGGGTGCCATCCCGCCCTTGCCATGCATCCCCTATACCTTATGGGAGTTTCGCCCGCTCAGCTCCCTCAGTGGCGGAACCCCTAGGCATACCAGCTTAGAGAATCTGTCTGGATTAGTACAGTGCGCACTGTCTGCAATGGTGCCTGACACTAACGATTGCTAAGTCCTACTTTACCCCCATCCTAGCAACTCCCAGATAGATGGTGGGGGGGGTTCACACCGCCCCCTAAGCTGCCCCTGCGGTGGGAAATTACCTGCTCCGTTAAATTTACCTTTTTGTTGAACACTGGACGTGCCAAATGTTCTTACCGCATCGTAGCCTTTTGTGCTCGGCACCCTGTTTTTCCCATTTATAGAAACAGCAGCACGCTATGTTGGTTGACGGCGTCCAACCCAGCGTGGCTAATATAGTTGACCGTGCGGGGCTTTTGACCTTAACTGCAGCAACAGGTACCTACCCTTGGTTCTGGGATGCATATACTTCGCCTTGTTGACCAGACAATTGCACAGACCCTTCTGATTGCTAAACCCCGGTCAACACCTTATTGGTGTCAAATCTGGTCTGAACCATATATGTATTCCCACTATTGGTGATACCTCACCCTGCCGTGTAGTGACAGCTTGAGCAGCACACCCCGCTTGCTTAACTGCCGTCGGATCACAGATGCCAGTATCTGCAACCCATCCCTGACCCTGGCTGCTTAAACTCGCAAAAGTGTCGGACTCCCAGATTCCCCGTTCTCTGCTCAGCTGCAGTACACCTTCAGTGGATCCGCAGGGAGATACCACAAACCGCATTGGTCATGCGAACCCTAAGAAGCACCCAATTCTCACCTGTGTGTACCTCTAAAGGAGATTGGCTCCACCCCGCTGTAAGGGCAGAGACACACATTAAACTTATTTCCGCCACTTGGCACCTTTCTGGTTGCAGCTCTGTGTTTTGTGAAGCGTGCGTGCCCCGGGGCATGCTGTCGCTGAATAACCGGTGTATGTTTACCCACTCCCTGATACTGTGCAACGCTAACTGCCCTTGTTTGGGTTGAAGGAATGCTGGATGATTCCTAAGGACTGTGAACTTAATACTCCACCCAGTTAGACCCCCAAATATTTGGGACAACCCAAGGAGTAATCATGCCCTGCATGGTACATCTACCCCAGCGGTGACTATCAACTTATTTGGCCACTGTTAGCAGAAGACGCCCCTTCCAGTCTCAGGTGCTAGCCCATAAGGAAAACCCATGGGGCAGACAAGTCTGTGGGAACCAGAGGGAAACACTGTGCAAATACCTGCACTTTCCTGAATATTGGGACTGCCAAATGGTCTATAGTACCCTGTTGCCATTCGGCTCTAACGCAGTGTTTACCAAACTGTTTTTCGCCGCAGCACCTTTGTTTAGATGACAACTACCACCACCCGCTTGCTGCCCTGGCTAAAGCGCAGGTGAAAAGGTCTTAACTGAAGCGACCTTAAACCTGCCCTTGGTTGCAGAGGAATGCCCACCCAGTGTACATGGTACCTGTTTCTATATGGTGCCAGCAGGTGTTCCTCATAAAGGCCCTTGTAGCCAATTGCCCAATGCAGTCTCCGCCTTTCGCAGCGCCTTTGTGCATATAATTCTGGGGTGACTAAGCCCTAATGTACCCCCTTACCTGGATGATCCCCAGTACAAGGGTACAGACTGATGACCAAGTGCTGCGCCAGCCAATCAACACGTAGACATGGCGTGAATTTACACTAACTCATGCCCTACAAGGCCGCTCGGTGTGCCACTTCGCCTAAACCAAGGCAAGGGTGGATCACCCTGTCCTTATCGCCTGCAAACCCATCCGTCATCTGCACTGACGGATGCTGTGTCGGCACCTCCTGGATGCCTGGTCAATGCATATGTGTATGGGTGACCCATACGCTGACATTTTGTATAAGCTTAGTGTGCCGCCGGCAGGCATTTCGCGGCTTCTGTCATTGCCTCCAGCTATATACTGCACAACCACACTATACCTGCAACACGTCACTACCATTGGCTTAGACACTGCTTGTTTAGTTGTATAAGGTAAATTAAGCCCTAATATAAGCTTCGTTGCATAGCGTATTGAGAATGCTTCATTCTTTAATGGTGGGTCTGTCAATCTTAATGTGTTAACCATTGAATAAAATGTCTCAATTCACTTGAAAGCAAATTGAACAGCAAATGGGATCATTACCCCGTGAACTGTGTGCCCCACGATGCAGAAGTCCACAACCCTGGTGCTCCCAGGCCCAAAACTGGTAAAACCAGGCACACAACCAGAGCACCGTGCCTGCACTGCTAGCCTGTAGCGAAGACTCCCAGGTCTATAATGTGTTTCTTGTAAGTTACCTCCCAATCCAACATTCCACAAAACTACTACTATATTATGAATATTGGCAACCTATTCAAGCACCACCAAACGTAACTAAGAAATTGAGCCTCAACCTTGAAAAGTAACAAACACTGGCCCTGAAACGAGGCAGAAAATGCCTGAGCAACTCAGCAGCCTCACTCTCCAAAATTACCTGCAGATTATATGCTCACACAGCCGGGCAGCTAATAGCTAAATGACCCGAAATATTGATTATCTTTATATGCTCATACCTACTCTTTGTCCGTAAGGAGAACCGGGTCCATTTCATGGCTCAGGCAATAACTATGGCATTCAGACCAGCCACCGGCACACCGCGCATTTACTAGGTATTCCGCTCCCTGAAAAGCCTGACCGATCCGCTATTCATAGCGTTAATCTAACACGGATTGAGAATTACATACTACTCATACAAATGTAACGTGTATGAGAATGCAAAGGTATTGAAACGCTATACATGGGCGCCAGTTACATTACATATTCATCACATGTCATTGCATCCCTATATTTCCTACAATAGGAGCACTACCTACAACAAGCCCATCTATTGGCTAATCAGTGCTTCTATTTGCAAAAGGTGAAATACGCCACAATTATAGCTCAGTTGCATAGCCAACCGAGAGCTAGCCGCCCCATCCATAGCTGCCCAGGTTTCCAATTGCTGTGTGTGACATTTTCATCATTTCAGTGCAGCTGTGAGTGACATTCAAAAGGCTATGGATGACACTTTCTTGCGAGCAAAATTAAACAATGATACAATGCATATCCAACCTACCCATGCCAGCTACCCCTGCACATTTCAGAACAAAGTAGTCGACAGAACACTATGAAGGGGTATTCAGTGATGAAATGTGTTGTGGAGTTCATCAACACTATCGAAAACTTTATTCGAGTATAATGTCAACGAGGGCCTCAGACTCACCATCATACATCGCCGACGACCTATGCTGCCACCGGGCTCAGGGCACCCCACAACACAAAGCAGGGGGACAACAACGTATCCAGCGAGACCAGGGACCGCAAGGGCACCCACGACATGACCCGACGGCGTGACCAGGAGGAAACAAAGGGGGAGGGGGTGACGTTTTTGAGAAGGACGCCCGAGAAGCGCTCCCTCCCCCATGGCGGCGCAACTTGCCCGAGCCATGCTGGTTGCTTTTGTGGAACATGTGCCTGCGTCTCTGTCCTGCAGCAGCGGGTGACTCCAGCCTCCCACGTGTCCCCGGGCCCTCACCATAGCATTCGCCTGTGTAGTGCCTGGTACATTGAGAGGACTATTCAAGGGCAGCCACTTCACAAAACACACCAGGCGGCATGTCCGGCGCAAACCTGGACCGAAATGGCGGCAAACCCAACTGCGGACGTAGGGTCAACGCCCAAATAATTTACCCACACCACATCCGCGGAAAACGCACCACAGGACCTCCAACAACAAACCCCACATGCAACCGCTACGCTCAGGGTAAATGCCATCACAGCTGAACCAATGGCTGCACGCAAAAGCACGGGCATTGCCGCACATCATTTTCATACTCATTGCACAATAAGACTCAGGCCTGAAATGAGCCCATGGGGGCAGCCCACACGGGCAACACGACCCGCAGCGCAAAGGAACAGTGAAAGGATTCGAGGACAAACTCACTGCACAATAGGCCAAGGCTTGAAGGAGCACGTGGGGACAGCCCACAGCGGCGACGCGACCCACAGGGCAAAGGCAGAAAGCCAGACAAGAGGAAAACTAGCAGCAAGGGCCAGCCCCAGCTGGGTGACACGAACCGGCTGCAAAAGCAGCAGCACTGCAGGAGCTGCACACGAGCAGCAGGAACAGCCAGTTTGGCGACTCGCCCGTCTGCTTTAATCCTATATTCGGTGGGCCGAGCAAAGGTGGTGTAAACAGCCAGCAGCGGACATCAGGATGAGTGATATCAAATCCTGAGAGGCAAAACAAGCAGCGGCCCCACATGGGAATGGTTCCCGTACAAACAACCCACTGGGATTAGAGACGACAGAGCCGAGCGCCACAACGTGCTGCTGCATCGGGTTCCCGTCTGAGAAGAAAGTCGGACACGCACAACTTGCTCGCAAATCCCCCATAACAATGGAAGCCAGCGGAAATGTCCCAGGCCCCCACACGAGGAGGGCCGTCGGTTTCGCAGGAAAATAAACGCAACTCAGGTCAGCATGCATGTTGCGCGCCCTCAGCAAGATCCTCCTAGTCAACTTTGTCAACACAATAAGGCAGGCACTCCTGCCGGAACTTGCCCCACCGCGCCCTGAAACACGCTACACAAGCCCCCGAGCTCGCCGCGCATTGCAATATATGGTTTGCGGAGGCGGCCTGGCTGGTGCCATTGGGGGGGGGGCGGTGTGTACTCGTGGCACCTTCCCCCACGCCTAGCGCCTGCAACCGGTGCCCATGCACTAGTCTGTTGCCGCCCCAGTGTGCTAACTGCTGGGGCGGGGCACCATGGATCCTGCCGTGACAAGGAGGGCCCACCCGTTCCCGTGGCATCCTCCTTGCGACTCACTAATGGGGTCCAGCTACACCGCACAAACCGGCCGTGGGCCCATAGATCCAGCGACGGAGACAAAAACACCTCCGGCGGCCGCAGCCCATGGCCCGCAACTTCTGCCCCTGCCCAGCTCCACCTATGCTGCCAAGGCCACCCCGGGATCCCAAAACCCCGTTGGGGCCAGGAACACCCAGGCCACAGGCCCCCATCATGCAGCTTTCTTGCCCCCAGACAGTAGGGAAAACAGTACGTCCATGCGGCGGCCGTTGGCACCGTCCCGGTCCCAACACAAATCGAAACCAGGGCAGCCGGGACTGCCTCAACCCCATACAGGCAACAACCAAGCGGTCAGAACCACCGGGTCCCTTAAAGGGCAATCAAGGGAAGGGGAATTAGAACTAATTTCCGCTGCGGAAGCATAACTCGACACCCCCTTTTTTAATGGCGCAAACACCTTCTTGCGACATGAAACAACATGTCCCAGGATGCAGTGCGTTCTTAGCTGCTTAAGCAGAATGACGAGCATTGTGCATCGCGAGGGCCACCGTCAGCTATGGAGTTCATTCGCGTTCTTGAATTGCACACTGAACATTACCTGGACTTCCATTGGACAGTTGCTCTTTTACGTCTTGGACTGCAGCTCATAAAGGCCAATGTGCCCATCATTTAATTCCGCTTTTGCCTTCAGTATCACAACGTAAGAGGGGAGGGGGGTTCCGTACATTCAAGCAAGTATTCCCTTCCACGGACGTCTTAACATCTGCAGGGCAAGAGAGAGGCAGCGTAGCTCTTTGCTCGGGGCAGGCCTCGCTAACGCAGGTTACTATGCCCGCACTGATATGCCCCCGCACTCATCGAAACACCGACGCCAGACCAAGGACACGACCGCATGTCCAGCAGGGGCAAGGCACCCATGGCTCAAACCTCCACCTCGCTGTGCACCCTCAATGCCCGATCTAAACCAATGAGCCACCAAAGGACACTGGGCACACCCCAGTCTACCTGGACTCACCGTAAAATAACCGACACAGCTCCCAGACAAACGGCGCGACGAGGCACAGCGAGGGGAGCACCCATGGCTACAGACGGCGTGGCTGGTGCCACAGAGGACGCCAGGAGGGGCTGGGGAGGCATATATGCCCTCCCCCCCACCTCGGCGCACCGGAAGGACGTCACTGAGGTGACCAAGCTAGAGGGCTCCAAGAACCCCTCCAGAGACTAGAGCGGCTGGGCGGTGCTGAAATGGCACTAAAGGGCCGCCCTGCTGAGGTGGCCCCCTGCGGGGGCCGCGGACAGCCGCATTTCCCCAAGAAAGTCATTTGTTGCAGCCAGGAGCACTCTGGAAGCGGGCGGCCCAGCCGTAAACCGAATTACCGCGGCTCAGCTCAGAGTTTTGAGTAAGTTAGTCCCATGGTTCCAGAATGTGCTTTATAGTATAAATAGTGCTTAGCTCGTGGTCAATCAGCTGCCCTGTCGCTGAAGTTCTGCAATGAACCACACACACACACACACGTCACAGTCCCCTATGTGTAAATCTGAGATGTTTAGAATTTACTCCGGAGCAAAGCCTTTCGAATTGAACGATGCAATTATATCTTTTCGCTTCTTGCTGCGCCTGCTGCTGTGATTTGGCCCTTTCATAAGACCCCCTCAATAGAGAGCCCCCCATTGCGATTCATGTTCCCTGCCTCCGGTGCATTGTGGTCCAGAATCGCTGATTGGAATCCTGACAGCAGTTAACTGCCACTCATTCAAACCACAGAAACACCCTTTGTGTGGCTTTCCAAACAAAAAAAACCTCCAACTGCAGGGGATGTGGGAGGAAGAGGCAGGGGCACAGCAAAAGAGCGTGCACGAGAGATAATTTCAAGCCGCAGCCCCTCTACATGGTAAAATATGGCGCCGTAGCTTTGAAAAAAACAACAGAAAGGCATGTTGTTTTGGTTTGCACTAACCTCACAGTCCTCTTTCTAAACAGCACAAGACTTGTTTCATGGCCTTCTTTAGCGCAGCACATTTGGGCCATAACACTTAGTTTTTCACAAAAAGGCAATGCTTCATAGTCAATCAGCTGCCATATTCTTCCTTTGGTCCTTGTCTTCTTATCTATCAGGCTAGCAGTGTAGTCACTATGCAGACACGTGGCAATACGTCCTCGGCATCATCAGACGTGTTTGTTAGTATAATTAGCACCATTTAGCATAATTATGGCACTGCACGTATGCCCAGTTTAGCTTAGTGTCCTGTAATTATATTCTGCAAGTAGTAAATTTGCCTAGTGGACGCAATACCTGCAGTTCCTTCGAGCCAGTGCCCTTCTAATGAAAGCAATACTAAACACTTACAAGGTCCCAAATGCGATACCGATGGCATTGCAAATGCTTGTTAAACTTGCTGTGCTCTTTAGTTAGTAAAGCGTGGTGCGGGGAAGATTGTGGGCTTTTGTTTAAGTATTCATGTTAATCACAGCCCCTTCACGAGCTGTGATTAACATGAATACTTAAACAAAAGCCCACAATCTGCCCCGCAAGTGCCAACAGCCGCAAGCCCCAAAGCCCGCCTTACCTGCACTCCCGAGTCCCGACTCTTCCTCCGGCACACCGCATCCAGGAAGTTAGTTATTTTCGCGCCGCTCGCTTTCTTAAAGCAGCGTCGCGACTCTCTCGCGGGATGTCGTGTGTGTGTGCGCGCTGCACATACGGCAGTGCGCGTTCACGTTAAGAGAGGTGCGCGCGCACCTTAATGGGAACAGTGTTTACCGCCCCTTTCAGAACCGCCTCACCCGAGTGGGAGTGGGATACACAGCAAAAGGCCAGGGAGCGTACGGGGGCATGCTGGGATTTCAACAAAGGTGCATGTTCCAGGGAGTACTGCAAGTTCAGACATGAATGCTCTAAGTGCGCAGGCAGACACCCATTGGTACAGTGCTACGGGCCGGGTTTCAATGGACAGGGACAGCAGTTTAACCAAGGTGCACAGCAAAATGCAGGGGGTAGAGGTGGCAGAGGAGCACAGGGAAATATGGGGAAAGGCTTGTACACCCATTAGACAGCCATGCTTGGAGCAGTGGCTGGCGTACTGTCCACGCAAAGAAGACGCAGATTTATTGAGAGTAGGTTTCAAAGAAGGTTTTAGACTAGGATATGACGGGCCACGGTCCGCCAGGTGGGCGGAAAATTTGAAATCAGCTAATTCACACAAGAAAATAGTGCGGGATAAACTGGGTAAAGAAATAGCAGAAGGACGCATGGCAGGCCCATTCACAGTCTGCCCCATCAGAGACCTGATTATTTCACCAATAGGGGTAGTGCCAAAGAAAGATCCGGGGCAATTCAGGCTGATACAACACCTTTCATGGCCGGAGGGGGCGTCGGTTAACGACTTCATAGCGGACGACTTGACATCTGTATCATATTCATCAGCAGACGTGGCCAGAGAGTTAGTGGCGAAAGTAGGGACTGGTGCCATGATGGCAAAATGCGATATTAAGTCTGCTTTCCGCTTACTGCTTATACACCCTGACGACTTCCAGCTGCTCGGAATACAGTTTGATGGGCTCATCTTTGTGGACAAAGCATTTCCAATGGGCTGCTCGCTATCCTGCACTTTATTTGAGCGTTTCAGTTCATTTTTGCAATGGATTTTCTCATGGCACACAGGTAAAGAGACGGTGACACACTACCTTGACGACTTCTTCCTGGTGGGCCAGCCTGGTTCAACGGACTGTCAGCAGCAGCTGACAAGTTTTCAAGAGCTCATGGGCCAATTGGGAGTGCCCCTGGCACCAGAGAAGACACAAGGTCCAAGTACGGTGTTGTCATTTCTTGGCATTGAATTGGACTCGGAAGTAATGGAGGCACGAATGACAAAATGCTGCACATGTTGCTGTTGATTGACGACATACTGGCTTGACAGAAGGTGACAGTTAGGGAGGTGGAGGTCCTGCTAGGACATCTAAACTTTGCATGCAGGGTAGTAAGGGCAGGACGGACTTCTTGCAGGAGGTTGGGGAGGTCCTTGGCTGGCTTGACACTGCCACACCATCACATGCATCGGTCCGCAGGGATTAAGGAAGATTTACGCATGTGGCACAAATTCCTGGAAGATTTCAATGGCATCCCAATGGCGACTCCAAAGGAGTGGGAGTGGGATGTCACCATATACTCCGACACGGCGGGAGCTCGGGGGTTCGGGCTGTACTGGCAAGGGAGATGGTGTGCAGAAGAGTGGCTTCGACAATGGAAGAATGGGGGGAGCAGCATTGCCTTTTTGGAACTTTTTCCGCTAGTAGTGGCTGTTACAATGTGGGCGTGGAATTTGGCACACAGGAAGGTAATTTTTAAGGTGGACAATATGTAGGTAGTGCAAGTGGTGAACAGGCAATCAGCACGGGATGCAGAGGTACTCAAGTTGATGAGGGTCTTTGTACTTAGCTGTTTGAAACACAATATTTTGTTTCAAGCCAGGCATGTGCCAGGAGTGGACAATGACATAGCGGACGCTTTGTCTCGTTCACAGTGGGAGAGGTTCCATGGTCTAGTCACGGAGGCGTACAAATGCAAGACGTCGGTTCCAGCAGGGATGTGGTCAGTAGGAGACAAAGGATGCTCCAACTGGTGGTAGGGTCTCTGGCCGCATCCACGGGGGGGGCATATACTCAGGCATGGAGGGAGTTCCTGGAAGGGGGGGCCCCAGAGAAGAGCAGAACAATGGGCAAGAGAGGAGGAGGTTGTCCAGTTTATTTTGGCATTGATTGACAGAGGTTTGACAAAGGTCACTATCGCAGGCAAGCTGTCAGGCATCGCTTTCATGGGGAAGCTCTGTTCTAGAACACTCTGCCACTATAAGTCATGGGAAGGATAGCGCTAAGTAAAATGGTTCTACTTCACCGGTACCTGTACGCTATGAAAAACTCGCTCTGCGAATTGCCGGGCTCCCTGTTTAGGAAACTTAATGGACTACTGGTGTCACTGATATGGACCGGTAAGAGGAGCAGAGTCTGGTTGGAAGCCCTAAAGCTAGACCAGGCGGAGGGCGGGCTGTGACTCCCAGACCTACATCTATACTATATGGCAGGGCTCCTGCAGTATGTGGCACTGTGGTGCGCAGACGAACCCAACTGGGAGAAGAAACTCCTGGTGGGCTGATGAGGGAGGCCGACCTCGCCAAGACACTAGCGTCTTAGGGGATAAACCATTCATAGTGCGACTGGTGGCACAGGTCTCGGAACAGGCGATAACTCGGGTTTTGAACAGGCACCACATGCTAAACTTCTCCCAATCTGGTGGCTGCAACCTTTTTTACGCATCCGGTTCCTAATAGACTGATCTCACTGGTTGCAGGGTGCTGTCAGAGACCTATAGCTCAATGACATGTTTGTAACGATGGAGGAGGCGGGGACGTTGTTTGGAATGACCCCGGGGCAGTTTCTGCAATATACAAGTATCTGCCATACTGCACAGGAAATATGGACATTTCCAGGGGAGCCAGAAGAGTCTCGCTCCCTGAATGCAGTGCTTAATTTGAGCTGGTGGTTTCCGGTGCCCGGCACCGGCACTTAATTGACAACACCAGGACTTATGAAAGCTACCACATTGTAGTGATGTTTGTGTACTATAGAGAGGACCACAACAAGAGTTCTTTATTAAGCAAATAAACATAAAAAAAACTAATGCCTGCCTCCCGAGCCATTCTTACAGCTTTGGAGGGCCTCGGACACTCTGAATTGTCACACTTGTAGCAGTGTGATGGCTAGTAGTTTTGTAAGTACTCAGGAGCGGCTCGTATTGGGGAAAAGAGGCAGGGCAGGGGGCCGGGGAGGGGGGGAACGGGGGACAACGAAGACAAAAAAATTAAAAATAAAACTTACCTGCTGCCCTCCAGCATTGTGTTGTGCTCTTCTGCTCCTCTCAGCCGCTGCAGGCAGGCACAGGCTCCCAGCCTGCCCTGCGGCCAATCCTGAAGCAGCTCTTCCATGAGAGCAGCCTCAGGATTGGCCTGAGCGCCTATGATGTGCGCTCCAGGACAGACTGGGAGTCTGTGCTTGCCCTCTCCAGCCCCAGTTAATGCAGCTGGGGTTGGAGAGGGGTTACTGCGCATGTGGTTTTTGGCTGGCTTGAGATGACCTGCCAAAAACCACATGCGCAGTGTAGGTAGAGCCCACCACTTTCCCTCTGGCCTATCATAACCCTGGTCTCTCCCTAAACCCCGGCCCAAACTAAATAAAACGATAATAAAACCGGTTTTAAACCCGTTTTATTTTTACATTTTTAAAGTGCTGGCAGTGGGGTGACTCTCCTCCTCCATAGTGGAGGAGCCGCTGATGTAAGTACTGTCATTGGCAGCGACGGCAGTGGCAATGAATGGTGCACACTGGGGTGGCCTCCTGAAGAGGGCCCTGGCACTTATTTATTATTATTATTATTATTTTTTTAACAAATTAAGCACTGCCTGAATGTAATTTTGGACCCAGGCTCGAATAGGGATCTCGCATCACGGCTACACCCTGCCTTGAAAGATGAAAGACGCACAGACATGAAGGCTGGTCCGATGATCTCAGGGATCCACTTTCAAGTGGGAAGTGGAGAAGGGCCAGGGCCTAAGGGAAGGAGGTCGCCAGCAATGCGCGATTTAAACTCACGCAATTGTATTACCTACTTAAAGCATACCGGACACTTCTGAGACTACTCACGATATACCCAGGGAGTCTGGAGGGGTGTGCCAGGTGCGCTGGGACCCCAGCAGGCTTTCTGCACATAACATGAGGATGCCACAGACTGCAGGACCACTGGGGGACGTAACGAAGGCTGTGGAGGGTCACCGGGGTAAAACTGAAGCTCACACCCCGACTGTGCCTCCTGGGCCTCTTACCACCCCACAAGAAGCGGAGGAAGATGGGATATAGATTTGCCCTACTGGGCCTGGTGCTGGCCAGAGGGCCAGAGGGCGCATAGCCATTCATTGGATCAGCCCCCCACCCATCACCACTGAACAGACAGTGGGCAGATATTTGGGAATGGGCAATGGCTGAAGAGTGCCGATTGAAAAGAGTGCGGACAGAGTGCGGAAGGATTGATGAGCATGTGGAGCGTGCCCTGGAGATGTGGGGGGAGATGGTGGGGTGGATAGGGGCGAGGATGCGGGATCCGGCGGGCGCCTCCCAGGGCTGAGGGAATAGGATGAATAAAAGCATGGTTGGATAGGCTGTGTGGGGCCGCTGCTGACTGTTTTAGGTGTTTCTCCCCCCCACCAATCCCAAACCCCCAACAACCCCCCTCACCTCCCCCGTAGCCTTACCCACTTCAGATGTCTCTGGTGGATACAGAGCTGACGTCGTTAGTTGAAGCAGAGTTTTGAGTAGAACCCCGTGAGCCAAAACTGTTAAACTGTTGCATGGAGGACTACTAAACAAACCCCACGGAATAGCCCTGAGAGACTGCTCCTGAACGCTATATATATATATAGCCTCGATGTTCGAAAGTCGACGCTGCAGAATTGTCATGCTGTCATGTTGTATGTTTCATTTAACTGAAACTTATTGTGTTCCTGAAAGAGTACCCCTCATACCAATCAGCCTTCGGATCGCCCTGTAACTCCGCCAAAGCCCTGGATGTGGCCACCGTCATATCCAGGGACCCCCACCCCACCATGGCAGGCTCCATAACCTCCTGCAACGTGTTGGTATCAGTCCTTCTAGCTGGACAATTCCTATCCACCTCTGACAGGTTAACAGTCGACAGTTGTTCCCCGTCCCTATCGGGGGAACCTTGCAGCATATGCACTCAAGAGGCCGCGCCTTTTTTACCAAGCCCGCTTATTGCTTTTGAATAAAGTTGAATCAGGCCCTCCTGCTTGGTGGGCTTGTGATGGCTATTTTACCCCGTAGTAGGCAAGTTTGATGGCCTACACTAAAAAGTGAACTACTGTTCTCTGATATAACCACAGTTTTATTTACGCATTCGTAGGCATGTTCGATGGCCCGCCCGGAATTGAAACAACTGCTCTCTACTTTACCCTCAGTTAAGGGTGAAATCCCTATGATGCACTGTGCCAATAAGGGCCTACTTGTTAGGTGTTGCCAGGTCGTGCATTACCCATCACTGCCCAGTCACTGATTTCTGAATACGCTGGAAAACACATTGGGAGTTCAAACTGATAACTGTGTTCCGCACCAGCAGTGGAACTTTACCTGCTCCTTCCAAATTTGAATGCACGCTGTGTTCTAGTAACTGTCCGCATGAGTACACCGAACCCTTCTTTCTCCCCCTCATTGGAGTCTCAGCACACACTTTTTTGGAATGGCAAACTTACGCAACCCCAATCTAAAAACTCACTCTATTAGCGGGTTTCTGGCACTGTATCCTTCTGCCTGTGTATGGCCAAAGTAACGCCTACAGCATCGCGCCTGCCCCACGTATTCTGCCTCATTACATGACCATATTGCATGCCAGCCCCTCACCTTCTGACTGCGATATTTAGCTGCTGTGACGCCATGCTGATGTCCCCTCCCAGCGCAAGTCGTGCACTTCCCAACTTCTGCTCATGTGTACCATGGAGCAGACAAGTGGGTGGGGACAGGGGGGAACAATAAGTACAGATACCTGCCTTTTCATGAACAATGGACATGCCACAAGTTTTTAATACATTGAAGCCTTAAGTACTTTGACACCTTCTTTCCCCAACTTTTGGGACAGCAGCACACTTGATAGATGACAGCTTCCCCAACCAGCCTAGCTACTAAGTCTACCAGGACGGTGAATTTTTTGCTTAACTGAAGCAACCTGTAACATGCCCTCGGTTCCAGAGTGCACATACTTTGCTGAATTTGACCAGACATTTGCACAGACCTTTTTGATTGTTAAACCATGGTAAACACGTTAATGGTGTCAAATCTGGTTTGAGAGGATGTTTGTATTGTGCACACTATTGCAGTCACTGCACCATTTTTGGAGTGACAACGTACGCAGCCCACCAGGCTTGCTTAACTGCAGTCCGATCACAGATACACACTACCTTCTAACCAGCTGTGACCCTTGGTGCTTAATCCAGCGACACCTGGCAACAACATGATGACCCCAGTCCGTGTTTTCAGCATTTATCCTTTATAGAGGCTCTAGTTCGTATGAAGTGTGTCAATGTCCTGGCAAGGCATACCCAATAGCATGTTCCACATTGGTGACTAGCCTACTATGATGTGTAAAGGCTCAACTAGCCGATGAGCTTAGAAATATGTGACATGAAGCAGGGGTGTCCTCATGTACTTGCCATGTAGCCCTCCTTTCTTACAGGAATTTTCCTGTTCAGTTTAAACTGTGGTGTTTGCCCCCAGACTTCCCAAGCTGCTTAACTGCTAGCAATGCGAGCAGTTGCTGACATGAATGGGGGAAGTCTCCCGGTTGCAATTTTACTCCACCCACCTTAAAGTGCTACGTTGTAAGCGATTAGGTAGCCAACATATATCTCTTCCCTTTGAAAAGCTACAACAAACCGCTTTGGTCATGATCACATTAATAAGCACAACATTTTCCATGGACATGCCTCTAAATCTCTCAGAGGTGGGGCGGCCGAAAAACACAAAACACAGGCAGAGTGCCACATGGAAATGGCTCTGCACAGCCATTAGACCAGAGATACACGTACATTCAACCCACGGATACACCTTTGAGGTATGCTAACCTGCCTCAAAATCTGCTTCCCCCTGCTCCTGAACTGGGAACATATTGCATGGGGATACAACCCCTAAGCCTCTGAAACTCTCAATGATATCAGCTGGCGGAAGCTGGGAATAAATGCATTAAATTTGGTTGCCCAGGCCTGTTGAAAGTACATTTATTCCATTATTCTGAGTCTGGGCGATCTTGAGGTGGGAGGGGGCACTAATACCTGCTTTCGAAGAACCAGACTCATTGTTTTAACCAATTTTATGGGACACATGCAGCAGAAAATGGCCCTTCAGATCTCTGATTCTAGCCAATTGAAGCATAAACTTGTGGCATTTTCCTAAGAAGCCTCCATGCCTCTGAGCTGCAGGTCTTGGATGCAGCCCAGTTACTACCGTGCTAGAGGCAGACGGGTGGATTGCTGTGGACCTACTGCCAACTAATCACCCATGCTCCCTCTGGGTTTCCTAAGCACCAGCTTCACACGCCTCGTAATACCCCCCTGAATTTAACAGAGTTGACCCACCACCGATAGGTTCAGCTCCACTTTTCCCATCCTCTGCAGTCCTTTTGCCTGGGTGAGAAAAGAAGCTGTTAACTTCGGCGCTTAATATCACTCAAACATGGTGTTACTTGAAATTCAAGTAAAGGTCTGGAACCAGTCCTTCCACCTGTCCTGATCACAAAACCTGACCCAGACTGAGAACTCACTAAGTCTCTCGCGCTGGGCCCACCTGGTCACAGTGATGTTGCTCTGTTGTCTACATTAAGGAACAAGTCCGTCCAGCTTTTTTATTAAAGATGTTGCCATAGGCGAGTGGAAACACAAAACGTGCGAGCTTGCAACAAACATCTAGAAGGGCATGCCAACAAACTGACCCTCTCCAGCACAAAGTCACACAGCCACCTCTTGGCCTGGTTACTCAACCCGGTTAAGTTTATGGTGTTGCATAGTATCGAAAAACCCCATCTCTCGGTGCATGCCTGCAACAATTCCATTGCATCACCCTAGTCAGATAAACCAAACGCAGGGTAGCCTGCAAGGATAAGCCCGCGAAGAAATCACCTGCCCATGCGAGCAGGCCAAGCATACCTTGCTCTACGAGCCAGCCGAACTGTCAATGCTACATAACAGCTGTTGGGTAACTCGCCCCCACCCAACTTAGACAAGCTGGACCTGAACAAGTTACAAGTCGAATAATAATTGTCAGAAGGCATATCTGAATTAGACAAATCATCCCCTTCTTACTGAACAAAGTATTGATTTAACCAAGCTTGTTCGTCTATTGTACAAATCGTCCCCTTTGGACTGGCACAAAGTAGACCGTAAGGAATATTTAGCATGCACCCTTTTCAAATGTGCCATCCGCACGTTCCAAAGTACTTTGTAGTGTCACCAGGTGCCCTGCTGATTCTGGCCTGAAAACTTGAGGCTCTCTCTTCGGCATTGGTTTAAAATATTTTAGCCTACAAATTTTGCTTGGCCTAGACTGCCGCATAGTTCTTCCTCTTCTGCCCTTGTATCCATATATTTACTCAACACGTAACCTTACACCTACAGCAATTCTGGACTATTGACTTTGTCAATGGTTGTAAGTTGCATAAGTTACATAAGCAACAACTTATGGCTTCGCTGTAAGAATATTGCCCAGTTATACCCTACAAAATTAACCTTACACCTACCCGCCAGTACTATTGGCTTTGTCAATGCCTGTTAGCCGCATAAGATAACCAAGCCCCAAGTATGGCTGCATTGCATAGCTCACTTGAATCACCATTAAAATACATCCACCCTGTGTACTCCCATGTCTCATAGGAACCATCAGCAAAGAAATGTGTACACTCCACTCCAGTGGAAATCACTATATGAAAGGATCAATCTTGGCGACTAAATATCATTAAAATCTTCTCAAATACTCCAAATTCCTAATATCCAACTTTCCTCGTTTGAATGAATAAATTTGGAGATATATAATACTCAAAGCGTTTTGGGGGAACCATCTTAAGGAAAGAACTCATAGGCCATTGTAACTTTAAAATTAATAATTTTCAAATTTGTCTAAATTTCATCATTGGACTGAACAGCCCTTGCACTGCTGTTCTGGTGTTCAACTCATGTTATGAGCTCTCACCCCACCTCCGGGAGTCCAGCCTCACCCAGTCCCCCTGACTGACTGCTTGTCCTGCCATACCCAGGCCGTGCAAGTCAAGGTGTCCTCTCTAGACCCCTCACCTGCCCCGCTATTCGCCCCTTCTAACTGAAACAAAATATTGATTAAAACAAGCATGTTCATCCATTGTGCAGATCATCCCCATTTGACTTGCAAGAGGTAGGCCTTAAGGACTAATTAGCATGCACAATTTTCACATGTGCCTTTAAAAGTCTTTGGTCGTGCAGCCCAGTTGCCTAATGATTCTGGCCCTGCACTTGAAGCTCTCACTTCGGCGTTGGACTAAAACAATTAAGCTATAATCTTTGCTTAGCATAGTGTGCTGCGTAGTTCTGCCTCTTCGGTCATTGCATGCAGCTATATAATCAACACGTAACATTCCACCTACAGCAAGCCAGGACTATTGACGTTGTCAATGGTAGATAGTTGCATAAGGTAAATAAGCCACTACTATGGCTTTGATGTAGAATTATTGAAAATGCTTCAATTCAGGAATGATGAGGCTGTGCCAGATCTGTAATGAGTCACTTTGAAGTTACATTACAGTCCCAAAACTCCAAAAACGACAACTTTCTCGCAGTGTTAATCTAGTCTGCGCACCCTGGGTGTGTGCACTGCATACATGGCAGCTCAGAGGCACTCGCAATCTTCAGTGGGGGACCGGATGCTTTCCTGGCCTAACTCGAGTGCGAGGGGTGTCCTTGAAAACTGCTCACTGCTAACAACGCCACGACCAGGACCCGGCTAAGAGCCTTAAAGGCGGCAGCTAGGCCCCACATGCTAATGCTTCCCCCGCTGCCGAACCGCACTCTCGCCCCACCAGGAGGCCAGAGAACCAACCCAGCTGCAACCGCTGTATACACACATACTGGGACAGCCCCCCAACACTGCCTCAGCCATTCAGGGACTAGAATCGAGACACGTGTATTGACAGTCGGGATTTCGCTTTCAGCCCATTCCAAGATGGCAAAACAGTGTTACTAACGTAATTTTAAACATTTAAACAGATCAACCTCTGGCTAAGGTCGGGTTCAACTCTGCGTGCTTAGAGGCGAGACGGCCATGACACCGCGCCACCAGGGCCATTTCAAACATTTAAATACCACAATCACCGGCTGGGGCAGACTCGAACCCGTGCAGGCACAGGTGAAAGGTTCAGGAGACGCTGCCTCCTGAACCGGTGACATGTTTCCTTAAACCAGTGCTCGGCTGATGTCAGGGGAAGCACTGAGGACAGAGCAGGGTTAGAGCAGCTACAGAAGTCGCGCTTTGCCACCAACACCTCTCCCCCTGTAGTTGGGGAGAGGATCCAGGAAGGCACAGGCTGCCAATACCAGAACACCTCGGCGTCTGTGAAACCACGGCATCGCAACCAGAACGCTCTCCGCCCGCACACAAAACCACTCTGTCATGAGCGGAGCCCACTTTTGAGACGGTTTGAGGCCGCGGGCCGCCCTCACCTGCTAGTGATGGTCGGCACGGCTCACCCTTGCACCCGTCGGCACGTCACCTCTGCCCCTAAAATCCGCAGGCAACACGCCAGACGAGATGAGGGGAAGAAATACAACCCACGGCCAACAAGGCAGGCTGGGGTCCTCAAACCTGGACATTGCGTGTACGCGACACCAGTGGGGGCCCCTGCTCAGACCGGGCAGCGGGCCACCCCCCCACACCGCTCAACTGTTCCCCGCTGCGAATACCCACTCATTTGCTCCGCAGCAGGAGGCCAGCGCAGCCGACTAGGCTCTTTCATCCCCATGAGCCAAGGCCCCCACCTACAGAAATGACACGGGGAGCCAAGCATGACCCGGCTGCGGGCCCTTGAAATATGACCCAGCTTCGCCTGTCCCACACGACCGCAAACCGCCCCAAAGGGCCCCGACACACCGCCTGAAATCCCGGTCCTCAAGAACCAGTGGCCTCCAAATAGCCGAGGAAATGGCTCACCGCGTAGCACAACTGACAAAATTAAAACAACAAGCATTTACAGTGCAATAGGTCTGGCAACTGCAAGTTTTAGAGCTATTGGTATTGTAAATGGCAATGCCTTTTGAAAAATTAACAGGTATTGTAATTTATAATAGTAATTTTCCACCAGTACCATAACTACCACTATTATTATTACTATCACCACAGAGTAGTAATAGTAATAATTGTAGTGGTGGTTATGGTACTTGTGGTGGTTGTAGCGGTGGTGGTGGTAGTGGTGGTGGTATTGGTGCTGGTGGTGGTGGTACTGGTGGTGTTAGTGGTGATGGTACTGGTGGTCTACGTGGATTTTATTTCATTACTTATGCTACTGCTGGAATATTTTTTAACAAAAACTAACAAACATTATCATTTGCAACGCCAATAGCTTAAACTTTTAGTAATGCCAGCCCTATTGCATTGCAAATGCTTGTTTTATGTTGCAGGCATGAGGTGCATCATCTACTTCCCAAAATACAATCTTAGATTTGTAGACACTCGTAACAGTCCTATGGTAGGAGGCAGTTGTTCAGCCAGTGTAAGGCTAATAGCTCACACAACTTTGCATTTTGATATCTGAAGTTTTAAATTACAATAAATGTAGTATACCTCAGGCAGGAGACTTGAGTTACCAGTAACTGTGGAAAGAGCAATAACTTTAGAAACTGGTGCTTTATTTCACCTTTTCCGTGGTGTGAAGGTTACGTAACTGTTTTATTGCGTTCGAATGGGCACAATGGGGCTTATTTACAAATCCCTTGCACCGCCGGTGCTTCAATTTTGTGTGGGAAAAAGTGACGCAGCGGCGGCGCAAGAGGCTTGTAAATAAGCCCCAATGTCCTGTTTCTCTGGCTCTAAAGCAGCTTTGCTGACCTGGTTCTCTGGCTCTACAACGGCTCTGCTGACCTGGTTATCTGGCTCTAAAGCAGCTCTGCTGACCTGGTTCTCTGGCTCTACAGCGGCTCTGTTGACCTGGTTCTCTAGCTTTAAAGCAGCTCTGCTGACCTGGTTCTGTGGCTCTAGAGCGGCTCTGCTGACCTGGTTCTCTGGCTCTCCAGCAGCTCTGCTGACCTAGTTCTCTGGCTCTAGAGCAGCTCTGCTGACCTAGTTCTCTGGCTCTAGAGCAGCTCTGCTGACCTGGTTCTCTGGCTCTACAACGGCTCTGCTGACCTGGTTCTCTGGCTCTACAGCAGCTCTGCTGACCTGGTTCTCTGGCTCTACAGCAGCTCTGCTGACCTGGTTCTATGGCTCTAAAGCAGCTCTGCTGACCTGGTTCTATGGCTCTAAAGCAGCTGTGCTGACCTGGTTCTATGGCTCTAAAGCAGCTCTGCTGACCTGGTTCTATGGCTCTACAGCAGCTCTGCTGACCTGGTTCTCTGGCTCTAGAGCAGCTCTGCTGACCTGATTCTCTGGCTCTAGAGCAGCTCTGCTGACCTGGTTCTTTGGCTCTAATGCAGCTCTGCTGACCTGGTTCTCTGGCTCTAAAGCAGCTCTGCTGACCTGGTTCTCTCCTTCTAAAGCAGCTCTGCTGACCTGGTTTCTCTAGCTCTACAGCAGCTCTGCTGACCTGGTTCTTAGGCTCTAGAGCAGCTCTGCTGACCTGGTTCTCTGGCTCAAAAGCAGCTCTGCTGACCTGGTTCTCTAGCTGTAAAGCAGCTCTGCTGACCTGGTTCTCACCCTCTAAAGCAGCTCTGCTGACCTGGTTTCTCTTGCTCTACAGCAGCTCGGCTGACCTGGTTCTCTGGCTCTAGAGCAGCTCTGCTGACCTGGTTCTCTGGCTCTAGAGCAGCTCTGCTGACCTGGTTCTTAGACTCTAGAGCAGCTCTGCTGTCCTGGTTATATGGCTCTAAAGCAGCTCTGCTGACCTGGTTCTCTGGCTCTACAGCAGCTGTGCTGACCTGGTTCTCTGGCTCTAAAGCAGCTCTGCCGAACTGGTTCTCTGGCTCGAGAGCAGTTCTGCTGACCTGGTTCTCTGGCTCTAGAGCAGCTCTGCTGACCTGGTTCTCTGGCTCTAGAGCAGCTCTGCTGACCTGGTTCTCTGGCTCTACAGCAGCTCTGCTGACCTGGTTCTCTGGCTCTAGAGCAGCTCTGCTGACCTGGTTCTTAGGTTCTAGAGCAGCTCTGCTGACCTGGTTCTCTTGCTCTACAATGGCTCTGCTGACCTGGTTCTCTGGCTCTAAAGCAGCTCTGCTGACCTGGTTCTCTGGCTCTAAAGCAGCGCTGCTGACCTGGTTCTCTCCCTCTAAGGCAGCTCTGCTGACCTGGTTCTCTCCCTCTAAAGCAGCTCTGCTGACCTGGTTTCTCTAGCTCTAAAGCAGCTCTGCTGACCTGGTTCTCTCCCTCTAAAGCAGCTCTGCTGACCTGGTTCTATGGCTCTAAAGCAGCTCTGCTGACCTGGTTTCTCTGGCTCTACAGCAGCTCTGCTGACCTGGTTCTCAGGCTCTACAACGGCTCTGCTGACCTGGTTCTCTGGCTCTAGAGCAGCTCTGCTGACCTGGTTCTCTGGCTCTATAGCAGCTCTGCTGACCTGGTTCTCTGGCTCTAAAGCAGCTCTGCTGACCTGGTTCTCTGGCTCTAAAGCAGCTCTGCTGACCTGGTTCTCTGGCTCTAAAGCAGCTCTGCTGACTGGGTTCTCTGGCTCTAAAGCAGCTCTGCTGACCTGGTTCTCTGGCTCTAAAGCAGCTCTGCTGACCTGGTTTCTCTGGCTCTACAGCAGCTCTGCTGACCTGGTTTTCTGCCTCTAGAGCAGCTCTGCTGACCTGGTTCTTGGGCTCTAGAGCAGCTCTGCTGGCCTGGTTCTCTGGCTCTAAAGCAGCTCTGCTGACCTGGTTCTCTGGCTCTAAAGCCACTCTGCTGACCTGGTTCTCTGGCTCTAAAGCCACTCTGCTGACCTGGTTCTCTGGCTCTAAAGCAGCTCTGCTGACCTGGTTCTCTGGCTCTAGAGCAGCTCTGCTGACCTGGTTCTTAGGCTCTAGAGCAGCTCTGCTGACCTGGTTCTCTGGCTCTACAGCGGCTCTGCTGACCTGGTTCTCTGGCTCTAGAGCAGCTCTGCTGACCTGGTTCTCTGGCTCTAGAGCAGCTCTGCTGACCTGGTTCTCTGGCTCTAGAGCAGCTCTGCTGACCTGGTTCTCTGGCTCTAAAGCAGCTCTGCTGACCTGGTTCTCTGGCTCTAAAGCAGCTCTGCTGACCTGCTTCTCTCCCTCTAAAGCAGCTCTGCTGACCTGGTTTCTCTGGCTCTACAGCAGCTCTGCTGACCTGGTTCTCTGCCTCTAGAGCAGCTTTGCTGACCTGGTTCTTAGGCTCTAGAGCAGCTCAGTTGGCTTGGTTCTCTGGCTCTACAACGGCTCTGCTGACCTGGTTCTCTGGCTCTAAAGCAGCTCTGCTGACCTGGTTCTATGGCTCTAAAGCAGCTCTGCTGACCTGGTTCTCTGGCTCTACAGCAGCTCTGCTGACCTGGTTCTCTGGCTCTAGAGCAACTCTGCTGACCTGGTTCTCTGGCTCTACAGCAGCTCTGCTGACCTGGTTCTCTGCCTCTAGAGCAGCTCTGCTGACCTGGTTCTCTGCCTCTAGAGCAGCTCTGCTGACCTGGTTCTCTCCCTCTAAAGCAGCTCTGCTGACCTGGTTCTTAGGCTCTACAACGGCTCTGCTGACCTGGTTTTCTGGCTCTAAAGCAGCTCTGCTGACCTGGTTCTATGGCTCTAAAGCAGCTCTGCTGACCTGGTTCTATGGCTCTAAAGCAGCTCTGCTGACCTGGTTCTCTGGCTCTAAAGCAGCTCTGCTGACCTGGTTCTATGGCTCTACAGCAGCTCTGCTGACCTGGTTCTCTGGCTCTAGAGCAGCTCTGCTGACCTGGTTCTTAGGCTCTACAACGGCTCTGCTGACCTGGTTCTCTGGCTCTAAAGCAGCTCTGCTGACCTGGTTCTCTCCCTCTAAAGCAGCTCTGCTGACCTGGTTCTCTCCCTCTAAAGCAGCTCTGCTGACCTGGTTCTCTGGCTCTAAAGCAGCTCTGCTGACCTGGTTCTTAGGCTCTACAACGGCTCTGCTAACCTGGTTCTCTGGCTCTAAAGCAGCTCTGCTGACCTGGTTCTCTCCCTCTAAAGCAGCTCTGCTGACCTGGTTCTATGGCTCTAAAGCAGCTCTGCTGACCTGGTTCTCTCCCTCTAAAGCAGCTCTGCTGACCTGGTTTCTCTGGCTCTAGAGCAGCTCTGCTGGCCTGGTTCTCTGGCTCTACAACGGCTCTGCTGACCTGGTTCTCTGGCTCTAAAGCAGCTCTGCTGACCTGGTTCTATGGCTCTAAAGCAGCTCTGCTGACCTGGTTCTCTCCCTCTAAAGCAGCTCTGCTGACCTGGTTCTCTCCCTCTAAAGCAGCTCTGCTGACCTGGTTTCTCTGGCTCTAAAGCAGCTCTGCTGACCTGGTTCTCTCCCTCTAATGCAGCTCTGCTGACCTGGTTCTATGGCTCTAAAGCAGCTCTGCTGACCTGGTTCTCTCCCTCTAAAGCAGCTCTGCTGACCTGGTTCTATGGTTCTACAGCAGCTCTGCTGACCTGGTTCTCTGGCTCTACAACGGCTCTGCTGACCTGGTTCTCTGGCTCTACAGCAGCTCTGCTGACCTGGTTCTCTGGCTCTACAACGGCTCTGCTGACCTGGTTCTCTGGCTCTACAGCAGCTCTGCTGACCTGGTTCTCTGGCTCTACAACGGCTCTGCTGACCTGGTTCTCTCCCTCTAAAGCAGCTCTGCTGACCTGGTTTCTCTGGCTCTAGAGCAGCTCTGCTGGCCTGGTTCTCTGGCTCTACAACGGCTCTGCTGACCTGGTTCTCTGGCTCTAAAGCAGCTCTGCTGACCTGGTTCTATGGCTCTAAAGCAGCTCTGCTGACCTGGTTCTCTCCCTCTAAAGCAGCTATGCTGACCTGGTTCTCTCCCTCTAAAGCAGCTCTGCTGACCTGGTTTCTCTGGCTCTAAAGCAGCTCTGCTGACCTGGTTCTCTCCCTCTAAAGCAGCTCTGCTGACCTGGTTCTATGGCTCTAAAGCAGCTCTGCTGACCTGGTTCTCTCCCTCTAAAGCAGCTCTGCTGACCTGGTTCTATGGTTCTACAGCAGCTCTGCTGACCTGGTTCTCTGGCTCTATAATAGCTCTGCTGACCTGGTTCTCTGGCTCTACAACGGCTCTGCTGACCTGGTTCTCTGGCTCTACAGCAGCTCTGCTGACCTGGTTCTCTGGCTCTACAACGGCTCTGCTGACCTGGTTCTCTGGCTCTACAGCAGCTCTGCTGACCTGGTTCTCTGGCTCTACAACGGCTCTGCTGACCTGGTTCTCTGGCTCTACAGCAGCTCTGCTGACCTGGTTCTCTGGCTCTACAACGGCTCTGCTGACCTGGTTCTCTGGCTCTAGAGCAGCTCTGCTGGCCTAGTTTCTCTGCCTCTACAGCAGCTCTGCTGACCTGGTTCTATGGCTCTACAGCAGCTCTGCTGACCTGGTTCTTAGGCTCTAGAGCAGCTCTGCTGGCTTGGTTCTCTGGCTCTACAACGGCTCTGCTGACCTGGTTCTCTGGCTCTACCGCAGCTCTGCTGACCTGGTTCTCTGGCTCTACAACGGCTCTGCTGACCTGGTTCTCTGGCTCTAGAGCAGCTCTGCTGACCTGGTTCTCTCCCTCTAAAGCAGCTCTCCTGATATGGTTTTCTGGCTCTAAAGCAGCTCTGCTGACCTGGTTCTCTGGCTCTAAAGCAGCTCTGCTGACCTGGTTCTCTCCCTCTAAAGCAGCTCTGCTGACCTGGTTTCTCTGGCTCTAGAGCAGCTCTGCTGACCTGGTTCTCTCCCTCTAAAGCAGCTCTGCTGACCTGAAGCGTGGCCGCTAAAGTTAGCGGACCGCGCTCCAAAATAATTAAATAAACAAATGCAAATGCAACAATACAAGCCCGGTGTAAGAAATGGCTGTGGAGAGAAATAAGCATAAAGATACATATAACTATTAGGAAACAACAAAACGTCAGCTCTGCTGACCTGGTTCTCTGGCTCTACAACGGCTCTGCTGACCTGGTTCTCTGGCTCTAAAGCAGCTCGGCTGACATGGTTCTCGCCCTCTAAAGCAGCGCTGCTGATCTGGTTCTCTCCCTCTAAAGCAGCGCTGCTGACCTGGTTTCTCTGGCTCTACAGCAGCTCTGCTGACCTGGTTCTCTGGCTCTAAAGCAGCTCTGCTGACCTGGTTCTCTCCCTCTAAAGCAGCGCTGCTGACCTGGTTCTCTCCCTCTAAAGCAGCGCTGCTGACCTGGTTTCTCTGGCTCTACAGCAGCTCTGCTGACCTGGTTCTCTGGCTCTAGAGCAGCTCTGCTGACCTGGTTCTTAGGCTCTAGAGCACCTCTGCTGACCTGGTTCTCTGGCTCTACAACGGCTCTGCTGACCTGGTTCTCTGGCTCTACAACGGCTCTGCTGACCTGGTTCTCTGGCTCTAGAGCAGCTCTGCTGACCTGGTTCTCTGGCTCTAGAGCCTCTGCTGACCTGGTTCTTGGGCTCTAGAACAGCTCTGCTGACCTGGTTCTCTGGCTCTAAAGCAGCTCTGCTGACCTGGTTCTCTCCCTCTAAAGCAGCTCTGCTGACCTGGTTCTCGCCCTCTAAAGCAGCTCTGCTGACCTGGTTTCTCTGGCTCTACAGCAGCTCTGCTGACCTGGTTCTCTGGCTCTACAACGGCTCTGCTGACTTGGCTCTCTGGCTCTAGAGCAGCTCTGCTGGCCTAGTTTCTCTGCCTCTACAGCAGCTCTGCTGACCTGGTTCTATGGCTCTACAGCAGCTCTGCTGACCTGGTTCTTAGGCTCTAGAGCAGCTCTGCTGGCTTGGTTCTCTGGCTCTACAACGGCTCTGCTGACCTGGTTCTCTGGCTCTACCGCAGCTCTGCTGACCTGGTTCTCTGGCTCTACAACGGCTCTGCTGACCTGGTTCTCTGGCTCTAGAGCAGCTCTGCTGACCTGGTTCTCTCCCTCTAAAGCAGCTCTGCTGACCTGGTTTTCTGGCTCTAAAGCAGCTCTGCTGACCTGGTTCTCTGGCTCTAAAGCAGCTCTGCGGACCTGGTTCTCTCCCTCTAAAGCAGCTCTGCTGACCTGAAGCGCGGCCGCTAAAGTTAGCGGACCGCGCTCCAAAATAATTAAATAAACAAATGCAAATGCAACAATACAAGCCCGGTGTAAGAAATGGCTGCGGAGAGAAATAAGCATAAAGATACATATAACTATTAGGAAACAACAAAACATCAGCTCTGCTGACCTGGTTCTCTGGCTCTACAACGGCTCTGCTGACCTGCTTCTCTGGCTCTAAAGCAGCTCTGCTGACCTGGTTCTCTCCCTCTAAAGCAGCGCTGCTGACCTGGTTCTCTCCCTCTAAAGCAGCGCTGCTGACCTGGTTTCTCTGGCTCTACAGCAGCTCTGCTGACCTGGTTCTCTGGCTCTAAAGCAGCTCTGCTGACCTGGTTCTCTCCCTCTAAAGCAGCGCTGCTGACCTGGTTCTCTCCCTCTAAAGCAGCGCTGCTGACCTGGTTTCTCTGGCTCTACAGCAGCTCTGCTGACCTGGTTCTCTGGCTCTAGAGCAGCTCTGCTGACCTGGTTCTTAGGCTCTAGAGCACCTCTGCTGACCTGGTTCTCTGGCTCTACAACGGCTCTGCTGACCTGGTTGTCTGGCTCTAAAGCAGCTCTGCTGACCTGGTTCTCTGGCTCTAGAGCAGCTCTGCTGACCTGGTTCTCTGGCTCTAGAGCCTCTGCTGACCTGGTTCTTGGGCTCTAGAGCAGCTCTGCTGACCTGGTTCTCTGGCTCTAAAGCAGCTCTGCTGACCTGGTTCTCTCCCTCTAAAGCAGCTCTGCGGACCTGGTTCTCTCCCTCTAAAGCAGCTCTGCTGACCTGGTTTCTCTGGCTCTACAGCAGCTCTGCTGACCTGGTTCTCTGGCTCTACAACGGCTCTGCTGACCTGGTTCTCTGGCTCTAGAGCAGCTCTGCTGACCTGGTTCTCTCCCTCTAAAGCAGCTCTGCTGACCTGGTTTTCTGGCTCTAAAGCAGCTCTGCTGACCTGATTCTCTGGCTCTAAAGCAGCTCTGCTGACCTGGTTTCTCTGGCTCTACAGCAGCTCTGCTGACCTGGTTCTCTGGCTCTAGAGCAGCTCTGCTGACCTGGTTCTCTCCCTCTAAAGCAGCTCTGCTGACCTGAAGCGTGGCCGCTAAAGTTAGCGGACCGCGCTCCAAAATAATTAAATAAATAAACAAATGCAAATGCAACAATACAAGCCCGGTGTAAGAAATGGCTGCGGAGAGAAATAAGACTGAAGAGACGCCGGTGGGCGTGCCCATCTGCTGTTGGGGGCAAGCTGATCGAGACGCCGTGAGCTCGAGCGCGCAAAAGTGAAAGCACGCGGTGGGAGCGTTCGAAAGTGAAGAGACGCCATGCGCGTGCCCATCTGCTGTCCGGGGCGCACATGTTTTGTCTCCCTTCGCGCACCAAACCCACAACAATAGTCTCGCCAAGGCGAAGCAGCGCATGCGCTGCGTTCGCTAGGCGAGACCTAAAAACTCAAGGTGGCAACCGAGCAGCCCACCTCCACTGCAACTGCACACGGGGCCTCGGGCCACCCACCACGCCGCTCGACTGTCTCCCCCCGCACACCACACACTACCATACTGAAGGGGAAAGACTTGTGTGGGAGGAAACTGACAATAGCCCTGCACTCACTGGGACAAAGCCGACGCCAGGGACACGCAGCGGGGGAACCGACACCAGACCAGGGACACAACAGCGTGTCCAGCGGGGGGATAAAGAGGGGGGCCAGTGGGTGGAGGCAGGTATAAATACCTGTCCTCAGCCCACCGCGTACCGGAAATGACGCCGCGGAGGCGCCAGACCCGAGGGAGGACTCCCAGAGGAGGGAGTCCCAGCGACAAGGGCGGGGAGGTGCCGCCCTCTTAAGGGGCCCACTGGGTGTGTCGCGGGCAGCCGCATTTAACTGAAAAATGCTAATAAAGAAATATTTCAAAATATATATATACTGTTTTGATGTAAGTGACGGTTTAAACACTGATGCTTATAATTTCAAATCAACTATCATCTTAAAAACATCTACATCCCTGAAAGAATCTATCATTCCTGGTTGGATGTGGCAATACATTTTGCTTGTTTATGCAAAGTTTGTTGCGGGTTGGAGTACATGGTTTTCAGTAGTAGTAGAAAAGCAGTTTGCCACTGCCTCCGGTTAAAACAGGGTCGCACTGGTGCATCTTATACATCACTCATTGTGACTAATTAAAGCACTATTGTATTCGTAAGCTCGAATTTTATTTTTATCTCATTGTACTCAAGCTAAAAATGTGGTGACTGGCTTAAGTGTCCATATTTTAAACTGATTGACACACGTCTCCCTAATACTTTTTGTGATGTATTCACTATATTTAAAAATGTTTCCTTGGTGATATCACCATCTTTGGCTCTCCTCTCTGGTCTGTTGTTCTTGGGGACATACCTGTATTTATCTTCACACTTTTAGACCCAGTCATCTCCTTTTGCTTCAGCGATGGATCAAGGTTTCTCCATCACGGTCAGTTTGGACGATTGGAGGTGGGAATTTATTACGCACAGCGCTGTAATCAGAGCGTTTCTTCTGGTCAAACCAAGGTTTCAGGTTGGTTAAATAATAATGGTGGATCCATCTTCCCTGTATAAATAGATGAAACCTGCTCAGAGTTTATTCTCAAGACTTACATTAAATCCCTATTTACAACAATAAAGACGGGAGGTGGTTAATCGGGGAAGGAGACAACCTAGAGCATCTTTTCCTAAAGATGAATGCCCAATGACCATAACAGACTCCTAACTTCCCCTCGCCATGCAGTGTGGAGCGTTACAACATGGCCGACAAAAACTAGAACAAAGTGATCCCTTTATCTGATACTATAGTGAATTTTGTCCGCTTGGTCGGGTACTTTAAGCCTTTGCGTCAGGAAGGCTGTGTCTTCCTGCAAAATCTGTTTTGCCTTATGAGATATTAAACTTCGTAGGATGCCACAGGGACACATTTATTCCCAATGCAGTTAGCTCTTTCTGAACACGCTGTAGCTGCCGCTTTGTTTGCATAGCCATATTAGAATTGGCTCCATTTCCGCTGCTCTGTCTGCCTAGTTGTGCAATGGCTGGTCTTCCAGATGTTTCGTCTTTCTTCGCACTCTTGCCTTTCTAGACTTCACCAGGAGCACCTCCTCCTCTTGGAACCTCTGGCTTGCATCGAGGAGGGATCTCTCTCCTGAGTGGTGTTTCTGGAAATCCCAACATCTGGTCTTTGTCAGCCTTCCATTCTGTCTACTAGGGCTTCCGTGTGCAGTGCCAACATGATCGCAGTGTCCCTGAATTCATATGGAGTGTTCGTTTCCACCTCAGAGCTTCCTCTGAGGATTGCCATCCAGTTACTTTCTTTGTCGCACCTTGCATTTCCAACTCTGGCTTGTCCATAGACACGAGTTTTCTAAAAAAAAAAAAAAAAAAAAAAGATTTTTATATTTTTACTGGTGGTTGCTTTCCTCCCAGTTGTAAAAGTCTTAGAGAATGAAGAAGTAATTTTGGAAAGCACCCTCCACCCTACAGGTCACCACTGAACGACTTATTATCCTTCAGGGGTGTCGTCAACCCCCGTTTAACAGAACTACAGCGGGGTGGGGTTCTTGATGTGCCTCTTCTGTCTGCAACTCGGCCGACAAAGGCTCATCATAATTAATGTGAAAGGGTGGGTGGGTGAAGTTAGTGAGACAGTGGATGGATGTGGAATGGTGGATGGGTGAGTGAAAGGGTGGGTGGATAAATGCATGAATAAATGAGTGAAAGGATGAATGTGTGAAAGGGAGAAAAGATGGATGAGTGAAAGGGTGTATGGATGAGTAGACAGGCGAGAGGATGGATTGATGAGTGAGTGAATGCATTGATGATGAAAGGGTAAATGGATGGATGAGTGGCTGCTGACCTGGTTCTCTGGCTCTAAAGCAGCTCTGCTGACCTGGTTCTCTCCCTCTAAAGCAGCGCTGCTGACCTGGTTCTCTCCCTCTAAAGCAGCGCTGCTGACCTGGTTTCTCTGGCTCTACAGCAGCTCTGCTGACCTGGTTCTCTGGCTCTAGAGCAGCTCTGCTGACCTGGTTCTTAGGCTCTAGAGCACCTCTGCTGACCTGGTTCTCTGGCTCTACAACGGCTCTGCTGACCTGGTTCTCTGGCTCTACAACGGCTCTGCTGACCTGGTTCTCTGGCTCTAGAGCAGCTCTGCTGACCTGGTTCTCTGGCTCTAGAGCCTCTGCTGACCTGGTTCTTGGGCTCTAGAACAGCTCTGCTGACCTGGTTCTCTGGCTCTAAAGCAGCTCTGCTGACCTGGTTCTCTCCCTCTAAAGCAGCTCTGCTGACCTGGTTCTCGCCCTCTAAAGCAGCTCTGCTGACCTGGTTTCTCTGGCTCTACAGCAGCTCTGCTGACCTGGTTCTCTGGCTCTACAACGGCTCTGCTGACTTGGCTCTCTGGCTCTAGAGCAGCTCTGCTGGCCTAGTTTCTCTGCCTCTACAGCAGCTCTGCTGACCTGGTTCTATGGCTCTACAGCAGCTCTGCTGACCTGGTTCTTAGGCTCTAGAGCAGCTCTGCTGGCTTGGTTCTCTGGCTCTACAACGGCTCTGCTGACCTGGTTCTCTGGCTCTACCGCAGCTCTGCTGACCTGGTTCTCTGGCTCTACAACGGCTCTGCTGACCTGGTTCTCTGGCTCTAGAGCAGCTCTGCTGACCTGGTTCTCTCCCTCTAAAGCAGCTCTGCTGACCTGGTTTTCTGGCTCTAAAGCAGCTCTGCTGACCTGGTTCTCTGGCTCTAAAGCAGCTCTGCGGACCTGGTTCTCTCCCTCTAAAGCAGCTCTGCTGACCTGAAGCGCGGCCGCTAAAGTTAGCGGACCGCGCTCCAAAATAATTAAATAAACAAATGCAAATGCAACAATACAAGCCCGGTGTAAGAAATGGCTGCGGAGAGAAATAAGCATAAAGATACATATAACTATTAGGAAACAACAAAACATCAGCTCTGCTGACCTGGTTCTCTGGCTCTACAACGGCTCTGCTGACCTGCTTCTCTGGCTCTAAAGCAGCTCTGCTGACCTGGTTCTCTCCCTCTAAAGCAGCGCTGCTGACCTGGTTCTCTCCCTCTAAAGCAGCGCTGCTGACCTGGTTTCTCTGGCTCTACAGCAGCTCTGCTGACCTGGTTCTCTGGCTCTAAAGCAGCTCTGCTGACCTGGTTCTCTCCCTCTAAAGCAGCGCTGCTGACCTGGTTCTCTCCCTCTAAAGCAGCGCTGCTGACCTGGTTTCTCTGGCTCTACAGCAGCTCTGCTGACCTGGTTCTCTGGCTCTAGAGCAGCTCTGCTGACCTGGTTCTTAGGCTCTAGAGCACCTCTGCTGACCTGGTTCTCTGGCTCTACAACGGCTCTGCTGACCTGGTTGTCTGGCTCTAAAGCAGCTCTGCTGACCTGGTTCTCTGGCTCTAGAGCAGCTCTGCTGACCTGGTTCTCTGGCTCTAGAGCCTCTGCTGACCTGGTTCTTGGGCTCTAGAGCAGCTCTGCTGACCTAGTTCTCTGGCTCTAAAGCAGCTCTGCTGACCTGGTTCTCTCCCTCTAAAGCAGCTCTGCGGACCTGGTTCTCTCCCTCTAAAGCAGCTCTGCTGACCTGGTTTCTCTGGCTCTACAGCAGCTCTGCTGACCTGGTTCTCTGGCTCTACAACGGCTCTGCTGACCTGGTTCTCTGGCTCTAGAGCAGCTCTGCTGACCTGGTTCTCTCCCTCTAAAGCAGCTCTGCTGACCTGGTTTTCTGGCTCTAAAGCAGCTCTGCTGACCTGATTCTCTGGCTCTAAAGCAGCTCTGCTGACCTGGTTTCTCTGGCTCTACAGCAGCTCTGCTGACCTGGTTCTCTGGCTCTAGAGCAGCTCTGCTGACCTGGTTCTCTCCCTCTAAAGCAGCTCTGCTGACCTGAAGCGTGGCCGCTAAAGTTAGCGGACCGCGCTCCAAAATAATTAAATAAATAAACAAATGCAAATGCAACAATACAAGCCCGGTGTAAGAAATGGCTGCGGAGAGAAATAAGACTGAAGAGACGCCGGTGGGCGTGCCCATCTGCTGTTGGGGGCAAGCTGATCGAGACGCCGTGAGCTCGAGCGCGCAAAAGTGAAAGCACGCGGTGGGAGCGTTCGAAAGTGAAGAGACGCCATGCGCGTGCCCATCTGCTGTCCGGGGCGCACATGTTTTGTCTCCCTTCGCGCACCAAACCCACAACAATAGTCTCGCCAAGGCGAAGCAGCGCATGCGCTGCGTTCGCTAGGCGAGACCTAAAAACTCAAGGTGGCAACCGAGCAGCCCACCTCCACTGCAACTGCACACGGGGCCTCGGGCCACCCACCACGCCGCTCGACTGTCTCCCCCCGCACACCACACACTACCATACTGAAGGGGAAAGACTTGTGTGGGAGGAAACTGACAATAGCCCTGCACTCACTGGGACAAAGCCGACGCCAGGGACACGCAGCGGGGGAACCGACACCAGACCAGGGACACAACAGCGTGTCCAGCGGGGGGATAAAGAGGGGGGCCAGTGGGTGGAGGCAGGTATAAATACCTGTCCTCAGCCCACCGCGTACCGGAAATGACGCCGCGGAGGCGCCAGACCCGAGGGAGGACTCCCAGAGGAGGGAGTCCCAGCGACAAGGGCGGGGAGGTGCCGCCCTCTTAAGGGGCCCACTGGGTGTGTCGCGGGCAGCCGCATTTAACTGAAAAATGCTAATAAAGAAATATTTCAAAATATATATATACTGTTTTGATGTAAGTGACGGTTTAAACACTGATGCTTATAATTTCAAATCAACTATCATCTTAAAAACATCTACATCCCTGAAAGAATCTATCATTCCTGGTTGGATGTGGCAATACATTTTGCTTGTTTATGCAAAGTTTGTTGCGGGTTGGAGTACATGGTTTTCAGTAGTAGTAGAAAAGCAGTTTGCCACTGCCTCCGGTTAAAACAGGGTCGCACTGGTGCATCTTATACATCACTCATTGTGACTAATTAAAGCACTATTGTATTCGTAAGCTCGAATTTTATTTTTATCTCATTGTACTCAAGCTAAAAAATGTGGTGACTGGCTTAAGTGTCCATATTTTAAACTGATTGACACACGTCTCCCTAATACTTTTTGTGATGTATTCACTATATTTAAAAATGTTTCCTTGGTGATATCACCATCTTTGGCTCTCCTCTCTGGTCTGTTGTTCTTGGGGACATACCTGTATTTATCTTCACACTTTTAGACCCAGTCATCTCCTTTTGCTTCAGCGATGGATCAAGGTTTCTCCATCACGGTCAGTTTGGACGATTGGAGGTGGGAATTTATTACGCACAGCGCTGTAATCAGAGCGTTTCTTCTGGTCAAACCAAGGTTTCAGGTTGGTTAAATAATAATGGTGGATCCATCTTCCCTGTATAAATAGATGAAACCTGCTCAGAGTTTATTCTCAAGACTTACATTAAATCCCTATTTACAACAATAAAGACGGGAGGTGGTTAATCGGGGAAGGAGACAACCTAGAGCATCTTTTCCTAAAGATGAATGCCCAATGACCATAACAGACTCCTAACTTCCCCTCGCCATGCAGTGTGGAGCGTTACAACATGGCCGACAAAAACTAGAACAAAGTGATCCCTTTATCTGATACTATAGTGAATTTTGTCCGCTTGGTCGGGTACTTTAAGCCTTTGCGTCAGGAAGGCTGTGTCTTCCTGCAAAATCTGTTTTGCCTTATGAGATATTAAACTTCGTAGGATGCCACAGGGACACATTTATTCCCAATGCAGTTAGCTCTTTCTGAACACGCTGTAGCTGCCGCTTTGTTTGCATAGCCATATTAGAATTGGCTCCATTTCCGCTGCTCTGTCTGCCTAGTTGTGCAATGGCTGGTCTTCCAGATGTTTCGTCTTTCTTCGCACTCTTGCCTTTCTAGACTTCACCAGGAGCACCTCCTCCTCTTGGAACCTCTGGCTTGCATCGAGGAGGGATCTCTCTCCTGAGTGGTGTTTCTGGAAATCCCAACATCTGGTCTTTGTCAGCCTTCCATTCTGTCTACTAGGGCTTCCGTGTGCAGTGCCAACATGATCGCAGTGTCCCTGAATTCATATGGAGTGTTCGTTTCCACCTCAGAGCTTCCTCTGAGGATTGCCATCCAGTTACTTTCTTTGTCGCACCTTGCATTTCCAACTCTGGCTTGTCCATAGACACGAGTTTTCTAAAAAAAAAAAAAAAAAAAAGATTTTTATATTTTTACTGGTGGTTGCTTTCCTCCCAGTTGTAAAAGTCTTAGAGAATGAAGAAGTAATTTTGGAAAGCACCCTCCACCCTACAGGTCACCACTGAACGACTTATTATCCTTCAGGGGTGTCGTCAACCCCCGTTTAACAGAACTACAGCGGGGTGGGGTTCTTGATGTGCCTCTTCTGTCTGCAACTCGGCCGACAAAGGCTCATCATAATTAATGTGAAAGGGTGGGTGGGTGAAGTTAGTGAGACAGTGGATGGATGTGGAATGGTGGATGGGTGAGTGAAAGGGTGGGTGGATAAATGCATGAATAAATGAGTGAAAGGATGAATGTGTGAAAGGGAGAAAAGATGGATGAGTGAAAGGGTGTATGGATGAGTAGACAGGCGAGAGGATGGATTGATGAGTGAGTGAATGCATTGATGATGAAAGGGTAAATGGATGGATGAGTGGATGGATGGAGTGAAAGGCTGGGTGGATGGATGAGTGAAAGGGTTAATGGATGGACGGATGAGTAAAAGGCTGGGTGGAAACCTGGATGGGTGGGTGAGTGAAGGGGTGGATAGATGCATGCATGGATGGATGCGTGAAAGGGAGTAAGGATGGATGGATGAGTGAGAAGGTGGATGGATGGAGAATGAGAGGAAGGATGAATGGATGAGTGAGTGAAAGGAAGGGTGGTTGAGTGAAAGAGTAAATGGGTAAATGGGTAAATGGGAGGATGGATGGAGTGAAAGGCTGGATGAATGAACGGAGTGAAGGGGTGGATGTATAGACTGTGAAAGAATGGATGGATGAGCGAAAGGGTGGATGGATGTGTGAGCGAAATGGTGGATGGGTGGGTGAGTGAAAAGGTGGATGGATAGATGCATGGATGAATGAGTGAAAGGATGGATGTAAGGATGGATGAGTGAAATGGATGAAGACTGGATGATGAATGGATGGAAGGATAGATGAATGGAAGGATGGACGAGTGAAAGGGTTGATCGATGGAGGATGAGTGAGTGAAAGGATGGATGGATGAATGAAACAGTAAATGGATGGATCGATGAGTGGATGGATGGATGAAAGGGTGGATGAAAGGATGGTGTGAAGGGGTGGATGTATGGATGGAGTGAAAGAATGGATGGATGAGTGAAAGGGTGGATGGATGTGTGAGCGAAATGTGGGTGGGTGTGTGAAAAGGTTGATGGATAGATGCATGGATGAATGAGTGAAAGGATGGATGTAAGCATGGATGAGTAAAAGGGACGAAGAATGGTTGATGCATGGATGGAAGGATGGATGAGTGAATGGGTTGATCGATGTAGGATAAGTGAGTGAAAAGATGGATGGATGAGTGAAACAGTAAATGGATAAATCGATGAGTGGATGTATGGATGAAAGGCTACATGAATGGACTGAGTGAAGGGGTGGATGGATGGACAGAGTAAAAGGATGGATGGAGGAGTGAAAAGATGTTTGTAAGGATGCATGAGTGAAAGAATGGATGGATGAGTGAAAGGGATGGTAGATGGGTGGTTGGCTGAAAGGGTGGAAGGATGGATGGACGGATGAGCTAAAGGATGGATGAGTGAAATGGTAAATGGATGGATGGGTCGAAGGGTGGATGGATGAGTGAAAGAATGGATGGCTGAGTGAAAGGATAGATGGGTGAGTGAACGGGAGGATGGACGAATGAAAAGATGGATGGATGAGTGAAAGGGTGGATGGATGGGTGAATGGATGGATAGATAAATGGATGATGAAAGGAGGAATGTATTAATGAAAGGATGGATGACGAGTGAAAGGATATGTTTGATGGATAGGTTTGAAGATGGCTGGATAGGTTTGTATATGGATGGGCAGGCAGATGGATGGAATGGTGACAGACTGCATGTTGGATCAAAGACTGAATAGATGACAGAATGTACAGGTGAAATGGTGGATTGTAGGATGAAAGAATGAATCGATAGATACTTGGATCCTTTCAAATCTAGGCTTTGACATATCCATTTACTTCTTTGTAGAGAATCCTTCTTAGATCTCTGAGGTTTCAGCCGTTCAGCGAACCTCCATTGGGGCCTATATTTGTAGCGCCTTGCTGATGGGACTTATAGGCATTTAAGAAATCAACACCTCTGCGATTTCTTTTTAAAGGTAAGAGCGTCTCAATACCTTAACGTTTTCATGCTCCTTCCATCAGCTTTTTAAATATTAACACTTTGTATCCGTTGTGACACAGGTTCCCTTTTAGAACCCCCTCCTGACTCTGGATATGCTTGATCCTTTGTACACCTCTTCACTACGTGGAGGTGAGCAACATACTTATTGATTCCCAGCCCTGCCAAATACCACGCATCAGGGGTTAGACTAACTCATTTTGCACTAAAATGCTTTAGTCACGCATAGTAGCGCCCCAGGGAATTGCTGCACTTTGCGATCCACAAGGCTGGCTACATTTAGCAAAAGCAGGCAGTGCACTTTTGGCTTGCTCTAGTGCCTACTGCGTCGTGCGGTGCTGCTGCAGAGTTTGTAGAACAGATTTGAGCCGGCTGGAAGGGGACCGCGCTGGCGTGTTCATGTTTGTTTTACAGTGAGGCCAGGGCAGGGCTTGCGATCAATCAAGCCCAATCAAGCCATTGACGTCTCGCAGGCTCTTTGGGCAGACCACATGCTAAGCTACTTGTGGTCAGGTGAATGAGAAAAATATCTGGATCATTATCCAGATGGGCAGTCTGCAAGCAAACACATGGATATGATGGAGCTGTGCCTTCTGTTGTTGTTTTATATTCCTGCAAGGCACCCCAAAGAGCCAAAGATGATTCCAGGCAGTGGCAGCTTTTTTTCTTTTTACAAAGAAACAGACAACTTAAGTGGTGCTGGCACCACTTAAGTTGTCTGTCGTGGAGCTGTGAAGGGCCCGTCCACTTCGGTAGCCGATAGAGACTCCCAGGTATATTTAGGTTCCAGAGGTCCGGGCCTGCCGTAGAATTACCATCAACAGAATCTGAGTAGGGATCAGAGCGCAGACAGTTGTGCACCAAGGCCAGTCCACTCCACAGTAAACCCAGCCGGCCCGACATAGTGACCGGTAAGAAGTTAAAGGTCCCAAGAAGTGCTGTACAATTTCTAAAGAATCACTGCAACCTCCCGAAGGGGCACTCTACGTCAGCGTGCAGTCCATGTTTACATTTCACGTGTTTAACTTCATTTTCCAATCCCAAAGACTATTTCCTTTTGCCAAATTCTGCGTGTCTGTATTTTTTTTTAAAGCAACATACAGTGCGTTCTGTGAACCATGTGGTTCCTGGATGTTTTACTGAGTTTAGGTTGACGGGTGGTGTTAATCATGATTCGGGCTCCCGGTTTTATGGTATTTCTTTTTTTGCCATTTCCGTCTGTATTTATCCATATTTATTTTTTGCTAATTTTATCTGTGTTTATTCATATTTATTTTGGGTTTTGTGGAAAAATTAAGCTGAAATTAGTGTATTTCCACATTTATTTAACCGATAAATATGCGCTCATGCTTAAATGCCTACCAGGTTTCAGTGCTGTGAACACCCGTAAAAGATAAATCAATGTACTTATATGCAAATAAGCAAATTTCAGTATCAACCTTGTGCATATCTACTGCTGTTAAAGCCTCTTTACTAAAATTCCTTTCTTTTTTAACCCCCTTATCTGCCAATCCACATATCTATTGGCCTGGCAGTCATGGCAAACAGTATTTAGAAGTACTCAAAAAGCAACCCAATTTCCGAATTTATCCACATTTAAAAATAAATACAGACAAGAAAATGAATGTTTTCTGTCTGTATTTATCTGTAAAAATCAGTAAAAACGGAAAACAGGGAGCCTTAATCATGATAGGACACGAGTGTTCCCTCCTGGCAGTACAAGTTTCTCAGCTTGCCTACCAGTGCGTCATAATGGTATTCAGACTACCTGCTTGTCTAATCGTTTGTCTCTCTGAGGAGCGCACAAAGTGATTAAATATTATCACAAGTATGGCAATTGTAGCTATGATTTGATATGAAAGTGTGGGAAGGAGGTACACAGCTGCTGAAATACTGAGAGGTCCAAAGGAACAGAACATGTGCTTACCAGTGAGGAAAGAGTGGCTCATGTGTGTTAGCAAGAGCATGGTGAAGGGGGAGGTGGGGGAAATACAGGGAGATATTTGCAGAAAGACAGAGTAAAAAGTCAGGGATAGACATACCTGTGCAGATGGACAATTTCAACACGATGCGGAGAGACAGAGAAAGAATGAAATTGTCTGAAAGAGTGAGAAACTGTAGAGGACAGTCTGAATAATAGAACATGACGGATTGAAGCACTCTGAAGGCTGCTTCCCTTCGACTGACATTAGCAATGTTTAAATCACAGGTCTGGCTTGTTTTAGAGGTATATTGTTTATTGTGCTATATGTCTGGATACAATAATAGAACACTCACAGGCATGTAAATACTAGACATTGCTCTGATTTACTCACAAGGAAGTGTCACTCGTTCAGCAGTAGATTGTCATTCATTCACACACTAAAACCATAGGAATGTGATACATAAGGAATCCGAAATAGGGCTTTGGGGGGGGGCGGCTGACCAACGGGAGGCCTGCCTCCCGGGGGGGGGGGGGGGGGTGGGAGGGGAGGGGGGGTTTTGGGCCGGGGGTGCAGCCGGAGCCCAATTGGGCTGCACTTGGGCTGGTTTTGGGCTGGGGGAGTACATAACCGGCCATTTCGTGTAGCCAGCCACCATATCGGTGGTGGTGACACGACAGCCGGTCCTGGGGCAGCTAGGGCAGGAACATTTTGTAGACTTTTGGGGCATTAGTGGTTTGGTGGATTTGCTGGTCGGCGGAGCGCTTCGCGGATTTTAAGCGAGCTGCTCGTGTGCTGTTTGCTTGTTTGAGGCGGTTTACGGAGTTCCAGATGGCAGAGGATCCGCGGGTGACGGAGGCTTTGCGCCTCTTGGCAGAAGCGGGCCGCACAGACATGCTGCGGCCCGCGATTGAGGTGAGGCTGCCTCGGCGGGCAGCAAGCAAGGTCGCGGCGGCGGGGATAGCGTGCTCGCCGCCACGGGCCCAGAGACGGCGCGATACCGGGGCTGGGGGGCGCGGCCGCACTGCTAAGACGGCCGTGCGGGATAAGGCGGCACGTGGGGGGGCGGGTCGCGGCTCCGCGGCCCGCTCTCGAATTCAGGCGGGGGGCAGAGGGGGCTGCATTGAAAAGAAGGACCGGGGGGCAGACGCAGGGCAGTGGGGGGGCCGCCCCCAGCAATCTGGACAGCGGCCGGTCTTCGCCCTTGTTGGTAGAGAGCGGCGGGGAGGGGGAGGCAGCGGGGGGGATGTTGAACCCCTGGGGGAGGGTCTCGGGGTTGGTGGATGCCCGGGAGGGCGGAGCTGGGAGTGGCGACAGGCTTTGGGGTTTCTGGGGAGGAGGGTAGCCGGGTGGTCGGCGGGGAGGGTGTAGTGAGGAGAGGAGGCAAACGGGGGCCCCGGGACAGGTCGGGTAGCAGGGAGGGGGCGAGGGAGGGATCGGGCGGTTTCCGGAAAGTAGCAGAAAAGGGGGGTCCGCGGTGGGGACCGATGCCGTCCCTTGCGATTGGGGGTTGGCTGGAGCGGGTCCCGGAAGGGCTCAGGCAACGGTGGTCGGAGAGGAAGGGGTGTGGGGGCCCAGGGACGGAGAGGAGGGCTGGGGGGGAGGGGGAGCATACCACAGGTCAGCCGGGCTTGGGAAGGCCGCGCGGGCAAGAGGGGGGTGGATTCGTTGGAGTGGAGCGACGGGGAGGAGGAGGGCATGGGGGGGTATAGGAGACGGGGGTTGGGGCGTTTCTGTCGGGGGGCTGGGCTGGGGGTAGGGGGCTACTCCGGCGCTGCGGGGGGCCATTTGTCTGGGGCGTCCGGCCTGGGGCGGGTAGCGGGCGAACGTGGGCGCGGGTATTCGGGGGTTGTAAGGTCAGAGGTCAGGACTAACCCCGGCATGTCGGACTCCATTTTTTTTGGGCAGGGGCGGCAGGTGCGGTACTCGGGAGAGTTGCATGCGGCTCCACCCTACCGAGCGGATGGGCCGGCTCTGCCTCATGCGGGCGGCCGAGCTCCAACGAGGGACGTGCAAGAGGTGGTGCAAAGAAGGGGGGACGAACAGTCTCGAGTGCCACAACCCCGGTGGGTCGATGCGGCCTCAAGGGAGCGGGCACAGGTTTTGTGGAGTTCAACGCGGGACCAAAAGGGCAAGCACGCAGGGCAGCGGCAAGAGAGCGTTGATTTAGGGAAGCTACTACGCACTTGCAGGGAGCGAGCGGGTTTGAGCAGGCTGAAGTCCATGGAGGACGGCCTATTGCCCATCCGCACAGGCGGGGAACGACCAAGTTTGTGCAGGCCGGAGTCCACGGAGTACGGCCCGTTGCTATTGGATTATGATGATGAGAGTGTTGAAGAAGGGGAAATACTAGGAGACGAGGAAGGGCAGGCTGAAGGGAGGGGGGATGTCACTAATGACGTGTTCAGTCTTTTACAGAAAGGTCCGGAGAGCCGTAACAAGGTGGATAGCGTGGTGGCCCCCCCTTCACAACTGGTTAGGTGGCGGGTTCCGGTCAGGACGCCGACCTTGACGCCAGGTAAGGCACAAGAGCACACGCAGGGGGCTGGGGACTGGCGGGACACAGCGAGGAGGAGGGTGGACGGGAGGACGACAGGTGAGGAACCGCGGGGCAAGGTGTCGGTGGGTACGGATGCGCGGGGGGAGGAGGGGGAGGTGCGCTTGAGGAGGGGTGCGTATGTCAAAGATACAGGTGTGGGGACGGAGTCGCCGCGCAAGGGGGGTAAGAGCGAAAGGGCTGCTGCACCCAGCCCCCCAGAGGGGCAGGCGGCGGGAAACCAGGGAGTGCTAGCTGCGGGAGGAAAGGAGGCCGAGGGGGTGTCCAAGGAGGAGGGTAAGGAGAGTCACGATATCACAGTGAAGAAGTTGCCGTATATGGGGATTACTAAGCCCTTGGGGGCCCACTTTACGTTGGCCACCAAAGAGAAAATCTGGAAGGGCGAATACGTGGACATGCTGAAGCTGCTGCACAGGGAGCTTACGGCGAAAGAAGGGTCCAAAGAGGAAGAGTTGGAGCTTGCCAAGAGGCCGCGGGTGCTCATGACCATCGAGAATTGGTCGGCGGCCTTTCTGATTTTCGCCAGCGTATACTGTGAGAAGTACCCCGACAGGTCCGTCGCATTGTTTAAATACATGGACGTGACTAGACGGGCGCAAGTCACGTACGGAGGGTACGCGTGGTCGCATTACGACGAGGAGTTTCGGGCGCGGTTGGCCTGGGTTCCGGAGGCTAAGTGGGGGGAGATAGATTCGGACCTTTACCAACAGACTATGGGGGGGGCAAAGTTCGGGAAGACAATATACACGGCTAGCGGGCTCCCTCCTGCACCGCGCCCCTTTCTGAACCGCCCCACCCGTGGGGGGGTAGGGTATACAGGGAACAGCACCGGGGGCCCACTGGGAGCGTGCTGTGATTTCAACAAGGGCTCGTGCGCCAAACAATACTGCAAGTTTCGGCACGAATGCTCGAAGTGTGCAGGAAAACACCCCGTGGTGCAATGCTGGGGGGCAGGAGTTAGTTGGCAAGGGCAGCAGTCCAACCAGGCATCGCAGCATGCAGCAGGGGGTAGCGGGGGTAGGGGGGGACAAGGGACTGTGGGCAAAGGCTCATACGCCCATTAAACTGGACTGTCTGGGGGAGTTTCTGGCATCATATCCACGGATCGAAGACGCAGAACTTTTACGGCAGGGTTTTCAGGAGGGTTTCAGGCTGGGCTACGAGGGACCGCGGGCCGCTAGGTGGACCGAGAATTTGAAATCTGCAAAGCCACATGGTCCAGTAGTGGGGGCAAAGTTGTTCAAAGAAGTGCAGGAAGGGCGTATGGCAGGTCCTTTCAGGAGCAGCCCCATTCGGGACCTGATTAATTCCCCAGCTGGCGTGGTACCAAAGAAGGAACCGGGGCAATACAGGTTGTTACAACACCTGTCATGGCCGGAAGGGGCGTCAGTTAATGACTTCATAGCAGCCGAGCTGTCGTCCGTGTCTTACTCCTCGGTAGATGTCGCACGACATATGGTTGCCACAGTAGTGGCGGGCGCCCTCATGGCGAAGTGTGACATAAAGTCGGCATTTAGATTGCTCCCAGTACACCCGGAGGAGTATCAGCTGTTGGGCATCCAGTTCAAGGGGTCCATTTTCGTGGACTAGGCACTGCCAATGGGCTGCTCCATATCTTGTGCATTATTTGAGCGAGTTAGTACCTTCCTGCAGTGGGTTTTCTCATGGCACACTGGTAAAGAGACGGTGACACACTACCTGGATGACTTTTTCCTGGTGGGACTGCCCGGTTCTGCGGACTGTCAGCAGCAGCTGGCAAGTTTTAAAGAGCTCATGGGCTACCTGGGTGTGCCCCTGGCGCCAGAGAAAACACAAGGTCCCAGTACAGTGTTGTCATTTCTTGCTGTTGAACTGGATTCGGGGGCAATGGAAGCCTGTTTGCCAATGGACAAAAAATGGCACATGCTGATGTTGATTGACGGTCTGCTAGCCAAAAAGAAGGTGACGGTCAGGGAGGTACAGGTCTTGCTAGGACACCTCAATTTTGCGTGCCGGGTGGTGCCACAGGGCGAACATTTTGCAGGAGGTTGGGGATGTCTTTGGCGGGTATGACACTGCCTCACCATCATATGCGCCTGTCGGCCGGCACTAAAGAGGATTTGCGCATGTGGCGCATCTTTCTGGAACATTTCAACGGCATCCCTATGGCAACCCCAGAAGATTGGGAATGGGATGTCACGACCTCCTCAGATGCGGCAGGGGCAGGAGGCTTTGAGCTCTACTGGCAAGGAAGGTGGTGCGCAGAAGAATGGCCACCACACTGGAAGAATGGGGGGAGGAGTATTGCCTTTCTAGAGCTCTTTCCATTGGTAGTGGCCGTGACAGTCTGGGCGCCGGAATTCACACATAAAAAGGTGATCTTTAAAGTGGACAATATGTCCGTCGTTCAGGTGGTGAACAGACAATCAGCCAGGGACGCACAAGTTCTCAAGCTGTTGCGGGTTGTGGTGCTGAGATGTTTGGAGCATGATATCTTGTTTCAGGCCAGACATGTGCCGGGAGTGGACAATGACATTGCGGACGCTTTGTCTCGTTCACAGTGGCAGAGGTTTCATGGGCTAGTCACGGAGGCGGACAAGGGGCAGGTCTCAGCAGAGAAGGCCATTGTCGGTCGGAATACTGGCCGGCCTGATACAGCTTATGCCGCAAATATGCCGCAATGCGGAAGAAGTGGTTTTGTTTTCCACGCTAATGTCTTGGATGTACTTCGGGGCTTTTCGGGTTTCGGAGCTGCTGGGTGCGAGGGGGGCCCAAGGGGTGCAGTGGGGGGACGTGGACCTGCGGGTCGACGCGGTGGCAGTGCGGCTCAAGCGATCCAAAACGGACCAGTGGGGAGTGGGGAAGTGGGTGGTCATTGGACCGGGGGGGGACAAGGCAGTGTGGCCGGCGGCGTGGGGGGGATCATGGCCAGGGGGTTGGTGCGGGGTGACAAGGAGGTTTTCCGGCGCAAAGAGGGCGACAGGGTGCTGGCGCCTCAGCTGCTTTGGGTCTTGAAGCGAGCCCTCCAATGCATGGGGGAGGATCCTCGACAGTTTGGGATGCATTCATTCCGCATAGGGGCAGCCACAGATGCAGCTAGGAGAGTTTGGGGGAGGGACGAGATTATGCGCTTAGGGCGTTGGAAGTCCGATTGCTTCAGGACGTATATTCGGTTGAGAGGCTTTGGAGAAGGGGACGCATAATGTTCATTTCCTTCCTCATATATGTGTCTTTTCAGGTACGGTGGTGGGGCCTGCTGCGGCGGAATTATCCATCTGCATTGTAGGACACTCTTTTGTCAAATGGGCGGAACGTTATGAGTTGACAAAGGGGAACGGTTTGAATCTCGGATTAGATTCTCAGTTGTTTCAGTGTTCTTGGAACGGGAAAGGGGTATGAGGTGGCACGAGTTGTTTCCAACGTTAAACAGGAAGATCAGAGGTGGGATTTGTCCAGATGTGTTGATTATCCATTTGGGGGAGAATGACCTGGTTCAGTGAAAAGATTTGGCCCTGTTAAAACAGATGAAGAGGGACCTTTTGGAGTTTAAGCGGCAGTGGTCAGGTTGTTATGTTATCTGGTTGGAGTTCCTACCCAGGAGGCAGTGGAGAGGGGCAGAGAGGCCAGCAGCGATAGATAAGGCCAGGAGAAAGATCAACCGGGACATGCGAATATTTGTGACAGGGAAGGCATTGGGAGAGTGGAACATCCGGAGCTGAGGTATGCTGCGGTCCATTTTTTCAGAGAAGATGGGGTGCATTTGTCCCGTTATGGTTTGGAGTTGTATATAATACAGATTAAGGAGGTTCTGGACAGGGCTTTGGACAAACGCAGGTATCCGAAACAACAGGGTCCCTAGTTGGGGGGGGGTCAGAAAAGTCTGGGGCCAGAATTTTCAGAGTGGCGTTTTTTCTGGGTAATAGTTGGTAGATTTGTTTACAGTTTATTGGTTGGAAAATGTCACTCCGGGAGCACGCAGGAAGGGGTAGTAGCATAGGAAGGTTACATAGATAGTTATGTTAGAAAATGAAAAGGAGTTACAAGTTTAACGGGGCAGCAAGGAGGACAGATTTGGGGGTTTATAAATGGTTGCAAAGGGGAAAACTTTAGGGGAGAGGGTGGGGGGTAAGGCAGGAGGAAAATATTTAGTGAGGTTTAGTTTTGTACGGCACAGGCCAAGGAATTTGTTTGTAAGATGCACCTGTCTTCAATAAAGCGGCCTTTTTCACACTCAACAAGCTGGTTGGTGGTCTGTGCTGCACCCCCCTTTGTGGCCCAATAGGGCTTTGGGGGGGCGGCCGACCAACGGGAGGCCTGCCTCCTCCGGGGGGTTTTGGGCCGGGGGTGCAGCCGGAGCCCAATTGGGCTTGTTGGGCTGCACTTGGGCTGGTTTTGGGCTGGGGGAGTACATAACCAGCCATTTCGTGTAGCCAGCCACCATTTCGGTGGTGGTGACACGACAGCCGGTCCTGGGGCAGCTAGGGCAGGAAAATGTTGTCCATCCCGCCCGCCCCGTTTTTTCAAGGATATAGGTCGGGTGGGGATTTTTGGTAAGAGGTCCATGGGGAAAGAAGTTTTTCTTCGGGTTTAGGTTGGTTTGTTGGGAACAGGTGCATCGGGTGGGGAAGAATGTACATATTGGTTGTCGCTTGAAGCAGGTGCTGGTGTTGTGTTTGGGTGGTTTTTATCGGGTGGCGTTTTTTCTGGGTAATAGTTGGTAGATTTGTTTACAGTTACAGTTTATTGGTTGGAAAATGTCACTCCGGGAGCACGCAGGAAGGGGTAGTAGCATAGGAAGGTTACATAGATAGTTATGTTAGAAAATGATAAGGAGTTACAAGTTTAACGGGGCAGCAAGGAGGACAGATTTGGGGGTTTATAAATGGTTGCAAAGGGGAAAACTTTAGGGGAGGGGGTGGGGGGTAAGGCAGGAGGAAAATATTTAGTGAGGTTTAGTTTTGTACGGCACAGGCCAAGGAATTTGTTTGTAAGATGCACCTGTCTTCAATAAAGCGGCCTTTTTCACACTCAACAAGCTGGTTGATGGTCTGTGCTGAACCCCCCTTTGTGGCCCAAACTTGACAGCTGTGCCACTCTCCCGAGACTTGCCCAGTGCTGTGGCACGCTGGGCAGCGCTCTCAGCCGGCGAGTCAGCTGACTGTAGTGACTCTGAGTAATTATGATAATTTATTAGCAGGCACCTGAGATCATCCATACTGGGGCTTCTCAGATCCTGTTTGGTACAGTCGGTCCCACAGTGCCCTTCCATTTCTGGTGCTTTGCAGCAGTTTTGAGATCTTAGAGTTTCTTGTTGCTCAAATGGGTGTCATTTCTGGTATTTATATGTTTCCCTCATCTTCATTGCTTGATTTTGCTCGCAAGAAAGTGTCACTCTTAGTTGTTGAATGTCACTCATAATTACACTGAAATTATGAAAATGTCACACATAAGCAATACTAAACTTTGGCAGCTATGGATTCTCATTTTCACTAGTACACGTTTTTCAAACACACTTGGTGACGGAGTTTGTATTATCCTATAGGGATTCTTCTCGGAGCCCAACATCAAGCAACAAGATTTTTCTTTTAAGACCAGGTGAGATTTCACTGACTAAACCCTCTTAACTATGAGCCCCCCTCCTCTCATATCACCACTGACATTCATTATCCTTCATTAAAGTGGCTGTAATCATACTTTCTAGTCCTGAGGAAGACTACGTTGTGATGTTTTCTATGAACACACTTTGTTGAGAGGGTCGAAACACCAACAATACAAATAGGTGTTCCGCACCAATACCCTACATATCTACCGTCATGAATTGAGGATATGTTTGAACGTACTAAAGAGTTCTAGACGGACACCCCATTGAGTGATTTTTTTGTTTCCTGTCTATTGTCAATTGTTTGTTATGTGGTGTTACTTTTCATGGGACCACACTTTTCGTATGGCACTAATTTATGTTCACTATTATTATTTATGTTGCATAACAGTCCTGTGTCTGTGATATGTAGCACTTGTATTATTCTACGGTATATGAACAGTAATATACGGAGAAAATACATTTTTCGGTGTCATTGGTGGTTAATAATTTGTTTATTCATTTGTTTATTAATTTATGTGTCACGCCATTCATTGGCAGGTCCAAGTTAATCAGAACAAACAATATCGTAGCTTTAAAGAAATTGCGCGTTTCCCTTCAGAACCAGTGTCTTCAGTATCAGCAGCTTTAAGAAAAGGGCAAGGGAGCTCTGCTATATGAACTATTTGCCTGCTACTTTAAGGAGAGAGATTAGCCAATAATGACTCTTTTATCAGGACCGAGTCTGACTTCTTCAACGGCAGAGTGATTGAGGCTATCTTTTAATGAGCTGGTACTCGATCTGACACATTAGAGGCATTAAAAGGAAGCCCAAATGACCCAGAGTTCTGGCGCAGATTTGGTTTAAGACAGTAATTGGGCAAGGGTACTAGGTGAGCCAGGTTTAAATTTCGATGCAGTACCTTAAAGCCCCATTACAGAGAGCAGGTGAAGGAAAATGAGCATAAGGTAGATGCATTAGGGTCGGGTTCCACCAGTGGAAATTTACCTTCCTCGATAGTTTAGTGGATAAGTTAGATCTTATTTGAAAACTAGATTTAGGGCATCACTAAACTCTTGTGTGGAATGTAAAATGGGATGAAGAGCAAGAGGGTCAATTTAGTTTAGAAGCATTGGGGGAAATTTACAAGGAAATGGCTGCATGCAATTTAGCAGCGCTGCGCCATTAAAAAAACGCAGAGATGCGCCATATTTGCAAGAATACGGCGCACCCCTCAGTTTTCCTCTTCGATGGTGCTGCAAAAAGCTGCCTAGCACCAACACAGACACCCTTGCACCATGGTGCTAGGGTGTCTGTGTTGCAGGGAATGATTGTTTATGTGTAGGAAGGTGCCCCTTCCTGCACATTGATAGAGCGCAGTGATGTTCTGAAAATTGTAGGGCACATTATATTCATGAATAGTTCGTACCCGCATATATTCTTATGAGTGTGTTAATCTTAGTAAGAATTTGTGTGGTAATAATCAGTGGTAAATGAAGTATTAGAATGAGTTGTGCCATTCAAGAAACGTAAAATGGCAGTTAGAGGGAATTATGTAATATTCGATGTTCACTGCAAATGCTTAATGAAGTAGTTTTGTGTAATGTAATGCATTAGATTTAAATGTGCATCATGTCGAAGTTGCACACGTATAGGTGATTAATTGCATTTAAACATGATGAAATGTAGTGCTTATAAATGTAATATTAAATGAGTGTTTAATTTGATGTTAAAGGCCTGAATGGAGTATTTACTCTTTCGTGCTAAGAAAGGCCTATTCGTTTCCTTATGTTAGCTGGTTTATGTAGGCCTGAAATGCATTTTCCCCTGATGAGGCTCTCATTTGGAGATAGTCAGCGAAATTCATATGCATGCAAGGTTGTTCTGTTCTCATGTATTCGTTGCAGGTGCAAGGACATCGTCCTCGTTAGTTAGAATAATGCTTTTGTTTTAGGAGTTAGGTATGGAAGAGACCTGCTACAGTGTATCCAGGGATGTCGATAATTGGGAGTTGATATTTTCTTTCGTTGAAGAAGCCTGAGACCCAAGGACACATCAACCGTCGTTGGACCGAGTACAAGTTTTGGTGGAAAGTTACTTACGAGAGGTGCCTGGCCAGAAGAGGTATTACCTGGGCGGGCCTATCAAATGTTCATTTTGTATGAGGGACAGTGCCCCGAGGGTTGAGAGAGCAGATTGTGCAGGAGCAGATTGAGGAGAGGTAGAGTGAGCAGAGAGGGAGAAGAGAGCTGACAGAGGGTAAAAGGAAGGGATTGATTCGTAGAATGGAGATTTAGGCTGACTTTTACAACGTGAGTGTACTTCTTAGGAAGTCTTCACGAGCTGACACCTTTTCTTGATTCTGCTTGGGAAACGTTAAGTAGGGATGCCATTTTAAGATAGTGTAGGGATAGATTAATGGATTTCTTTTACAGCCACTAATGAAGACTAATATAGATGTTGGAGCAGTTATTGCTTGTTTAATATTTTTGGAATTGCTTATTCTCTTTATGTTGTATCGGATTAGATTGGTTCGTAGGATGGACTTTGTATTAGTACCTTTGTATTTTTGCACCTCGTTCTGAGGTGCTTGTATGTTCAGCTATTTTTGGTTCTGTAATAAACCCCTAAACTTGGAATTCGGAGTCAGTGATCCTTTTCAAACTTTACTTAAATTGATACATGCTAGCTTGTTATGAATACATTGTTTCTCCCCTTTACACTTCTCAGCAGGTAATAAATGGTCCAGTCGACCGAAGGTTCCTAGTAAACTATTAGAGTGGAATCCGGCTTCATCAGTTGGTAGCGAGAGTATGGTTACCTCTGTAGTAAGGGGAGACATAGAGAAGGGTAGTCATTGAATCCCCATAGAGCCCAAGTGATGGTTATCCAGTGGATTGTGAGCCGAGGACGACGGCGTTGATGGAAACCGACAGCGAGTGACGGTGCGGCGGAAACAGCAGTTCGTGGTGGAGTGAGTATGAACAGGGATGTATGTCTGTTAGATTGCGGTGTTGTTTTGATTGTGTGATGTCCTGCGGAGTTGGAATGAGAGTTGAGTGATTGTGGTTTCGGGCCAAACGCGTGCGGTCGTTGAGATTTGATTTTGATATCCCGGGATAAGAGATTGTGGTGTAGAAGACACCCAGAGTTGAAATTGTCTGACCAGAGATTGTGGGAGTCATGAGACGTCGTTGACTAACCCACCGGTGATAGGGAAACGAGTGTGTGAGTGCGTAAGTAACCGACGCAGGTCGTGGGTTACTGTATGTGGAACATTGAGTGATTGGATCCTATCGATTAATACACGACTGTCCGGCCGTTCGTGGGCAGATAGTCTGGAGCAATTGTCCGGTCGTTTCGTGGACAGACGGTTGCCAGAGTTGAGGTCGACAATTACATGAGACTGTCTGGTCGTTTGGTGGACAGACAGTCAGAGAAGGGACTGTTCGGTCGTTGGTGGACAAACAGTTATTTCAGCGTATGACTGAGACGCGTGAATGTGCGAGAGACGAATTGTAAAGGAGGGGAACTGCTGCATGAGGAGGAAGAGTGACGTCAGAGAGTGTCGCGCTGTGATAGGTCGGTTGGTGTGAAGCCGCGCTGGTATTGGTGGACTGTCATCAGGAAGTTGAGCGAAAATAAGCGAAGAAAACGTTGATTTCATCATGAAATGTTTTAAAGTTTTACGAGATATGTGTAGAGGAGACAGAAGAGTGGTTACTCGAGGAGAAGAACTCCACCCGAGGATACCCCAGCCCATTATATGGCTACGAATGTGGGGTTGCATACTATAATTTGGCTTGAAAATTGGCATAAAATGACTGAAAATGAGGGGGAATTGACTTTTCCGCGTTATGGCACGTTCAGGTTGGAAGTGTTGTATCAATTGAAAACAGTGATGTCTTCATTGCGACCTTTACCCAGACCAACACAGTTTGAGGCGCTACATGCATGGATAAGAGCAGCACATGATAGGAAAAGAGACCGAAGCAAGGAAAGGGTGAAGAAGTCAATTAGGGCGTTTCAAGATGCGCAATGGGACGCATTGGAGAAGAGATGGAGGGTGGAACCTATTGAAGGGGATAGGCTATTCCCATTGATGATACAAGTAGGAGAAGCCCAGAAGAAGTGGGGTGAGGAAGACGATAGTGACACAGATGACAGCTTGCTAGATAGACTGGTATCGGAAAGACCACGCCATATAATCCAGATTCCGTAGAGGGAAAAGCGGTCTCAACAGAGGGAACTGGAAAATCGCAGACTCAACCCAGTGCAAGAGTAGTCGGAAGAATCTCAACAGGGACAGAAGGGATGGGAACACAGACGCCAGCAAGCATTGGCGTTAATGGAGTTACAGTTGTTACAAGGCTACCGGATGCTCTTACAGTGCCGGTTACCATCGGCCCCATAGTGTCAGTATACGACCCAGATCAGGCAGGAAATGGAAATCTAGCATGGTCAGTGGCAGGAGAAGGGACTGGTTCAGGAGGGAGCGGCATAGTGAGTGGAATAGGCCACCTTCCGAGGCCCATGGAATCAAGATCGAGTACGCCTTTACCAGCCACTGCAGACTCTTCTAGGGGACAGGGGGACGTAAGAACGGCGAGGCCAAGGTCTTTGGCCGATTCAAGATCTGACATAAGGATGTGGGAGCCCCCAGTGAGAAGCCCTAATGATAGGATGACAGGAGACTGGGATTGAGGGAATTCAGGAAGCCGACCAGTCCTAGAGAACATAGTGGAAGGGAACCGATGTGGGGACCAGAGCAGTGAGAATGAAGAGTTGAGCGGTGCAGCAAGCCGAGGAATTCTTAGAACTGCTATAAGAGCCAAGATGCTGGATGTGATGAGATTAAAAGCTGAGGTAGATGAGATAATTAGCGGGAACTTGCCTTTGGAAAGAGTAGAGCTTTATGGACCAGACGAGTTGCTGTTCGTAGCAAAAGATGTAACTCGCAAGGCGAGATCAGCGCATGAGAAGCTGACAGACTTGGCAAAAAGACACGAGGTGGATCTGTCCAAGACAAAGATGTTGCAGGGGAGTCACAGGCTGCAGTATAGTGACCATGAACTAGAAGAGAAAAGAGTCATAGGGCTGAAAACTCACATTCGAGAATTGATTGTGGGGATACGTGCATGGAGCATGCTTGACAAGTGGGAGGAAAGATGGTCCAAAAAGAAGAGCACTAAAAAGAGTATAGGAGAGACACCGCCTCCAGGAGGGGGGATGACAGGAGTGGGGAATTTCCCTTTGCGAGAGGTACAAAACGGAGGGTATGTGCATGTGCCTTGGAGTAGAGGTGATTTGGCAGTGCTTACAAACGAATTTCCTCGGCTGAGGGAGAAGCCTGTCGAGTGGTACAAGCAGGTCGACCGATTTGTTAAAATCTCGAAGGTGTTGTGGGTTGACTTGAATACACTGTTTGATATTGTAGTACCAAGTGATTTGTGGGCAGCTTGTAAAGTTGCAGTTGATTGGCCGACTTCGGAACCAGACAGGGATTCTGTTACCAATGGTCCTTCACCAATTGTTATGAAAAAGTTTGAGCAAGTAATTACATGGCTGAAATCCAAAATCTCACCACAAGCCATTGATTGGGTTAAGATAGATCGAACTGTTCAGGAACCAAAAGAGTCCGTACATAAATACTATGAGAGGCTCTTACAAGCCTTTAAGCAGTACAGTGGGCTAGACACGTTAGACCCCAAAGACATGGGACAGTTCGTTTCCAAGTTCATCTTGGGTCTGAGACCAGAAATCAGCTTCATGATGCAGCAGCATTTGATCTGCTGGCAGAACAAGTCAGTGGACGAGATACTGCGGTACGCCAGGTACTGCAGCGACGAAGTGGACTCGAAACACAGGAAGCTTAAGGATAAGCTAATGCTGGTCCAAATGCGAAACGCTGACAGGGAAGTTCAGGCACAGCCAAGTGGAGGGACATTAGGGAGAAGACAGGGAAACTATCAAGGAGGGACCCAGAATGTGCAGGGTCCGGGAAGGGGGAAACCTATTGACCCTAAGACAGGGATGGATGTGGCAACACTGAAAAAGACCACTGCGTGTCACCTTTGTCACAAGATCGGGCATTGGAAGCGCGAGTGTAGATTGAATCCAGCGAACCAAGTGCCACAAGAGGAAGAGACGGTGCAGGTATCTGAGGTCGTCAATACAGTGACGAGACCCAGGTCCAAGCAAGGGGGGACATTGTGCCCGCAGGTGCAAGTTCCGCAACCTCCGAGAATTCCACAGGGAAATCGAATGTACCAGCAGATGCCCCTTTTTGAGGATTATGATGATTACAGCTCAGACCCATTGAAATGACGTTGCCTGAGGGGGGAGGAAGACTGCACTCTTGGGGCAGTCTTAGAGGTAGACCAGAGGGGACCGTTTGTAGAGGCGGATGTTGACGGTCATCCCACCACCTTTTTGGTTGATGCTGGTGCTACCCGTTCTACTGTGAGATCTGCAGTAGTTCCCAACCTACCCCTCTCGGGACAATCAATCCAAGTAGTAGGAGTGGCAAATAAGAAGAAGACTAGCCCATTGACCGAGCCGATTCCTGTGAGAATAGGAACTTTCCGAGATCAACACCAGTTTGTGGTGTGCGACTCAAGTCCAGTCTGTTTGCTAGGACGTGACCTGTTGTGCAAGCTGAATTGTACCATCTATTGCACCCCCAAGGGAGTGGAGTTACAGACAAATGATGATGATGCCACCTTCAAGGTTGCAAATCAGCATTTCTGCATAGAGATGTATCCTATGTTAACAGTGGAAAAAGCTTCCACTTGACCTAAGAGATTCAGTTTCATTAGATGTGTGGGATTTTACAGGAGAGGAGATTGGATTGATCAGAGGTGTTGAGCCAGTTAAGATCCAGGTTAAGCAAAATGTTGAGTTTCCGAGAACACCCCAGTATAATCTGTCACCTGAAACGATCGCAGGGATTAAGCCTGTAATCGATTCCATGATTCAGCAGGGAATTCTGAAGGAAATAATGGGCAGTCCATGCAACTCACCCATTATGGGATTGCAGAAACCAAGTGGGAAATTCAGAATCGTGCAAGACCTGCGAAAGGTCAATGCGATTGTGGTTCCGTGTTGTCCAGTGGTACCGAATCCATCAGTGATTTTATTCCAGATTCCATGTGAAGCCGAGTGATTCACGGTGATTGACTTGTGCCAAGCATTCTTTTCGATACCCTTGCACGAGGAGAGCCAGTTTTTGTTTGCCTTCCGGCTGGAAGACCGTGTGTTAACGTGGTGTCGTATCCCTCAAGGGTATACAGAGAGTCCATCAATCTTTAACCAGATCTTGAAAAAGAATCTTGAGAGTCTTGTACTACCACAGAATTCTGTTCTCGTGCAGTACATTGACGATCTCCTCATTGCGTCCGAAACGGAGGATGCTTGTAGGATCGATACGATTGCCTTACTGAACCATTTAGGGGAGAATGGACACAAGGTGTCACCAAACAAGTTACAGTACTGTCTGAGTGAGGTTCAGTACTTGGGACATCGAATTGAGAAAGGCAAGAGGAAGGTGTCACCAGATCGAATTGAGGCGATCATGAACATGACCGTGCCTACCACTCAGAAGAAAGTCAGAATGTTCTTGGGAATGGTTGGTTACTGTCGCCAATGGATTCACAATTTTTCACTGAAGGCGAAGCCTCTGCAGAGGCTGACGCACAGGGATGTAAGTGATCCGGTACCATGGGACCATGACTGTCTGATTGCGTTCTTAGAGTTGAGAGAGGGCCTATGTCGTGCTCCAGCTCTGGGAATGCCTGACTATAACAAGTCCTTTTCATTGTTCTGTTATGATCGAGAAGGTTGCGCATTGTCAGTCCTGACTCAGAGTCATGGAGGTGTCCGTAGACCAGTTGCCTACTTTTCAGCTACTTTAGATACAGTAGCTTCAGCGTTGCCCGGATGTAGGAAGGTGGAATCTGACTATATGGTTGCCCCCACTTTTTTCCTGGTGTTTTGCTGGTTTATGACTTAGTTGGACTGGGACCCTGCTATTCAGGGCCCCAGTCTATCTGCTCTCTCTAAACGACATGGAGTGCACTCTAGGTGCACTAGTGATTGGATACTGTGGTGCCTTATGAGTCCCTAGTATATGGTACCTTAGGTGCCAAGGGCATAGGTACTTCACAGGCCTACCAGGGGCTGCAGCATGTGTTATGCCACCCCTGGGAAGCAGTCTAAATCTGACACCACAGGCCTGCTACTGCAGCCTGGGTGAGGTGGTGCTAGCACCCCTCACTGAGATATAGGTTTCCTATATCTCTCTTGCACACACATATAAACCTATCAGTCACCCCTAAGGCAGGCCCTATCAATCCTGAGGGCAGGGTGCTTGGCTTCTATGTGAGGGGGTGCCTCTGCATGAGCAGGGCCCCTCTGCAGTTCTCAGAGTCCATTCTCTGGTGCTGTTTGTGGATGCGGTTAAACCATATACTATTTAAGTGCATTATATCCTCGCGGTAAATGCTAACTTTGGAATGGCTGCATCAAAACATGTCGTGTTTGGTGTCAAACATCTTGGAATACTACCCCCCGCCAATCTTGGCGGCGGGGGTAGCATTCCACCCTTCTAGAGGGATAAGACATGTACCTGCTGTGGAAACGCGGTAGAATCCTAAAGAGCCCTGGCATCACAAAATGGATGCCACCAGTCACAGACACTGGGCTGCCCTCCTGCTGATGACCGAAACTCACAGTGGAGGAAGCCCAACAATAGGCATCCTGTCACAGGGAGGTGTAACCACCTTCCAGACAGGGTTTAGTGTATTGGGGCTGGGTGGGTGCACTCTTAGAGTGCTTTGAAGTCCTGCACTGGGGGAGCAGAAGGCTCCTCTGTGCATATGCCAGTTCAAACCAGCTCAGGGGCTACCTGCCCCTGCTCTGGCGCGAAACTGGACAAAGGGAAGTGGGTGTAGCCACCCCTCCCTTGACCCTCCCATAGGTGGGGTCATAGAGCTAGTCCATCCCCTCTTTTTAGTATAAGAGGGGAACCTTGCCATTGCAAAGCAGATAACCCCTGGACGACGCTCTACAGAAGAATCCTGGCCCTTCGACGTTCCACTACCTTTGGAAGACAGAAGAATCTCCCTTGGAGTCAAGGAGTGACTCCCCTGCTTGGCAGGCACCAAAAACGACAACGACGGTCGCAAACTACGCCGCTCCCGCCGGAGTCCGAAGTCCCTGCAGCCCAAGAAGTGGATTTCCTGACCTCTCCCAGGCCATCGTGAGTCCCCAGCGAAGCTGAGGCAAGTGGACCCCACGAGTAACGAGGAACCGCGACCCCTGGGTACCGTGCACTATTGTCGAGTGCAACCCCTTCACAACGTTCTACGAACCTGTGCTTTGGACCACGTGTGGTCCCGACCTCCAACAGGAAACCCTCCAAAGATCAGAGGCCTACACCGTCCCGAGTGACCGTGGGCCCCTGTTGAGTGATTCCACCCGAGGTGTCTTCGCGATCCCTTGCCCGCTGGCTTGTGGGTCCCCAGAAGACTTCTTAAAGAAACCAAAGGGCTCCCCTGGTTGCTCCAGGCCTGCCCTGACTTACCCTCGCTGGGTGAGTCCCTCAGACCTTGCTGGTCTGCGCCATCGACTTTTCTTCATCTCCCCAAGACTTGCGGCTGCCAAGGCTTGTTGGCTCCGATCGAGTTGCCGACACCGCAGTCAGCTGCAGACGTCGAGGGACACACCGAATCCAGCTCCTGGTCATCGTCGACGCCTCCTGGACCACGTGGCTGAAGAGTCAAGGCACCTGCAACCGACCTGAAGCGACCGACGACGGTGGGCATCCATCTTCCTTGCCCCGGGTCACTGCCAAGTGACTTTGAACACTGTCCCCTCTGCTTTCAGGTCATCCTTCTTCAGAATCCAGGCTTGGATTCCACCGGACACTTCTTCAGCTCCCGCAAGCAGCAAGTCTTCTTTGTTCGCCATTGAAAACGACGCCGCGACCCGACACCAAAGGACACCTGTGCACCCGGCTTCCCTGGGTGAGGTAACTCCAGCACTACGGTGCTCCTGTGGGTGTGGGCCCTAGAACTACTTACCCTGTAAGTGACTTGCTTGTAGGTTCTCCCGAAGTATCCTAAAACTCTTTATTTCCAACCGCGACTTGCCCCATTGAAGTTAACGGCGATCCGCGCCTGTGTATCCACACTGCACGCGTCCCCCGTGGGTCCTTTACTTACCTGCCTTGGGTGGTTTCGTGAGGCCCCTGCACTTCTGAAGGCCCTAGGCCTTGTCTCCCTGCAAGTCGTTGTTTCTAAGTCTCTTACTTAGTATATGGTCTGGTACGCCCCTAGGGCCCCAGCCATATTTTGTGCTTAACTTATTGTGAAACGTTGATTTGTGCATATGTTTGTCTTCTAATCTCATAAAGAGATTAGTAGAGAGTTATTTAGAAATAAATACATATATATTTGATATATATACCTGTGTGGTGTCTTTTCATTTGGTGATTCAAGAGATTATATGGTAAAACAAGCTGCTTTACATTCCTCCGAGACTTAGCCTGAAGGCTGCTCTCCACAGCTACCACTAGGATAGCTTTCTTTAAAAGGTTGTCTTAAACCTATCTACCATAAGAGTCGATTTGCCCTGGTGCAAGGTGTCCACTTTAATTAGTGAACAGCATATACCAGGCCAACTTCTCACATTGGTGGGCAGCGTGTGGGATTCCAGCTTGCCATTGTTTTACCAGAAAATCTCTATTTGAATTACTAACTGAAAACCATTATAGGTACTCAAAGTACATATAAAGTCAAGCTTAGTATCAATAAGTTCTACTGAACTTAGAGCTGTGTGCCAAGGGATAGCACACCCTTTCCACAGCTCAAGCTAGGATCAGTAGGCCACAAACTAGTGTAGGTAGTACAACACTGCACAACACTAGAATGTCCTTAAAGGGTGGACCCAGTGGATCCACTCAGCCTCAGTATAAGGACATGGCTTTCTCTGACTTGAGAGCCATGTGTGTTGACAGACACCTGAGACTAGGACAGAGTCCCTCAACACTACACCTGATAGATCTGCTGACAGCAGATGACCTTAGATTGGCTCTAGGAGCTAAGGGGTCTGAATCAGTGGGTGGGTCAATCATAGTATCTGGGTCAGATGAGGACAATCCGAATGACCAAGACTCTGTGGTTGAAGGGCCAGGCTTCAAGGAGCCTGAACAGGACAGAGGAGTTCTCCCTAAGAGAACTGGCAGAGTGGATGAGAGGCACAGATCCCCTTCCAGGGAATCTGAGCACTCTTATCACTCTGGCAGAGAATTTGTCCAAGAGAGGAGCTCATACTTTAACTTAAGAGAGACCTCCTCTGAGAGAAGGTGCAAACTGCTCCAGTATGAGGAAGCCAAAGTGGCCCTCAGAACCAAGCAGTTGGCACTGGATAGAGAAGCCCTGGAGATCCAGAGAGCTTCCAGAAGGGAGGGTTTAGAACCCCTGGTGGCAGCAACAGTGTCCCTAGAGGCAGAGAATATGTCCCTGACCATAGGAACCTGAGCAAGGTTGTTCCTCCCTACCAGAGTGGGGATGATATCCACAAATGGATAACTGCTATGGAGAGGGCCTGTAGAGTACAGCAGGTCCCCCAAAAGCAGTGGGCAGCAATCTTGTGGCTCTCCTTTTCAGATAAAGGAAGAGACAAGCTCCTCACTGTTAGAGAGGAGGATGCTAATGATTATGAGGTCCTGAAGAGTGCACTGATAGATGGGTTTGGCTTAACCACTGAAGAGTACAGGTTGAAGTTCAGAGATACCCAGAAGGCACAGACTCAGGACTGGACAGACTTTGTAGATTGTGCATCCAAGGCTCTGGAGGGTTGGCTGGTTGGCAGTAGGGTTACTGATTTCAAAGGATTTTATAATCTAATGATGAGAGAACAGATCCTTAATAATTGTCAAAACCAGCTTTTACACCAGTACCTGGTGGACTCTGATCTGACCTCTCCCCAAGAATTGGGAAAGAAGGCAGACAAATGGGTCAGAACCAGAGTAAGGCCTAAGAATCAGGGTGGTGACCACAAGAAAGATTCTACCAAGTCCCAAGAGAAAGGTGGGGATAAATCCAAGGATAAGTCCACTACAGGGCCCCAAAATTCCTCTTTTGGGGGTGGGTCCCAAACTCCTTCCTCTCCTGAAAAGAAACCCTATTGCCATGTCTGTAAAAAGCCTGGGCACTGGAAATCTGATCCCAGTTGTCCCAGGAATGGCAATAAAGAAAATGTTCCTCCAACAACTACTACCACCCCTCCTGGTACTACCAGTAGTAATCCTCCAGTTGGGAGTAGTGCACCCAAAAGTTAGGTGCGTTTGCAAGAGGAACAGAGGTGGGCCCTAGTTTAGACAGGACCCCCTCAACAGACTCCTCAGATTCTGATGGTGGTGTAGGATATGCCACCTTTACCATGGGTCCCATAGCATTGGGCAGGTACAGACTGGAGCCAATAATTAATGGTCAGAAAGCTGTGGCATTTAGGGACACAGGGGCTAGTGTCACCATGGTGGCAGGGAAACTAGTCCCCCCTCACCAGCTTTTACCTGAGTTTAAATACCAGGTGACCAACATTGATGGTGTCAGAACAGATCACCCCATGGCCATAGTCAATCTCAGCTGGGAGGGGGTCACAGGCCCAAAGAGAGTGGCAGTGTCCCCAACCTTACCTGTAGATTGCCTGATGGGCAATGATCTGGAAATTTCAGCCTGGGCTGAAATTGAACACCAAACCCATCTGAAGATGTTGGGTGTCCCTGTAAAGGTTAGTGGGGCTGTGATGGCCACAGCCCCAGCCCAAGATTTTGGAGAGATGGAGCCTGGAAGAATGGCCCACTCTCCCCCAGAAGAGAGCACAAGGGTTGAAGAAAAGTCTTCTTCCCTCCAGACAGTAGGTAAGGGTCAGCCTCCTCAGGGAACTGACCCTACCCCTAGTGAAGGAACTGCCACAGAGGTAGTCAGGCCTGGCCTGGCCACCCCCTGATGGCAGAGGACCCTTACAAGGTGGTACCCAGTCTGGAGCAGGTAACCTGCCCCTCTCTACCCTGCCTCAGTCAGCCCAGGGCTGCAGAGGTCAGGGAGGTCAGTGGACCCCCCAGGGCCCCCTGTCCAGAGGAACCCCCATCAGCAGATTAGGGGCACCCCGGCTAGTAGCCCTAGCCAGGTGGAAATTCCTCAACCCACTGAGGGATCCCCCATACCTTTATGTAGGGACCTCCCCCAGAAGGACTCTGTTAGGCAAGGGCAAACCTGGGACCAAAAGGTTCCAAACATGCCATGTCCCTCCAGTGTTCCACCCAAAGGGACCCAACCCACGGCTGTAGGCAGTCAAAGGTTGACCCTTAGAGCAAAGTACCACTCAGTCATGGAAAGACAGGCATACATGGTGACCAGTGAGCTGAGAAAGCTGAGGCCAACATTCCTAGGGCCTCACTTCCCTACTCAGACACCTCACCAGCCTGGTACTTTACCAAAGCACACCACAGGTAGTGATTCCCCATGGTGGAGACCCTCTCATACCCTTAGGGTGAGGGATTGCTTAGTGGACCATAAGACAGGGGGCAACCATGCTAGTGCAGGTGCTTCCTTATATGGCCACTTAGTCAATAAAGGCTCAACTGGCCAAGGTTAGCCTTATCTCCTTTCGTTTGGGGGGGTTATGTAGGAAGGTGGAATCTGACTATATGGTTGCCCCCACTTTTTTCCTGGTGTTTTGCTGGTTTATGACTTAGTTGGACTGGGACCCTGCTATTCAGGGCCCCAGTCTATCTGCTCTCTCTAAACGACATGGAGTGCACTCTAGGTGCACTAGTGATTGGATACTGTGGTGCCTTATGAGTCCCTAGTATATGGTACCTTAGGTGCCAAGGGCATAGGTACTTCACAGGCCTACCAGGGGCTGCAGCATGTGTTATGCCACCCCTGGGAAGCAGTCTAAATCTGACACCACAGGCCTGCTACTGCAGCCTGGGTGAGGTGGTGCTAGCACCCCTCACTGAGATATAGGTTTCCTATATCTCTCTTGCACACACATATAAACCTATCAGTCACCCCTAAGGCAGGCCCTATCAATCCTGAGGGCAGGGTGCTTGGCTTCTATGTGAGGGGGTGCCTCTGCATGAGCAGGGCCCCTCTGCAGTTCTCAGAGTCCATTCTCTGGTGCTGTTTGTGGATGCGGTTAAACCATATACTATTTAAGTGCATTATATCCTCGCGGTAAATGCTAACTTTGGAATGGCTGCATCAAAACATGTCGTGTTTGGTGTCAAACATCTTGGAATACTACCCCCCGCCAATCTTGGCGGCGGGGGTAGCATTCCACCCTTCTAGAGGGATAAGACATGTACCTGCTGTGGAAACGCGGTAGAATCCTAAAGAGCCCTGGCATCACAAAATGGATGCCACCAGTCACAGACACTGGGCTGCCCTCCTGCTGATGACCGAAACTCACAGTGGAGGAAGCCCAACAATAGGCATCCTGTCACAGGGAGGTGTAACCACCTTCCAGACAGGGTTTAGTGTATTGGGGCTGGGTGGGTGCACTCTTAGAGTGCTTTGAAGTCCTGCACTGGGGGAGCAGAAGGCTCCTCTGTGCATATGCCAGTTCAAACCAGCTCAGGGGCTACCTGCCCCTGCTCTGGCGCGAAACTGGACAAAGGGAAGTGGGTGTAGCCACCCCCTCCCTTGACCCTCCCATAGGTGGGGTCATAGAGCTAGTCCATCCCCTCTTTTTAGTATAAGAGGGGGAACCTTGCCATTGCAAAGCAGATAACCCCTGGACGACGCTCTACAGAAGAATCCTGGCCCTTCGACGTTCCACTACCTTTGGAAGACAGAAGAATCTCCCTTGGAGTCAAGGAGTGACTCCCCTGCTTGGCAGGCACCAAAAACGACAACGACGGTCGCAAACTACGCCGCTCCCGCCGGAGTCCGAAGTCCCTGCAGCCCAAGAAGTGGATTTCCTGACCTCTCCCAGGCCATCGTGAGTCCCCAGCGAAGCTGAGGCAAGTGGACCCCACGAGTAACGAGGAACCGCGACCCCTGGGTACCGTGCACTATTGTCGAGTGCAACCCCTTCACAACGTTCTACGAACCTGTGCTTTGGACCACGTGTGGTCCCGACCTCCAACAGGAAACCCTCCAAAGATCAGAGGCCTACACCGTCCCGAGTGACCGTGGGCCCCTGTTGAGTGATTCCGCCCGAGGTGTCTTCGCGATCCCTTGCCCGCTGGCTTGTGGGTCCCCAGAAGACTTCTTAAAGAAACCAAAGGGCTCCCCTGGTTGCTCCAGGCCTGCCCTGACTTACCCTCGCTGGGTGAGTCCCTCAGACCTTGCTGGTCTGCGCCATCGACTTTTCTTCATCTCCCCAAGACTTGCGGCTGCCAAGGCTTGTTGGCTCCGATCGAGTTGCCGACACCGCAGTCAGCTGCAGACGTCGAGGGACACACCGAATCCAGCTCCTGGTCATCGTCGACGCCTCCTGGACCACGTGGCTGAAGAGTCAAGGCACCTGCAACCGACCTGAAGCGACCGACGACGGTGGGCATCCATCTTCCTTGCCCCGGGTCACTGCCAAGTGACTTTGAACACTGTCCCCTCTGCTTTCAGGTCATCCTTCTTCAGAATCCAGGCTTGGATTCCACCGGACACTTCTTCAGCTCCCGCAAGCAGCAAGTCTTCTTTGTTCGCCATTGAAAACGACGCCGCGACCCGACACCAAAGGACACCTGTGCACCCGGCTTCCCTGGGTGAGGTAACTCCAGCACTACGGTGCTCCTGTGGGTGTGGGCCCTAGAACTACTTACCCTGTAAGTGACTTGCTTGTAGGTTCTCCCGAAGTATCCTAAAACTCTTTATTTCCAACCGCGACTTGCCCCATTGAAGTTAACGGCGATCCGCGCCTGTGTATCCACACTGCACGCGTCCCCCGTGGGTCCTTTACTTACCTGCCTTGGGTGGTTTCGTGAGGCCCCTGCACTTCTGAAGGCCCTAGGCCTTGTCTCCCTGCAAGTCGTTGTTTCTAAGTCTCTTACTTAGTATATGGTCTGGTACGCCCCTAGGGCCCCAGCCATATTTTGTGCTTAACTTATTGTGAAACGTTGATTTGTGCATATGTTTGTCTTCTAATCTCATAAAGAGATTAGTAGAGAGTTATTTAGAAATAAATACATATATATTTGATATATATACCTGTGTGGTGTCTTTTCATTTGGTGATTCAAGAGATTATATGGTAAAACAAGCTGCTTTACATTCCTCCGAGACTTAGCCTGAAGGCTGCTCTCCACAGCTACCACTAGGATAGCTTTCTTTAAAAGGTTGTCTTAAACCTATCTACCATAAGAGTCGATTTGCCCTGGTGCAAGGTGTCCACTTTAATTAGTGAACAGCATATACCAGGCCAACTTCTCACACCGGATGTCTCAAATCCGTTGCTGCAACAGGTGTCAGCATTGAAAGGTGCGAAAGCATTGTTATGGGTCACCCCTTGACTGTTTACGTTCTGAATTCTGTTGAACTGTTGATGACAAGGACTAAAACACAGCACCTGACAAACAATAGACTCACACGATACGAGCAGGTCATACTTGCTGCGGAGAATGTGACTCTGAGAAGGTGTTCTGTTTTAAAACCTGCTACATTGATGCCATTGCCAAATGTGGATGATGAAGATTGTGAAGACCATGACTGTCTTGATGTGACTGAACTTTGCACCAAACCGAGACCCGACATTGTCGATGAACCTCTGTCTGACCCTGATGAAATTTTCTTTGTCGATGGTTCATGTCTCAGAGACAATGTGGGTCATTTGAGAGCAGCGTTTGCTGTATGTACCATTACTGGAGTGGTTGAAGCTGCTTGCTTAGAAGGAGTATACTCCGCACAAGTGGCCGAAATCATTGCTTTGACTCGCACCTGTTTGGCAGCTGATCAGATCCGAATCACCATCTACACCGACAGCCAGTATGGGTTCGGTGTGGTTCATGACTTTGGACAGCTTTGGTCACAGAGGGGTTTCCTGACATCGTCTGGATCTCCCATCAGGAATGGTGAATATGTGAGACAACTGTTGGAAGCGCTGCAATGTCCCAGAGCGATAGCAGTGGTAAAGTGCGCTGCACATGGGAGGGGGACGGATTTTGTTTCAATTGGAAATAAGTACGCAGATGAAATTGCAAGTTTTTGTGCTGAACAAGGGTGCATATTTACTGGAGATTACACTGGAGATAGCCAAGAGAGAACCGAGCTCAACATGATGTTAGCCATGGCAGACACTTGGGAGGAACTCAAGAGCCTGCAGGAAGGAGCTTCAGGTCAGGAGAGGGATGTGTGGATCAGGTCGGGATGTGAGAAGGGAGATGTTGGCATTTGGGTTTCAAGTGATGGTCGAGCAGTGTTACCAGATGACCTATTGAGCCCAATGGCAAGGCAGATTCATGGTGCTGTGCACCTGGGAAGAGATGCGATGGTGCGAGTGTTCAGACAAACGTGGTACAATCCACGATTTCATGCGTTTGCTGAAGCAGTGTGTCATAGGTGTGTTACCTGCCAACAAATGAATGCTGGGAAGTAAACTGTGGTTGCACTGAGTCACATTGGGAGGTCGGGAGGACCTTTCAATAGGATACAGCTTGATTTTATCAAAATGCCTAGGTGCAATGGACTGAGGTACATTCTAGTGGTGGTGTGTGTTTTTTCACGCTGGGTGGAAGCTTACCCAACACGAAGGTGTGACACCCTTACAGTAGCAAAGCTATTATTGAGAGAGTTGATTCCTAGGTTCGGTTTTCCAACTTCATTGGAGTCGGATAGAGGAACACACTTCCACAGTGAGATCATGAAATTGCTTTGCGTTGCTTTAAATGTTGATCAGATTCATTGTAGCTTTTGACCAGAGGCTTCTGGGATAGTGGAGCAGATTAATGGAACTTTGAAAGCACAGATGGCAAAAGTGTGTTCGTCTACATCTCTGAAGTGGCCTGATGCGTTGCCTCTGGTGTTGATGAGTGTTCGCAGTGTCCCAGATAGGAGGACCGGTCTTTCCCCGCATGAAATCCTTATGGGGAGGGCGATGCGATTGCCAGCAATACCATACTCAGCCTTGATAAACATCACTGATGACTTAATCCTTGATTACTGCAAAGGACTAGCTGATGTGGTCCGTTCTATGTCTCAGCAGGTGGAAGCTGCTGCTGTTCCGGCTTCAAGAGATCTCTGCCATGACTTGTGCCCGGGTGACTGGGTGCTTGTCCGAAAGCACGTGAGGAAGAGCTGTTTGGATGCTCGGTGGCGAGGCCCTTACCAGGTGATACTGGTAACGAACACAGCGGTGAAGTGCGGAGGGTTGCTGAACTAGATACATGCCTCCCACACCCGCAGAGTTTCAGAACCCTTGGAAGAAACAGCTCCTCTCGAGAATGAAAATCCAGCTGTGGCGGCAGGGCCACGAGAGAGGACAAGCCAAGCTGTGAGGGTTGCTGACGAAGCTGGTTGCTCACCAGACCAGGCTGAGGAGGGTTACGCTACACACAACCCAGGTATTGACTCTGAGGAAGAAGGTAACGTTGCGGGTAATATAGAGTCAGACTCAGCCGAAGGAAGTGGTGCGCAGAGGGTTCGAGAGAAAAGCAAAAGGGCTAACCGAACAGAAGGCTGAATCTGAGGTTAGCCCCTGAAAGAGATCTCGCCCCTGTGTCCGAGACATCTGAATCAGAAGTAAGCGAAGAAGAACAAGGCCAAGGAGGTCCGAGGAGGTTGAGAAGGACAAGAGTGCCTTGCCAGAGATACGCTGCCCCGGAGTGGACTTACGTAGTAGCCGATGCCGGGAGTAGTGAGTTCCGGGAGGCAAGTGGTCAGCAGGAATCCTCTACTGAAGATCAATGTGGGACTGATAGTTCCAGGACTTGAGGTTGAAGGAGTGTTGACAATCACGGTCCCAAAACCTCCAACCTTGAGCAGGGTGCAAATTCTGATATTGCACAAATTAGTTTTCCCGACGTTTGGATTTGAGCCACCACCTCATGAAATGGTAGATGTTCGTCTTGAAATTTTGCAACATGTTTTAACTGCTAGTGGATCTGAACTTATCGTAGATTGCGAATGAACTGTGATCTGTAAATAAGCGTTTCCAGGAAGATAACCTAGGCCCGAGTGGAAGAAGAATAAATTAGGGTTTTTCAATAGAAGAAGAAAGAGGGCTAGGGAAGTCTTTTTGGACTGTGTAAATAAATCTGAAAGAACTGAGTTTTGGATGAATTTCCAGGATTCCAATGAACTTTGTTTGAACTTTTGAGCAGCGATTCGAGGTGGAAAGAAGAGACCTTTGTGTATCCTCTTATTTGAACTGCTCTGACAAGAAAAGATGGAGTCTGGAAATCCGAACCGTAGGTTCAAGTGTGTGATAGGTACTTCCATAGTGGGAGTGATAGTGTTAATAGTTATAGTCATTATAGTGTCAGTTACTATTCCACATGAGGCAGAAGAAGTGGAGGTGAAAGGGACACCTACACGCAGTACTTCTAACAAGAAAGAGGACACCATAGGAACTGAAAAGGCTATGCTAGATCAGAATAATCGTAGATTGCATGTAGATTTGTCTAGAGGTGATTTTAAGCTTAATACGTATGCCAAGCTGCTATATGAGTATGTTGAGATGATGGATGTGAGAGATTGTTATGTGTGTATGCAATTGCCTGCATCAGTGGATGAGGGCATTAGATATCATCATCTTCTGTTGACTTATGGGATTTCATGTAGTTTGTTGCTTAGCATGTTTTATGGGAGAGGTCATTATGAATACTTCTTTTCCAATTATGATGCGGTGCTTTCAGAGGTTCCAGCATACAAGCACCTGAACAAGTATGATTATTATAAGCAGGAGGATAGGATTGGGAAGTATTTCATACCGACTACAACGTTAGATACAGCTTATGCCCATTGACATAATTTGACTTGTTCACTAACAGAGATAGAAAAGAAATTTGTAGATCAAGTGGAGGATAGATATAGACAATTAACACAAACACGTGACACTGGAGATAGTCCATTAGATTGGACAAAGGAGGAGTTAGCTCACAGAGCGAGAGGGAGCTATGGCCCTATAGCATTGGATCTAGTGCAAAGAGGGAAGTTGTGTGTGAAACGTGTCCAGACCAATTATGCTAAGGTTTATGTGGGACAAAGTGCATGTGATCATGTTTTCACCATGGAAGAGTCAGCAAGGAACTTTTTGCAGGGTCCGGTACAAGTGGTGCCAACAGTATATTTTGTGTGTGGGAAAAACGCCTATGTGAGATTGCCTGCCAATTGGTACGGTACTTGTTACCTGGCAGCTGTTTTCCCCAAGATTTATCATGTGGATGAGCTAGAACTCCTGGAAGGAGGAATGCATTCTAGAGCAAGGAGAGATGCAAGTGTAGGAGGAGTGATTGGAGACCTTTTTGGAGCCGTAATACCGAGTTTGGGAGAGGTTTTCAATGATGTGAAGATTAGAAGGTTGGCGACTGTTGTGGACAAATTGTCGACGAATACGGCTAAATCACTATTGCTTGTTGATGGAGAGATGTTGTCGATAAGGGCGATGGTGATGCAGAACCGTCTTGCTTTGGATGTCTTATTGGCAAAAGAGGGCGGAGTCTGTAAAATGCTGAAAGTGCAAGAGTGCTGTACTTATCTACCAGATAATAGTAAAGATCTGAAGAAGTATATAAGTAACATCACTGAGATCCATCATGAGATCCAGGATCTGACTGAAGAGGGAGTTTGGGAGAAAGTTGGAAAGGGATTTGGTAGAGTGGGGAGTTGGTTTGCGAGCTTGGGGAAAAGTATTCTTGGTTACATTTTGAGGCCTATCCTTATCATCGTGGTCTGTGTGGTTTGCCTGTGGGGTTTTGTGAGGGCTTATCAGTGGTACAAGGCGAATCAAGTCGAAATATCCCTTAGGGCGAGAGAGGTAAGGATGACTAGACTGCAGGACAGTCATTATGAGAATATCAAGAATCTGGAAAGGTTACGACAGGGAAGATTGGCTACGAGCTCTGTTTAGGCCGGTTCTTTCTCCAGGGAGTTGTGATTTTGTTGATGACACTAGTCATCAGAGGGGGGAACTGATAGAGCACAGTGATATTCTGAAAATTGTAGGGGTACATTATATTCATGAATAGTTCGTACCCGCATATATTCTTATGAGTGTGTTAATCTTAGTTAGAATTTGTGTGGTAATAATCAGTGGTAAATGAAGTATTAGAATGAGTTGTGCCATTCAAGAAACGTAAAATGGCAGTTAGAGGGAATTATGTAATATTCAATGTTCACTGCAAATGCTTAATGAAGTAGATATGTGTAATGTAATGCATTAGATTTAAATGTGCATCATGTCGAAGTTGCACACGTATAGGTGATTAATTGCGTTTAAATATGATGAAATGTAGTGCTTATAAATGTAATATTAAATGAGTGTTTAATTTGATGTTAAAGGCCTGAATGGAGTCTTTACTCTTTCGTGCTAAGAAAGGCCTATTCGTTTCCTTATGTTAGCTGGTTTATGTAGGCCTGAAATGTATTTTTCCCTGGTGAGGCTCTCATTTGGAGATAGTCAGCGAAATTCATGTGCGTACAAGGTTGTTCTGTTCTCATGTATTCGTTGCAGGTGCAAGGACATCGTCCTCATTAGTTAGAATAATGCTTTTGTTTTAGGAGTTAGGTATGGAGGAGACCTGCTACAGTGTATCCAGAAATGTCGATAATTGGGAGTTGATATTTTCTTTCGTTGAAGAAGCCTGAGACCCAAGGACACATCAACCGTCGTTGGACCGAGTACAAGTTTTGGTGGAAAGTTACTTACGAGAGGTGCCTGGCCAGAAGAGGTGTTACCTGGGCGGGCCTATCAAATGTTCATTTTGTATGAGGGACAGTGCCCTGAGGGTTGAGAGAGCAGATTGTGCAGGAGCAGATTGATGAGAGGTAGAGTGAGCAGAGAGGGAGAAGAGAGCTGACAGAGGGTAAAAGGAAGGGATTGATTTTTAGAATGGAGATTTAGGCTGACCTTTACAACGTGAGTGTACTTCTTAGGAAGTCTTCACGAGCTGACACCTTTTCTTGATTCTGCTTGGGAAACGTTTAAGTAGGGATGCCATTTTAGGATAGTGTAGGGATAGATTAATGGATTTCTTTTACAGCCACTAATGAAGACTAATATAGATGTTGGAGCAGTTATTGCTTGTTTAATATTTTTGGAATTGCTTATTCTCTTTATGTTGTATCGGATTAGATTGGTTCGTAGGATGGACTTTGTATTAGTGCCTTTGTATTTTTGCAACCTCGTTCTGAGGTGCTTGTATGTTCAGCTATTTTTGGTTCTGTAATAAACCCCTAAACTTGGAATTCGGAGTCAGTGATCCTTTTCGAACTTTACTTAAATTGATACATGCTAGCTTGTTATGAATACATTGTTCCTCCCCTTTACACTTCTCAGCAGGTAATAAAAGGTCCAGTCGACCGAGGGTTTCTAGTAAACTATTAGAGTGGAATCCGGCTTCATCAAGATAAACAATCTTTAAAGGTGATTTGCTCTTTCCAGCACACATTGAAAGAGCAAAAACAAGGAGAAATAAAAGTATTTCTCCTTGTTGCACCAATTTAATGCCTGCTATTCAGTGGCATTAGTTTTTGGCACTGCCTCAGATTTACATATCCTTGTAAATCTGGGGAAGCATCAAAAAGCAACAGGTGTTGCGGTGGAACACCCTCAGCAAATCCCTTTCACGCAGATACCTGTGTGAAAGAGGATGATATTTACAAAGCGGCATTAAGCCTCGCAAAGTGGCTTAACACCGCTTTGTAAATATGGAGCAGGCCCCTGCGCCACCTGAACATCGTAAAAAGTGACGTTCCAGTGGCTCAATGCCCTTGTAAATATGCCGCATTGTATTTCCCAATTCAACAAGATGGGTCCGTGCTGTCTCCAGAAACTGCTGCTCCACCAGAACCAGTCGTGGCAGTGCTTGTGGTAGGAACAAACATTGGGTTTGTGGACTTTAAGGGAGAACAGAAGTTTCTTCTTTGGGCTGTTGGGACAAGAACTGCACATACTGCTGAAATGTTTGACAAACAACAGTGAATTTGTAGTAGAGAGTTCACAGTGATGCTGCAGAAACCACCCTGGTCTTTTAGCCAGAGGTGGACAAATCTATAAAGAATTCCACCTGGCTAGTTCCTCTTACGAAGAAGTGGAGCTGGGACAGAGTCTGTGACATCATGTCACGTGCAGTTCAGGGTGGCTACATCTGGAGTACCCAGGCCAGACACACACATATATGTATATATATATATATATATATATATATATATATATATTCACTGAAAAAACCATAGGTTTCAGGCACGTTATAGTTAGAAATTAGCATTTAAAAAACCTTAGAAATTCACTGAAAAAACCATAGGTTTCAGGGGCGTTATAGTTAGTTGGACATTTCACTCGTACAAAACCATAGAAATTCCCCCGTTATAGTTAGTTCAGCTAACTATAACTCGCGCCCCCGCAATGCACTGCTGATGACGTCCCATATTACATCACTCATGACATGGTCAGTGACATCACTGATGACATCTCAAATGACATCATTGATGACATTCTGTAAAGTTTCTGTAAAGTTTCTGTAAAGTGTGTCTGTAAAGTTTAAATATGTTTCTGTAAAGTTTAAATATGTGTGTTTCTGTAAAGTTTCTGTAAAGTTTAAATATGTTTAATATATATAGGGAAAGGCGTATTGAAGAATGAGTGGGTGTATAAGTGTCTGAATGGATGATTTAGTAGGTGCGTGTCTCACTCTATAAGTGAGTGATTAAACGTATCTTACTGAATGCATGGGTTAGAGACTAAACTGTGTGAATGTCTGTATCCGTCTGTCTGTTGGTGTGTAAGCGGCTGCATGGGTTTGTGAATAGCTAGATGAGTGTCTATATGAGTTATTGATTGATTGTCTGAGTATCTGTATGGGTGCCTGAGTGTTTGTGTGGGTGGGGTGTGTGTGACTGTGCATAGATATGTGAGTGGGTGATTCACTGGGTGCATGGTTTCAAGAGTGCATCTGTGATGGACTGTACGGGTGGGTGAGTGTGTGTATCGGTGTGTTAGTGAGTGAATGTATATCTCAGTGGTACATGTGTGAGTAACTACATATGTGAAAGGCAGTATATATGTGTGTTAGAGTATATAAATGGCTATAAGTGAGAGTGTGTGATTGTGAGAGTGGCTGTATGGATGAGTGTGTGCTTGTATCAGTGATTGTATAAGAGCATAAGAATGTGCTAGTATTTGTATGAGTAAGTGAGCTGGTGTGTGTATAACTGTATAGGTGAGTAAATGGGAGTGTGATTAATTATTTGCATGACTGACTAGGTGTGTGAGTACCTCTATGGATGAGTGGCGGTGTGTGAGTGTCTATATAGGTGTATGAGTGCATATGATAGTCCTGTACTGAGTGACCGTAAGTATGAGTGACTGTACGGGTGAGTGAGTGGATGTGTGTGTAGACCTAAGAATCAGTGAGTGGGTATGTGGTTATTGGTGTTGGAGTGTCTATGATTTTGAGAATGGCAGTCTGTAATTTAGAGTGGGTGTATCAAATGTTATATTAGGGTGAGAGAAGATGCATGAAATTATCACATGGATGATGTCATCAGTGATGTCATTTGAGATGTCATCAGTGATGTCACTGACCGTGTCATGAGTGATGTAATATGTGACGTCATCAGCAGTGCATTGTGGGGGCGTGAGTTATAGTTAGCTGAACTAACTATAACGGAGGAATTTCAATGGTTTTGTACGAGTGAAATGTCCAACTAACTATAACGCCCCTGAAACCTATGGTTTTTTCAGTGAATTTCTAAGGTTTTTTAAATGCTAATTTCTAACTATAACGTGCCTGAAACCTATTGTTATTTCAGTGAATTTCAAAGGTTTTTTAAATGCTAATTTCTATCAATCAATCAATCAAGCATTTGTATAGCGCGCTACTCACCCGGAGGGTCTCAAGGCGCTTGGGGGAGGGGGGTCCGCTGCTGTTCGAACAGCCAGGTCTTGAGTTGCTTCCTGAAGGAGAGGTGGTCTTGGGTAAGGCGGAGGTGGATGGGTAGGGAGTTCCACGTCTTGGCAGCCAGGTAGGAGAAGGATCTTCCTCCCGTTGTGGCTCTTCGGATGCGGGGGACGGCGGCGAGGGCGTGGTTGGTCGATCGTAGCTGGCGGGTGGGAGTGTAGAAGGTCAGACGGTCGTTGAGGTATCTGGGGCCTTGGTTGTGGAGAGCTTTGTGTGCATGGGTGAGGAGTCGGAACGTGATTCTCTTGCTGACGGGGAGCCAGTGCAGGTCTCTCAGGTGTCCGGCGATGTGGCTGTGTCGGGGGATGTCCAGGATGAGTCGAGCTGAGGCGTTCTGGATGCGTTGGAGTCTTTTTGAAGTTTGGCTGTGGTTCCGGCGTAGAGGGAGTTGCCGTAGTCCAGTCGGCTGGTGACGAGGGCCTGGGTGACCGTCTTCCTGGTTTCGGTGGGGATCCACCGGAAGATCTTGCGCAGCATGCGTAGGATGTTGAAGCAAGACGAGGAGACGGCGTTGATTTGTCGGGTCATTGAGAGGAAGGAGTCCAGGATGAAGCCCAGGTTGCGTGCGTGGTCCGTTGGTTTGGGTGCGTTGCCCAGGGCAGGGGGCCACCAGGAGTCGTCCCAGGCGGAGGGTGATGATCCTAGGATGAGGACTTCCGTTTTATCTGAGTTCAGTTTCAGGCGGCTGTTCCTCATCCACTCGGCTACGTCCTTCATCCCTTCATGTAGGTTGGTTCTGGCGGTTGTGGGGTCGTTGGTGAGGGAGAGGATCAGCTGGGTGTCGTCGGCGTAGGAGATGATGTTGAGGTTGTGTTGGCGTGCGATGGCTGCGAGGGGGCTCATGTAGACGTTGAAGAGGGTGGGGCTGAGTGATGATCCTTGTGGTACGCCGCAGATGACTTCGGTGGCCTCGGAACTGAACGGGGGAGGCGGACTCTCTGGGTTCTTCCGGCGAGGAAGGAGATGATCCACTCCAGTGCCTTCTCTTGGATTCCGCCGTTGTTCAGGCGTTGCACTAGGGTGCGGTGGCAGACTGTGTCGAACGCTGCGGAGAGGTCCAGGAGGATGAGGGCCGCTGTTTCCCCGTTGTCGAGCAGGGCTCGGATGTCGTCGGTAGCTGCGATGAGGGCGGTCTCGGTGCTGTGGTTGGCCCGGAAGCCGGACTGCGAGTGGTCGAGGGATCCATTCGTCTCGAGGAAGGCGGCCAGTTGTCTGTTGATGGTCTTCTCGATGACTTTGGCAGGAAAAGGAAGGAGCGAGATGGGGCGGTAGTTTTGAGGTCGGTGGGGTCTGCTGACGGTTTCTTCAGTAGGGCGCTGAGTTCGGCGTGCTTCCAGCTCTCTGGGAAGGTGGCGGTGACGAAGGAGGTGTTGATGATGTCCCGGAGGTGGGGTGCGATGACGGCGTCGGCCTTGTTGAAGACGTGGTGAGGGCAGGGGTCGGTTGGTGATCCGGAGTGGATGGAGTTCATCGTGCGGATAGTGTCTTCGGTGTTGATAGGGGTCCAGGCTCGGAGGGTGGAGGTGGGGGCGTTGGAACGGTCGTAGGGTACGTCGGCTGTGTGCTGAAACTGTAGTGTATGTCTGCGATCTTGCTGTGGAAGAACGAGGCGAGCGAGTTGCAGAGGTCTTGCGAGGAGTGATGTCGTTGTTTCCGGCGCTGGGGTTCGAGAGTTCTTTGACGATGATGAAGAGTTCCTTGCTGTTGTGGGCGTTGTTGTCCAGTCGTTCCTTGAATGCGGTTTTCTTGGTGGTGTGGATCAGCTGGTGGTGTTTTCGGGTGGCGTGCTTGAGGGTGGTCATGTTGTCTGCAGTCGGGTCTCTGCGCCATGCTTTCTCGAGGGCCCGGCAGTTCTTCTTGGATATCTTGAGTTCGTCGGTGAACCAGGATGCTTTCTTGTTGCCGGGTCTGACTGGGGGGTCTTCAATGGGCGAGGTCGTCTGCGCAGTTGGTGATCCATCTTGTGAGGTTGCTGGCGGCTTGGTTGGGGTTCGTTGAGCTGGCGGGAGGGTTCTGGCTCAGGGATGTGGTGAGTTGGTCGGTGGTGATCTTGTTCCAGCTTCTGCGCGGAAACTGTTGCGGGTGGTGGTGCGTGGTGATCCTGCTGAAGCTGAAGTGGACGCAGCTGTGGTCTGTCCAGTGGAGTCCGGTGGTGTGGCTGAAGGAGATGTCCTTGCTGGAGGAGAAGACGGGGTCAAGCGTGTGGCCGGCGAGGTGTGTGGGGGTGGTCACCAGTTGCTTGAGTCCGAGGTTGGCGAGGTTGTCCAGCAGGGTGGTGGTGTTGCGATCGTTGTTGTTCTCTAGGTGGAAGTTGAGGTCCCCAAGGAGGATGTAGTCAGCCGAGGGGAGGGCGTGCGGGCTGATGAGGTCGGCGATGTCTTCGCTGAATTGTGTGCGTGGTCCTGGGGGTCTGTAGATGAGGGTGCCTCTGAGGGTGGTCTTGGGGTCGGTGTGTATCTGGAAGTGCAGGTGTTCGCCGGCTGTGAAGGTGTCGTCGGAGTTGGTCGTGATGCGGATGGTGTTCTTGTGGACGATGGCGATGCCTCCTCCTGTCTGGTTTGCGCGGTCCCTTCGGGTGATCTTGTATCCGTCCGGGATGGCGATGTCGGGCGCTGAGAGGCGTTCATCCATGTTTCCGTGAGGAAAGCGACGTCTGGTGATGTGGAGTCGAGCAGGTTCCAAAGTTCCACGGCGTGTCTGTGGACGGAGCGGGTGTTGAGCAGGAAGCACTTCAGGTGGTTGCTGCTGGTGCTCGGCTTGGCGGGTGTGGTGCAGGTCCGGAGGCAGGAGAACTTGCAGGATTGGCAGGCGAAGGGTCCGTGGGTGCGTCCTGGGGTGGCACGGTGGCAGCCGGGGATGCGGCCGGTGTTGAGTGCGTTGAGGGTGGTGGTGTCGTAAGTCCGGTGGGTGGGTTGGCTGCTGCGGGGGCCAGGGGGTTTGGCGCTGGGCGCGGTCCAGGCGCGGACGGGCGCAGACGGGCTTGCCTTAGGCGCGCTAATTTCTATCTATAACATGCCTGAAACCTATGATTTTTTCAGTGAATTTCAAAGGTTTTTTAAATGCTAATTTCTAACTATAACGTGCCTGAAACCTATGGCTTTTTAAGTGAATTTCTAAGGTTTTTTAAATGCTAGTTTCTAACTATGCCTACAGAGGTAGGACATTTGAAGAAAGAAGAAAAAACGCACAGAAAGAAGCAACAGAAATGCAGAAAGAAGCAACAGAAGTCCACAAAGACGAAGAAAAGTGCAGGAAGAAGCAAGACATGTGCAGAAAGAACCAACAGAGGAGCAGAAAGAGGCCTTGTTGCAAAATCATCCTGTGCCCATAACGTTTTCAGACGGGTAATGGTGGTAACTGACTCTGACTAACCAGGCCTAGAGCCAGTGCTATGCTAAAAGACACTTAGAATACAGTTAAAACACCTACATACACTAGGGAACACTATGCGTTGGGGTACCCCTGTGATTAGCTTGACCTCCTCTGTAAGGCCCTAGTACATAATAGGGCAGGGGGATTAAAACTACCTCTAAGTCAGAGGTGCAGAAATATGCTACTTTAACTAGTAGTCACGTTTGCAGAGTGGTGGAGAAAGGGTGCTGGGCGTCCAACCAACGCTCAGGAATTCCACTGCGTAGGACTTACAGGAGGTACCAGGAGGGATTCTTGGCCCCCAAACTCCCTCAGGACTAAATTGGACTTCATCCCCCATCCCGTAGTCTGCCACGAGGCACGTTTGCAGAGTGGTAGAGAAAGGGGGCCATGGCCTCCGAAGACGTCTTAGCAATCCCACTATGTGGGTCTTACTGGAGGTAACAAGATGGGTAGTTGGCCCCCGAGGACATCCTTGGGGGCCAACTTCCCAAACTATTACCTCCAGTCAGTCCCACACAGCAGCATTGGTAAGTACTCGTACCAGGCCACGCCCACTTTGCCCACCACTCTACAAGCGCGCTCCCTGGCACGCTCTTGGATGGGGATTGAAGTCCCCTTCACTGCTGGGGGTCTTTTAGGGGCCAACTAGCCTACCTTTTACCTCCAGTAAGCCCCACGCAGTGGGATTGGTGAGAGGTAGACAAAGGCCATGCCCCCTTTCTCCACCACTCTGCAAACGCGCCCCCTGGCGTGTTGTAAGTTGGGGGATTAAGTCCCCTTGAATCCTCGGGTCCCTGGGGTCCAACTAGCCCACCAGGTACCTCCAGTAAGCGCCACAGACCTGCGTTGCAGAGAGGTGTAAAAAGGGGCGTGGCCTGGACCACCTCTCTGCAACGCAGGCATGTGGCACTTACTGGAGGTACCTGGTGGGCTAGTTGGCCCCAGGGGCCCTCAGGATGAAGGGATTAATTCCCCAACTTAAAACGCGCCACAGGGTGTGTCTGCACACATGTCACCTCAGGCCCCGCCCCCTCCCTTCACCACTGTGCAAACACGCCCGTGGCATGTTTTAAGTTGGGGGATTAAGTCCCCTTGAATCCTGAGGGTCCCTGGGGTCCAACTAGCCCACCAGGTACCTCCAGTAAGCGCCACAGAGCTGCGTTGCAGAGAGGTGTAAAAAGGGGCGTGGCCTGGACCACCTCTTTGCAACGCAGGTCTGTGGCGCTTACTGGAGGTACCTGGTGGGCTAGTTGGCCCCCAGGGGCCCTCAGGATTGAAGGGGAATTAATTCCCCAACTTAAAACGCGCCACAGGGCGTGTTTGCACACATGTCACCTCAGGCCCCGCCCCCTCCCTTTACCACTGTGCAAACGTGCCCCGTGGCGCGTTTTTAAGTCGGGAGATTAAGTCCCCTTGAATCCTGAGGGTCCCTAGGGTCCAACTAGCCCACCAGGTACCTCCAGTAAGCGCCACAGAGCTGCATTGCAGAGAGGTGTAAAAAGGGGCGTGGCCTGGGGCACCTCTCTGCAACGCAGTGCAGTGGCGCTTACTGGAGGTACCTGGTGGGCTAGTTGGCCCCCAGGGACCCTCAGGATTGAAGAGGAATTAATTCCCCAACTTAAAACGAGCCACAGGGCCTGTTTGCACACATGTCACCTCAGGCCCCGCCCCCTCCTTTCACCACTGTGCAAGCGCACCCCGTGGCGCGTTTTAAGTTGGGGGATTAAGTCCCCTTGAATCCTGAGGGTCCCTGGGGTCCAACTAGCCCACCAGGTACCTCCAGTAAGCGCCACAGAGCTGTGTTGCAGAGAGGTGTAAAAAGGGGCGTGGCCTGGACCACCTCTCTGTAACGCAGCCCTGTGGAGCTTACTGGAGGTACCTGGTGGGCTAGTTGGCCTCAGGGACCCCAGTATTGAAGGGGAATTAATTCCCCAATTTAAACGCACCCCAGAGGCGTGTTTGCAGAGTGTTGCTGGGAGGGGCGGGGCCTCCGGCACGATCGCGGTCTATTTGTTTTTTTAGAAGGGGGGCTGCATGGCATAGTTAGTGCCCGGGGAGGTGGCAGTCCCCGGGGCGTTTGGGGGGGCTCGAGCCCCCCCCACACAGGTTCTTTAAAAAAAAAAAAAACAAGCCCCGGGGTTGGCGCTCCCCGGGGCTGCGGGGGGGGGCCATGTGCCCCCCGCAAATATTTAAGAAAAGCCCCAGGGGGTGGCGGTCCCCGGGGCTTGGGGGGCCTTGGAGGCCCCCCACACATTAAATAAAACAAGCCCCGGGGGGTGGCGGTCCCCGGGGCTGTGGGGGAGCTGTGTGCCCCGCAAATATTTAAGGAAAGCCCCGGGGGGTGGCGGTCCCCGGGTCTTGGGGGGCCTTGGAGGCCCCCACACATTAAATAAAACAAGCCCTGGGGGGTGGCGGTCCCCGGGGCTGCAGGGGGGGCCGTGTGCCCCCGAAAATATTTAAAGAAAGCCCTGGGGGGTGGCGGTCCCCGGGGCTGCGGGGGTCTCCCTGGGCCCCCGCAATTACAATATGTCATGCCCCCGGGACTTGACCCACCCGGGGGCTCCTCCACGGCTGGGCCAGCCATATACATCCAACAAAAGAGGTTGCCCCCAAAGAAGAAGCCCACACAGGTAGGTAACGCTTATTGATTTAATGAAGATCGCAGCGTAGAAAAGCAGCAGTTTGGCATCCATTTTCTTACAGCTAACGCGTTTCGGGCTCCCGCCCTTTGTCACAGGCAAAACTACAGACGTGCATGGCATTGGTGCACTTTTAACTACTGATACCCGCCCTCAGTGGGCGTGGCCTTCCAGCGGCTCTCTGGTACCTGAAGTGCAATTAGTATTACTCATGTGAGGTGTCATGAACTCCGTGAATAAAATGTCAATAAAACCCCACTGGGTTGATGTCAAGTCCCGCTAATACTGCGTTGCCTCTTACAATCTCCATTTACAGCACCTGACCTGCTGCTGGTGTACGCCGGTTGGCGTCACCACAGGTCCGCTATTGAAGCAGCGGGGCTCCTCCACAGCTGGGCCAGCCGTATACATCCAACAAAAGAGGTTGCCCCCAAAGAAGAAGCCCACACAGGTAGGTAACGCCTATTGATTTAATGAAGATCGCAGCGTAGAAAAGCAGCAGTTTGGCATCCATTTTCTTACAGCCGACGCGTTTCGGGCTCCCGCCCTTTGTCACAGGCAATACTACAGACGTGCATGGCATTGGTGCACTTTTAACTACTGATACCCGCCCTCAGTGGGCGTGGCCTTCCCGCGGCTCTCTGGTACCTGAAGTGCAATTAGTATTCCTCATGTGAGGTGTCATGAACTCCGTGAATAAAATGTCAATAAAACCCCACTGGGTTGATGTCAAGTCCCGCTAATACTGCGTTGCCTCTTACAATCTCCATTTACAGCACCCGTCCTGCTGCTGGTGCACCCCGGTTGGCGTCACCACAGGTCCGCTATTGAAGCAGCGGGGCTCCTCCACGGCTGGGCCAGCCGTATACATCCAACAAAAGAGGTTGCCCCCAAAGAAGAAGCCCACACAGGTAGGTAACGCTTATTGATTTAATGAAGATCGCAGCGTAGAAAAGCAGCAGTTTGGCATCCATTTTCTTACAGCCGACGCGTTTCGGGCTCCCGCCCTTTGTCACAGGCAATACTACAGACGTGCATGGCATCATGCGCAAGCAACTGTGCCGTCATTCCTTTTACTTAACGCCACTGAAGAAGGGATTACAAAACTCCTGAAACGCGTCTGGCGTAATGACTTTGATTTCCGTGCCTGGATGGTTGCCTGCTTGCAAGCTGTCAATAAAGAAAAGCGAGCTATTCAAACTTCCTGTGGCTTCACTCCTTTTGGGGCTTACCTGTGCGTTGGATATAATACGGCTGTGGCTCGGCCGTGGAGTGAGGCCCACCGCGGGTTAGCGGGTCCGTGCCGGCTCCCAGGGGGTGCTGGAATCAACGGGAGGAAGACAAGTCTGGCGCCATTGCAGGGTGGTGCTAGCCTGACACTCATTTTGGCATCTGGAAAGCAGGGCAGGCTCCCGCCAGAGACTGAACATCTACCCACTGGGGCAAGAATTATGTTATATTCAAGCAATGACAAGCAGACCCACTTGGGATTACTCTTAGCGCACTACAATGTCCAGAAGGCCGCGGCGGCGGCCACGCCTACTGTGGCAGGCATTGGTTATTTAACCCGTTTACCGCGGCGGCAATTCCGCCGCGGTGCGGGGCGTTCCATTGAGTGGGCGGGACCGCGTCGGCCAACGGACGTGCGCAGCACTATGGAGGTAGTGCTCGCGACGGCCGTTGGCCGACAGAAGCAGCGAAGGGGTTAAATCATGCGCAAGCAACTGTGCCGTCATTCCTTTTACTTAACGCCACTGAAGAAGGGATTACAAAACTCCTGAAACGCGTCTGGCGTAATGACTTTGATTTCCGTGCCTGGATGGTTGCCTGCTTGCAAGCTGTCAATAAAGAAAAGCGAGCTATTCAAACTTCCTGTGGCTTCACTCCTTTTGGGGCTTACCTGTGCATTGGATATATATATATATATGTATGTACATACATACATATATATATATATATATATATATATATATATATATATATATATATATATATATATATATATATTACCTACTGGCAGTTGCCAGTAGGCAGTTATAGTTAGGACCTAGTTTCCATAGGAAAGGCGTTTTTTGTTTTCCCAATAACTTTGGCGCCGGTTGACGAATCTTCGCGAACTTTTCAAAACTAGTGATCCGCTCCGGTCAGCTGCTGTCTTGAAAGTTTCGGGGTGATTCGCCAAGCGGGGGCCGAGAAAAAAGGGGGGGTCCCAAAACGCGTTTTTCCCATGTTATTTTCCATAGGAAACTTTAGACAAAGCTACAGCCGGAACTGCTGAACGGAATTACACCAAATTTGGCAAAAAGGTAGGTCTTGGTTCAGAACGAGTCCTTTTTGTTAAATGGTGTAAATCCGTTCAGTAGTTTTTGAAATATTAAAGGAAAAAGAAATATCGATATCTGGGCGGAGCCTAACCACACATGTCATCGTGAAATCTGATTGGCTGTCAGCACTTCATCCAGGAAATGCTGACAGCCATCTTGGGACTAGGTTGAACTAGAGTCATAAGAAAACAGTTAAACAAAGATGAAAAACAAGAAAAGGGGGCAGGGTAGGAACACCCTGACCCCCTAGGCCTGCTCAGCGGGTCCCACAAGGACCCCCAGCCCAAAAACATTTTAAGAAACGTCCGAATTCGCGCTGGGTGCGTGAATCCGGAATAAAAAATAAAAAACAAGCATTGGCATCGCCAATAGGTCTCGCCGTTGGGACCTTATAAGTGTTTAGCCAGAGATATTGGCAATGTTTCTAAGGTATGTTGTAGAGAGAGAGAGAGAGACTGACTGACTGAGAGAGAGACTGACTGACAGAGAGAGACTGACAGAGAGAGACTGACTGACAGAGAGAGACTGACAGAGAGAGAGATTGACTGAGAGAGAGAGAGAGAGACTGAACGACAGAGAGAGACTGACTAACAGAGAGACTGACTGACTGAGAGAGAGACTGACTGACAGAGAGAGACTGACAGAGAGAGAGAGACTGACTGAGAGAGAGAGACTGACTGACAGAGAGAGACTGACTGACATAGAGAGACTGACAGACAGAGAGAGACTGACTGACTGAGAGAGAGAGATACTGACTGACTGAGGTAGAGAGAGACTGACTGACTGAGAGAGACTGACTGAGAGAGACTGACTGACAGAGAGACTGACTGACAGAGAGAGAGACTGACAGAGAGAGATACTGACTGACTGAGAGACTGACAGAGACAGAGACAGAGACTGACTGACTGAGAGAGAGAGACTGACTGAGTGAGAGAGACTTACTGACTGAGAGAGAGACTGACTGACAGAGAGAGACTGACTGACTGAGAGAGAGACTGACAGAGAGTGACTGACAGAGAGAGAGAGAGACTGAAAGAGAGACTGACTGAGAGAGAGAGACTGACTGACAGAGAGAGACTGACTGACAGAGAGAGACTGACTGAGAGAGAGAGAGACTGACTGAGAGAGAGAGACTGACTGAGAGAGAGAGAGACTGACTGAGAGAGAGAGAGACTGACTGAGAGAGAGAGACTGACTGAGAGAGACTGACTGAGAGAGACTGACTGACAGAGAGACTGACTGAGAGAGACTGACAGAGAGAGAGACTGACAGAGAAAGAGAGACTGACTGACTAAGACTGACAGAGAGAGAGACTGGCTGATTGAGAGAGAGACTGACTGACTGAGAGAGAGCCTGACTGACTGACAGAGACTGACAGAGAGACTGACAGAGAGAGAGACTGACACAGAGAGAGACTGAGTGACAGAGAGAGACTGACTGAGAGAGAGAGAGACTGACTGAGAGAGAGAGACTGACTGACAGAGAGACTGACTGAATGAGAGACTGACTGACAGAGAGAGACTGACTGACAGAGAGAGACTGACTGAGAGAGAGAGAGACTGACTGAGAGAGAGAGAGACTGGCTGAGAGAGAGACTGAGAGAGACTGACTGACTAAGAGAGACTGACTGACTGAGAGAGACTGACTGAGAGAGACTGACTGAGAGAGACTGACTGACTAAGAGAGACTGACTGACTGAGAGAGAGAGAGACTGACTGACTGAGAGAGAGACTGACTGACTGACAGAGAGACTAACTGACTGAGAGAGAGACTGACTGACTGATAGAGAGACTGACTGACTGAGAGAGAGACTGACTGACTGAGAGAGACTGACTGACAGAGACTGACTGACAGAGACTGACTGACAGAGCGAGAGAGAGAGATAGAGACTGAGAGAGAGACTGACTGACAGAGAGAGACTGACTGACAGAGAGACTGACAGAGAGAGAGAGAGACTGAGAGAGTGACTGACTGAGAGAGAGACTGACTGACAGAGAGAGACTGACTGACAGAGAGACTGACAGAGAGAGGGACTGACTGACTGAGAGAGTCTGACTGACTGAGAGAGACTGACTGACTGAGAGAGACTGACTGACTGAGAGAGACTGACTGACTGAGAGAGAGACTGACTGAGAGAGAGACTGACTGACAGAGAGAGACTGACTGACAGAGAGACTGACTGAGAGAGACTGACTGACTGACAGAGAGACTGACTGACAGAGAGAGAGACTGACTGACGAGAGAGTGACTGACTGACTGAGAGAGAGACTGAATGACTGAGAGAGAGACTGACTGACAGAGAGACACTGACAGAGAGAGAGAGAGACTGACTGACTGACAGAGAGAGAGACTGACTGACAGAGAGACACTGACTGAGAGAGAGAGACTGACTGACAGAGAGAGACTGACTGAGAAAGAGAGAGAGACTGACTGACAGAGAGAGACTGACTGACAGAGAGAGAGACTGACAGAGAGAGACTGACTGACTAAGACTGACTGACTGAGAGAGACTGACTGACAGAGATAGACTGACTGACAGAGACTGACTGAGAGAGATACTGACTGACTGAGACGGACAGAGAGAGAGAGAGAGAGAGACTGACAGAGAGAAAGACTGACTGAGAGAGAGACTGACTGACAGAGAGAGACTGACTGACAGAGAGAGACTGACTGAGAGAGAGACTGATTGACAGAGAGAGAGACTGACTGGCTGAGAGAGACTGACTGACTGAGAGAGAGACTGACTGACTGAGAGAGACTGACTGACTGAGAGAGAGACTGACTGACTGAGAGAGACTGACTGAGAGAGAGAGAGACTGACTGACAGAGAGAGAGACTGACAGGGAGAGAGACTGACTGACTGAGAGAGACTGACTGACAGAGAGAGAGACTGACTGAGAGAGACTGACTGAGAGAGACTGACTGACTTGGAGAGACTGACTGACTGAGAGAGAGACTGACTGACTGAGAGAGAGATTGACTGACAGAGACTGACTGACTGAGAGAGACTGACTGACTGAGAGAGACTGACTGAGAGAGACTGACTGTGAGAGAGACTGACTGACAGAGAGAGAGACTGACAGGGAGAGAGACTGACTGCCTGAGAGAGACTGACTGACAGAGAGAGAGACTGACTGACTCAGAGAGACTGACTGAGAGAGAGACTGACTGACTGAGAGACTGACTGAGAGAGAGACTGACTGAGAGAGAGCCTGACTGCCTGACAGAGAGACTGACTGAGAGAGAGAGACTGACTGACAGAGAGAGAGACTGACTGACTGAGAGAGAGACTGACAGAGAGAGAGACTGACTGAGAGAGAGACTGACTGACTGAGAGAGACTGACAGAGAGACTGACTGAGAGAGAGAGAGAGACAGAGAGACAGAGAGAGACAGAGAGAGACTGACTGACTGACAGAGAGAGAGACTGACAGAGAGAGAGACTGAGAGAGAGACTAAGAGAGAGACTGACTGACAGAGAGACTAACTGACAGAGAGACTGACTGAGAGAGAGAGAGAGATAGAGAGACTGACTAAGAGAGACTGACTGACAGAGAGACTGACAGAGAGAGAGAGACTGACAGAGAGAGAGAGAGACTGACTGACTGAGAGAGTCTGACTGACAGAGAGACTGACTGACTGAGAGAGTGACTGACTGACAGAGAGAGACTGACTGACAGAGACTGACTGACTGAGAGAGACTGACTGACATAGAGACTGACTGACTGACAGAGAGACTGACTGAGAGAGAGACTGACTGACAGAGAGACACTGACAGAGAGAGAGAGAGAGACTGACTGACTGACAGAGAGAGAGACTGACTGACAGAAAGACACTGACTGAGAGAGAGAGACTGACTGACAGAGAGAGACTGACTGACAGAGAGAGACTGACTGACAGAGAGAGACTGACACAGAGAGAGAGAGACTGACAGAGAGAGAGACTGAATGACTGAGACTGACTGACTGAGAGAGACTGACTGACAGAGAGACTGACTGACAGAGAGAGAGACTGACTGACAGAGAGAGAGACTGACTGACTGAGACTGACAGAGAGAGAGACTGACTGACTGAGAGAGAGAGACTGACTGACTGAGAGAGAGACTGACTGACTGACAGAGAGACTAACTGACAGAGAGACTGACTGACAGAGAGACTGACTGACTGTGAGAAGTTGGCCTGGTATATGCTGTTCACTAGTTAAAGTGGACACCTTGCACCAGTACAATTCGACTCTTATGGTAGGTAGGTTTAAGACAACCTTTATAGAAAGCTATCCTAGTGGTAGCTGTGGAGAGCAGCCTTCAGGCTAAGTCTTGGAGGAATGTAAAGCAGCTTGTTTTACCACACAATCTCTTGAATCACCAAATGAAAAGACACCACACAGGTATATATATCAAATATATATGTATTTATTACTAAACAACTCTCTACTAATCCCTTGTGAGATTAGAAGTCAGGAACATATGCACAAATCAACGTTTCACAATAAATTAAGCACAAATATGGCTGGGGCCCTAGGGGCGTACCAGACCATATACTAAAAAAGAGACTTAAGAACAACGACTTGCAAAGAGACAAGGCCCAGGGCCTTCAGAAGTGCTGGGGCCTCACGAAACCACCCAAGGCAGGTAAGTAAAGGACCCACGGGGGCGCGTGCAGTGCGTGAACACAGGCGTGGATCCCCGTAGACTTCAATGGAGCAAGTCGCGGTTGGAAATTAAGAGTTTAAGGGCACTTCGGGAGTAGCTACAAGCAAGTCACTTACAGGGTAAGTAGTTCTAGGGCCAACACCCACAGGAGCACCGTAGTGCTGGAGTTACCTCACCCAGGGAAGCCGGGTGCATAGGTGTCCTTTGGTGTCGGGTCGCGGCGTCGTTTACAATGGGAGACAAAGAAGACTTGCTGCTTGTGAAGCCAGAAGAAGTGTCCGGTGGAATCCAAGCCTGGATTCGGAAGAAGGAAGACCTGAAAGCAGAGGGGACAGTGTTCAAGGTCACTGGGCAGTGACCCGGGGCAAGGAAGATGAATGCCCACCGTCGTCGACAGATTCAGGTCGTTCACGGCTGTCTTGACTCTTCGGCCACGAGGTCCAGGAGGCGTCGAGGACAACCAGGAGCTGGATTCAGCGTGTCCCACAAAGTTTGCAGCTGACTGTGGTGTCGGCGACCCGATTAGAGCCAACAAGCCTTGGTAGCAGCAAGTCTTGTGGAAAAAGCAAAAAGTCAATGGTGCAGACCAGCAAGGTCTGGGGAACTCACCCAGCAAGGGTAAGTCAGGGCAGGCCTGGAACAACCAGGGAAGCCCTTTCGTTCTGTAGAAAAGTCTTCAGGGGACCCACAAGTCGGCTGGCAAGGGATTGCAAAGACGCCTCGGGAGGATTCCTTCAACAGGAGAGCACGGTCACTCGGGATGGGGTAGGCCTCTGATCTTCGGAGGGATTCCTGCTCGAGGCTGGGACCACACGTGGTCCAAAGCACAGGTTCGTAGAACATCGTGAAAGGGTTGCACTCGACAATAGTGCACGGTACCCAGGGACTGCGGTTCCTCATCACTCGTGGGATCCACTTGCCTCAGCTTTGCTGGGGACTCACGATGGCCTTAAAGAAGTCAGGAAATCCTCGTCTTGAGCTACAGGGACCTCGGGCTCCGGCGGGAGTGGTGTAGTTTGCAACTGTCATTTCAGTTTTTGGTGCCTGCCAAGCAGGGGAGTCACTCCTTGACTCCAAGGTAGATTCTTCAGTCTTCCAGAGGTAGTGGAACGTCGAAGGTCCAGGATTCTTCTTCAGAGCGTCGTCCAGGGATATCTAGTTTGCAAGTTCAAGGGTTCCCTACCTTATACTAAAAAGGAAGGGAGGGACTAGCTCTAAGACCCCACCTATGGGAGGGTCAGGGGAGTGGGTGGCTACACCCACTTCCCTTTGTCCAGTTTCGCGCCAGAGCAGGGGCAGGTAGCCCCTGAGCCGGTTTGAACTGGTGTATGCACAGAGGAGCCTTTTGCTCCCCCAGTGCAGGACTTCAAAGCACGCTAGGAGTGCACCCACCCAGCCCCAATACACTAAACCCTGTCTGGGAGGTGGTCACACCTCCCTGGGACAGGATACCTATTGTTGGGCTTCCTCCACTGCGAGTTTCGGTCATCAGCAGGAGGGCAGCCCAGTGTCTGTGACTGGTGACATCCATTTTGTGATGCCAGGGCTCTTCAGGATTCTACCGCGTTTCCACAGTAGGTACATGTCTCTCCCTCTACAAGGGTGGAATGCTACCCCCACCGCCAGGACTGGCGTGGGGGTAGTATTCCAAGATGTTTGACACCAAACACGACATGTTTCCGTGCAGCCATCCCAAAGTTAGCATTTAACGCGGGGTTATAATGCGCTTAAGAGTATATGGTCAGGCTGCACTACAAACAGCATCAGAGAAGGGTCTCCGAATGCTGCAGAGGGGATCTGCTCATGCAGGGGCACCCTCTCACATAGGAACTAAGCACTCTGCCTTCAGGATTGATAAGGCCTGCCATAGGAGTGACTTATAGGTTTATATGTGTGTATCTATGTAGTGATATAGGTAGCCTATATCACAGTAAGGGATGCATGCACCACTTTACCCAGGCTGCAGTAGCAGACCTGTGGTGTCAGATTTAGTCTGCTTCCCAGGGGTGGCATAATACATGCTTCAGCCCCTGGTAGGCCTGTGAAGTACCTATGCCCTTGGTACCTAAGGTACCATATACTAGGGACTCATAAGGCACCACAGTATCCAATCACTAGTGCACCTAGAGTGCACTCCAAATCGTTTAGAGAGAACAGAGAGGCTGGGGCCCTGATTGGCAGGGTCCCAGCCAGACTATAGCCAGAAACCAGTGTAAACATCAGAGAAAAAGTGGGGTCAACATAAGAGGCAGATCCTACTCTCCTACACTGACAGAGAGAGACTGACTGACAGAGAGAGACTGACTGAGAGAGAGAGAGACTGACTGAGAGAGACTGACTGAGAGAGAGACTGACTGACTGAGAGAGACTGACTGACTGAGAGAGAGACTGACTGACTGAGAGACTGACTGACTGAGAGAGAGACTGACTGAGAGAGACTGACTGAGAGAGACTGACTGACTGAGAGAGAGACTGACTGAGAGAGAGACTGACTGACTGAGAGAGAGACTGACTGAGAGACTGACTGACTGAGACTGACTGACTGAGAGAGACTGACTGACTGAGAAAGACTGACTAAGAGAGACTGACTGAGAGAGAGACTGACTGAGAGAGAGACTTACAGGGAGGGAGACTGACTGACAGAGAGAGAGACTGACTGACTCAGAGAGAGACTGACTGACTCAGAGAGAGACTGATAGACTCAGAGAGACTGACTGAGAGAGAGACTGACTGACTGAGAGAGAGACTGACTGACTGAGAGAGAGACTGACTGACAAAGGGAGACTGACTGACTGAGAGAGAGACTGACTGACTGAGAGAGAGACTGACTGACTGAGAGAGAGACTGACTGACAGAGAGAGAGACTGACTGACAGAGAGAGATACTGACTGACTGAGAGAGATACTGACTGACTGACTAAGAGAGAGGAAAACCTGCTCTTGCTACAATGAAGCAAATCAGAATTGCATGTCAGCAGCTCCCCTTGCTCAAAAGCAATGCCGGCTCCTGCAGGAGGCGGGCAGCCGGCGGGACCGTGGGGGCATTGGGGCTTCCCCCACGGTCCCCAACACAAAGGGCCGGCCCCAGGGGATGGGGTCCCCGGGGCCAGAATTGGCCCAGGAGGGGGGCCACGCGGCCACCCTTCAATATTAATGTTTTTTAAAAATAAATAAATAAAGAGGCACAGCCCCGGGGGATGGGGTCCCCGGGGCCAATAGAGGCCTAAGGAGGGGGGCCACAGAGCCCCCCTCCTTAAAAAAAAAAAAAAAAAAAATGTGTCCATGCCCCGGGGGATGGGGTCCACAGGGCCGAAATTGGCTTCGGGAGGGGGGCCGCGTGGCCCCCTTCCCGTTTTTTTTTTTAAATGCGTGGCCCCCTTGCAAAAAAAAAACTTGGCCCCCTCCCTGCAGCACTCAGCAAACACGCCCCCTGGCGTGTTGTAAGTTGGGGAATTAATTCCCCTTGAATACTAAGGGTCCCTGGGGGCCAACTAGCCCACCAGGTACCTCCAGTATGCGCCACAGAGCTGCGTTGCAGAGAGGTGTTCCGAGGCCACGCCCCTTTTACACCTCTCTGCAACGCAGCTCTGTGGCGCTTACTGGAGGTACCTGGTGGGCTAGTTGGCCCCAGGGATCCTCAGGACTCAAGGGAATTAATCCCCCAATTTACAACATGCCAGGGGGCGTGTTTGCACAGTGGTGCAGGGAGGGGGCAGGGCCTGACATAACAAGTGTGCTAACGCGCCCCCTGGCGCGTTGTAAATTGGGGGATTAAGTCCTCTTTAATCCTGAGGGTCCCTGGGGGCCAACTAGCCCACCATGTACCTCCCGTAAGCGCCACAAAGCTGCGTTGCAGAGAGGTGGTCTGAGGCCACGCCCCTTTTTACACCTCTCTGCAACGCAGCTCAGTGGCGCTTAATGGAGGTTCCTGGTGGCCTAGTTGGCCCCCAGGGACCGTCAGGATTCAAGGGGACTTAATCCCCCAACTTAGAACACGCCAGGGGGCGCGTTTGCAGAGTGCTGCAGGGAGGGGGTGGGGCCTGATATAACAAGTTAGCAATCCTGCTGTGTGGGACTTACTGGAGGTAATAAAAGGGGTAGTTGGCCCCCAAGGTTGACGTTGGGGGCTAACTATCCCTCCTGTTACTTCCGCTAAATCCCACACAGTGGGATTGCTAAAGGTGTTTGAAGGCCACGCTCACCTTTCTCCACCACTCTGCAAACGCAACTGCTATGTTATAGTTAGAAATTAGCATTTAAAAAACCTTTGAAATTCACTGAAAAAACCATAGGTTTCAGGGACGTTATAGTTAGAAATTAGCATTTAAAAAACCATTGAAATTCACTGAAAAAACCATAGGTTTCAGGCACGGTATAGTTAGAAATTAGCATTTAAAAAACCTTAGAAATTCACTGAAAAAAACCATAGGTTTCAGGGACGTTATAGTTAGTTGGACATTTCACTCGTACAAAACCATAGAAATTCCGCCGTTATAGTTAGTTCAGCTAACTATAACTTGCGCCCCCGCAATGCACTGCTGATGACATCACATATTACATCATTCATGACATGGTCAGTGACATCACTGATGACATCTCAAATGACATCACTGATGACATCACTGAGGACATCATCCACGTGAAAATCTGATGCACCTTCTCACACTCTAAAATAACCTTTGATACACCCACTGTAAAATACAGACTACCATTTTCGAAACCATCAACACACCAATGCCAGTTACTACATACGCACTCACTGATTCCTAGGTCTACACACACATCCACTCATTCACCCATTCAATCACTCATACATGCAGTCACTCATCAATACAACACTATCATATGCACTCATACACCTATACAGACACTCACACACCACCACTCATCCAGAGTTACTCACACACCTAGTCAGTCATGCAAAGAATCAATCACACTTCCATTTACTGACCTATACAGTTATACACACACCACATCACTTATTCAAACAGAAACAAACGCATACTTACTCTCTTATACAATCACTGATACAAGTACACACTCATCCATACAGCCACTCTCACAATCACTGACTCTCATGTATAGTCATTTATATACTCCAACTCTCACATACACTGCCTTTTACATATGTAGTTACTTGGACATGTACCTCTGAGACATCCATTCACTCACCAACACACCCATACACACACTCACCCACCCATACAGCTGTTTCCACATGCACTCTTGAACCCATACACCCAGTGAATCAACCACTCAAACATCTATGCACAGAGTCACACACCTCCCACCCACCCACACACACACTCAGGCACCCATACAAATACTCAGGCAACCAATCGATAACCCATATAGACACTCATGTAGCTACTGACCAACCCATGCAGCAGCTTATACAACAACAGACAGACTGATACAGACATTCACACAGTTTAGTCACTAACCCATGCACTCAGTAAGACACATGTAATCACTCACTTAAACAGTCAGTCACGCACCTGCTAAATCTTCCATCCAGACACTTATACACCCACTCATTCTTCAATACACCTTGGCATATATATAATACATATTTAAACTTTAAAGAAACGCACAGTCACTGGATGATATCATCAGTGATGTCATCAGTGATGTCATCTGAGATGTCATCAGTGATGTCATCAGTGATGTCACTGACCATGTCATGAATGATGTAATACGTGACGTCATCAGCAGTGCATTGCGGAGCGCAAGTTATAGTTAGCTGAACGAACTATAACGGCGGAATTTCTATGGTTTTGTACGAGTGAAATGTCCAACTAATTATAACGTCACTGAAACCTATGGTTTTTTTCAGTGAATATATATATATATATATATATCCCTCCCATTCCACACTAAGGGGCAGATCTACAAGAAAGTGCCGCAGCGTGGCGCTGCAAGCCCTTTGGCTGCGCCACGCTGCGGCACTTTCAGAGCACAGGAATGCGACATATTTACAAGAATATGTCGCATTCCTGTGCTTCTCCTGCGCTGGCGCACAAACAGCTGCCAAGCGCCGGCGCAGGCACCCTTGCACCATGGTGCAAGGGTGCCTGCGCCATGGGGAGATTGTTTTTGTGCAGGAAGGGGCACCTTTCTGCACAAAAACAATCAGTACAGGCTTTTCCTCTTTCAATGCGTGCTGCAGAATGCAGCACGCATTGAAAGAGGAAAACGAGGAGAAATGAAAACATTTCTCCTCGGTGCGCCTCGCTACGCCACCTCTAGGGTGGCGTAGCATTCACACGCATCTCCAGAGTTACGATTTCTCGTAAATCTGGAGATGTGTCTTGTTCCATGGGTGTTGCGTGGGAACACCCACAGCAACACCCATGGAACGCCCCTTCAACGCAAAGTGCTGCGTGTGAAGGGACGGTATTTACAAGGAGAGGAAAAGTCACGCATGGTGGCTTTTCCTCTCCTTGTAAATATCGAGGAGCCCCCTGCGCCACCAGTACGTCACGAAAAGTGACGTACTGGTGGCGCAGGGGGCTTGTAAATCTGCCCCTGGATTTCTACCTTTTGTCCTTGTAAGAAACTCTCCTGGCCAGCAGAGTGGGGATGTGTTGCCGAAGACGTTCTGTCTGTACTGTAGTAATGTGCTGTCCTACAACTCCGTTGCCTGGCACACCTCACAGAGCTAACCCAAAAAAGATTCCTTAAGGTGTCCTTGGCTCACCCTTTGAGATCATGCCAGATTGAGGTACTACTGTGGGTTTCTTTATCTGCACAGCTATAGATTTTCTCCATGTTCCAGAGTGGGCTAAACATATGCCACAATATTTGAACTGAGTAACTTCCACTTGTTATTTAGTGAGATATTTAAGAGGACTTTACATTTACAAGGGGCTCATATTCCATCTTTTCCACAATAATGGTCAATCCTTTAGTTTCGTACTCACTGTCCATTGGCATTGTAGCGCACATGGGGGCTTATTTACAAGAAAGTAACGCAGCGCGGTGCCCCAAGCCATTTGGCTGCGCCGGGTTACTTTCAAAGGACAGGAATGCGTCATATTTGCAATAAATAGGACTTATCCCTGAGCTCTCCCCTGCGCTGGTGCCCATTGACTGCCATGCGCCTACGGAGGCACCCTTGCACCATGGTGTAAGGGTGCCTGCGTTGTGGGGGTGATTGTTTTTGTCCAGGAAGGTGTCCCTTCCTGCACAAAAACAATTACGAGCGTTGTTTTCCTCTTTCTATGTGTGCTCCAGAATGAAGCTCACGTAGAAAGAGATAAAAATGAGGAGAAATAAAAGTATTTCTCCTCGTTGAGCCTCCTTCCGCCTCCCCTGGGATTCTGATACATTCCCAGGGTTACAAAACGTTGTAAATTTGGGAATGCAGCAGAATCCATGGGTGCTGATTGGGAACACCCATGGTACGCCCCATTCACGGCAAAGTGCTGCGTGAAAAGGGGCCATGGAGCACCACACTGCACTGCGGGTGCGGACAAAAAAAGTGATGCATGGGCACCGCAACTGACTTGTAAATATGCCCCGTGGAGTTTAAGAAATTAGTGTACATTGTGTTCAGCAAAGCTGCAAGGACTAGGAATTAATTTAAAACAGTATACATTTAATAAATAAGGTGCCAGTACACAGCTCTGTTTTAGCCCACGTGGCACACTAATTTAGCAGTCCGTGTGTTTGAGAAGGGATTTTACACACAAGTCCATCTGTCCTTATGCAGACTGTTTAGGAGGGTTATGGGCGTCTAGTCAGTATTTAATACACATAGGAGTAGTTTTAGCAGTCAGTAAGGTCAAGCCCTACATGGATAATGACTTCCAGAGCTCCTTCGTATTATGTCACTTTAATGGATTATTATGGTTCATCCATGAAACAATGAAAAATCTGTGCCCATATCTGTGCCAACATGTGTTCCATGAATATTAATCCCTTCCTCAGGGCAAATGATACAGTTCTTATCAACTTGTAATCATGAGGACAGATCATGCAGTTTCCATGTACTTTTAATTTATTCTCTTTGATAGTGAATAGTAAATACTGAACTTTTACACTTTTGCAAAATATGTGTGCTTTGCCAAACGTCACCTGCAGAGAGGAGCTGTCTCCAAGAAAATGTTTTGCTTGAGTTTTCTCCTGGGTACACATACATTCATCCAAGATTCGCATAGTTTAAATCATCTTGAAAATGCGAGCCAAGGCCAAAGGTAGAAATAATAGAGAAGAGTGAAGTAGAATATAAGATGAAAAGCAGAGAACCCAGAACGAACCTTGGGGAACCCCAAACTGAAGAGAAAGGGGCGTAGAAAAGCAGTCCTTCAAAGAGCTGAAAAACAGAGACCAGCAAGGTAGGTTAGGGACCAATTTAAAAGAGCCTGACAGCCCCTGGAAGAAAGAGAAGAAGATAACATAGAACGAGCCACTGTGTGAAAGGGTAGATAAATCTAATAATTGCAACTGAAAAGTGTTTGTGATGGTGAGATTGAAAAGGAGATTTAGACATAGAGTAAAGCTTTTTCAGTAGAGTGACCAGAACGAAATCCTAACCAAAACGGAGAAAGTAGATTTTCTGTGGCTGATGCAATTCTTATGGTAAAATAGCATTTCTTTTTGCGCAGTAAACATCTAGGTGACTGTTCGTTAGAAGTTAGGTAAGAGGGCCACTTAGTTTGAGCACATTGTTATCACACTAAGGTCACCAATTTTCAACGATGTTACTTTTAGGTTACTCTGTGCATTAAACCTTTCAAAGAGTAGGCCTGGAAAGCTATTACTTCTTCAGTTCAGCTCAAGTTATTAATGTTTAGACACTTGTCTTTAAAAATGAGAACATTTATTTACTTTAGTGTTTTATATAGCGCGAACGTGACCCGTTAGGGTGTCAGAGCGCTTAACAGAGATATAGCGGTCCCGATTGCGACAATAGCAAGCATCATAATAAACTTACGAGTGAAGAACAATACAAAACAGTGGACAGGAAAAGATATAAGCACTTACATAATATCTGAGACTGAAAGAATAAGTCGAATTACAAATTTTCTTTTTACCATCAAAGGACTCAGAATTCAAAGTTTAGCTGAGCCTTCGCCTCAGTACCATAACGTGATAAGGGACCCTGGAAGAGGTTGTATAGATCCCAATGTGCTTCATTAAGGAAGTCTTGAGGGGCCCTCTGATTATAAATCTGTAGGGAACGGATGATGATCAATAGTCAGACGATTAGGTGAATCCTCTGTAGTGAGTTATGGAAGGAATTTACCCATTAGGAAGATCTTAGCTTCGTTCTTTAATTTTGACGTGGACGGTATTCTTCTAATGTTTGGCGGTAGCGAGTTACACATTCTGGGTGCAGCACCTGAGAAAGCTCTGTTGTGTTTTCTTCTTCTGGAAGAACAGTGGTTTCAGTACAAGATCTTTTGCACCCCCGGAGTACCTGCCTCCTCCGGATATCACCACTTTCTGAGCCAGATATGCTGGTGCTTTTGAGTTTAGCACCTTATGAGTGATACAGGCCAGTTTGAGTTGCATTCTGGCTTCGTATGGTAGCCAGTTCAGAGCTTTAAAGTGAGGAGAGATGTGATCAGATTTTCTAGAGTCAGTTATGAGTCTTGCGGCTGAGACAGGCTTTTAGCGGAGCTGTTGATATCTACATAAATGCAGTTTAAAATTGTATATTAAAAGTTAACTCCACCCCAGCCCCCCCATCCTTCCAATTACAGATACGATCTACTGATCATACACCAGTACAAATGACCACTATGCATCCATTCTTTCCTTAGCCCCCTAGGATTCACCAATATCCAGCTAAATAGTCTTAGATCTAAGGGGCTCATTACGATGGCGGGCGGAAGCACAACCGCCGTGCTGGCGGATGCAAAAACCACCAGTTACCGCCGGCACGCAGCAGTCCACACGCCCGTCCAATTACGATGCGTAAAGTAGGCCAAACACCGCCGGCAAGCCAGCAACACCGTCCGCCATCAAAGTGCGCCCGTACACGTAGCGGCGCAGCACAACTGACACACACCGTCCGACGAAACACGTCCCGCCCGGCGTATAAATTACGATGCCGCAAACAAACGGCTCCCACGGCTAAGAGACACCGCACGTGAAAGAGAGGCGGTAACACGGACGCAGAGCACGGAAAACGAAGAAGCGGCATCCCGAGCATGAATCCAGCACTGCAGGCCCTCCCCATGCTTCTGCTGATGCACCACCAAGGACGCAACGTACCGCGGAGACGCAGGTAGGCACACACACAACAAGTGCACGCAAACAGCGCACACAGTGCAAGGGCGGAAAAAGCGGACAACCCCCCACCAGCGCGTGTACACTACACATCCACCATTGCATCCACATATGACACACAGGCCAAATCCTAACATCGCGGAACACATGTGTACACACCACCTGGGACTAGGAACCAACCACCCCGTCACGGCCACAAAGCGCCGATGACGCCGCCACACATGCGCACAACGCAGAGGCCAACCGCAGCGCCATGCATGCGTCGCACACAGACACAGGGACACAACCAAGCAGCACACACATCAGCCCCACCCCGAACGCACATGACACGTGACAGGCCTGCCACAGACATGTCCCCAACGCCCAATTCACGGACAACACCCAACGCCACACAACCGACGCACACATGTCAGTGAAGTCACGCAACAGCAGGACACACCCCAGTGTAACAAACATGGCGAAGCACACAGCGGCGGCAACACCAACTAGGAGAAGCAGAGCCCCTTCGGGAAGAGGAACGCCAGTACCACACTGAAAAACCCATACCACCCTGCACATATGAACAAGACACATGAAACGGAACACCAAAGAGCCCGGGGACCGACAACAGGTGGCCCAAGAATAACATCCACACACAAGGCCCAACGCAGAGCGGAAAGGCAGGCTGCCGCCCACACAAGGGAGAGCAGACAGCACTGAATGACCTTCCATTCCAACACCGAAACCACAGCCCTACGACAGAAGCCGGTGAATACAGCCATTGTCCAAGAATAGACCAACACAGGCATGCCGAGGAGACCGACCACAGGGCAGATAGCGCATATCACAGAAGCACACAACGGACGGGGAAGAAAGAAGAAAACACTCCCCCATGTCGGCCACATGCAAGTTAATTGGAAGGAGTCACACAGCACCGACCTTGAACTGTCTGAGAAGCATGTGGGAAGAGGGCCCGTGTCCTCCAAACAAGCCAACAGAACACAAGTCCTGTCTCCCCACGACTACACAGAGCTCACAGCAACCCCGGAGCGTGCACATTGCAGACTGCACACACAGCCGGAGCACGCCACCTCTACGAACCGCTGCGAAATGGCAACCGCAACACACCTACCCAACTACGCCGAACAGCTCAAGCTGTACAAAACCAACCTGTGCCATACATTGGGATGCGATCTCCTGTCCCTGCTGAACGTAAGTTACCGACTGACTTACCGCATCACATTGTTCAGCTGCGTCATGCCCGTCTTCTACTGTCGGAGGTGTCCCTACCAGCATCCCGTCGAGATATGCCTCTCCAACCCGGCATGTCTGAAGGCGGACCTGCTACCACTACTCCTCCCTCTGGACGCACACGACAGGGCCTGCTCTGCCTATGGGGGCATGGCGTATGTGGCCAACATCGCACGCGCACTGAAATGGAACCACTGTGCCTCCACACGACGGATCATCGAGAACAGCTACATCGAATGTCACCCAGCATGCCCCATCATGGTCCTCCAAGGGACAACCTACGAACAACACCTTGACAGCCACCATCCGCTTCATTGGCTGGCAAACATGTACACCACCAATGACATGGAAGCCCTGCTGGACGGCATCGCATACCTGACAACCTGTAAATACGTCGGACCACAACGCAGGTTCCCCGACTGACCTATGAAGTCCAACCCCGCACCCATGCTCAGCTTCCGCACGGACTGGCCAGTCACCACCACAACAGCCATACCAAACGACCGGCAACTGTAACCACACCATCAACGACATCGCCATGACATCGGATATGACCGGGACATGCACACTGTTCCCCATCACATCCAGGAACACCGCATGCATCGTGGGAGGCAGTGGCATGGGCTCTGTGCATCGCACCCACATGGACGGAACTGCACGAACAACCAGGACACGACATGGATCCAGCGCACATGGACACACACACCGCTCAGTGGACATGAATAGGTCGCCTGGAGTCTGTGGGTGCTGCACCCCTCCCACCCCCGCCCCGGGAATCCCATACCAGGACCTTTGCATGGACGACAAGTGCATACATCAACAACACGACCCCAGTGACTGTGACATGTCCAGTAACCACCACAGTGCAACAACAAGTGGCACGCCGCTGCATGCACGCAAGCACATGCCCTGATGTCATCTCACATGCACGCGTGCATGAGGAACAACCGCAGCAAACCTGTCACATGGAACTGAGATGGACTGTGCCCATGATGCCGAGCGGTCTGGTAGGCTACATGTATACCGTCTGTGTCAAAGTCCGCAGCTCCGCAGCTATACGTAAATGTACATTAGCACAGCCTTGGCCAAGCAGATGTAACCCCACACCCTATCCCATTTGTTATCATGCTCAGTATATCCTCAACATGTATTCCGCTGCCAGTAGTGTCCACTATACTGCATCACAGAGGACAGAAGACTCAATATAATGTTTGAAACCAAAACTGTCTCCGCTGACTCATTTCACAAGTACGAATGAGAGAGGATGAGAGTATGTGAAGTACACGGCAGTCGTGACATGACCATGTAGTCCACTGGTATTGGATGTCAACGCAAATGAGTAGCACTACTGTGGAAGACACACATGTGTCGTGTGAAGTCGTATGGACGCAGTGCTCAGGTGGGTGGGTGCGACGGGTAGATGCGCACATGCCAAGTTGGAGCACGCCGTGTTGGGAGGGCTCATGAACAGTACACCACCGCTTCCCTGGGCATTGTGAGAGGACACCTGTCGGGGGGGAGTGAACACGTGTGTGCACAGCAGCCGGGCACACGTACAAAGCAGTACCAGGCGCACCTCAGCCCACCCTCTGTGGACAAGCTGGATCCTGTTGTGCGCCCGCCATGCCCCTTGACAAGGCACACACAGCCCCAGTCGACCAGGTGTAACCCCAACATAGTCAATCCGCACAGGCGATACAGGGCACGGGATGGCAGTGGAGCATGGTGTGTGAGAGGTCTCCTCGCGCTCCTCCTGGTCATATCACGCAGGCAATAGAACCTCAACGTCTAGCATGGCACAAGTCACATGGAAGTGTAGGGGGACGCACCACAGCACGAGCAGCACTGACGTCACGGGAGGTGGCTCGCACCATCCCATCCATTGCCCATCATACCAACCACGCCACATGCCATTGCGACTAAGTGCAAGCGCGTGCGCCACCACCCCGAGCCCTCCCCAGAGAGGCCAAAGAGTGAATGTGTGGGCCATCAGCCACAGACGGACGCGGCATGGCCGCAAGGGCAGCCACAGCCACTGGGTGTCGCAGGTGGCGGATCCGGAAGGCGAAGACTGTGATGCATAGTCCATGCAGGCCGGGTCTCCATTTGGGGCACCACGCAGGTGGACGGCGTCCCGCCACACATCATACCCTGGACCCACACATACACTCCTTGCCCTCTCTGGTGCGAGCTTGGGGCTGCCTGTGCAAGCGCTAGCCTCGCAGGTGAGCATGCATATTGGGGGGGCGAGGGGAGGACATGAGGGCTGGGGCGAAGATGACTGTATCACTGTCAGTTAGTACAAGGGATGACCCAGATGTGGAAAGGAAGAGACGTGTCCCGTGTGTACTGCAACTAGTCGCCAATCCGACTACCCCCCATGTCCGGAATGTAAGCCCGCACCTAGGCCCGCCCATCCGCCACATCGAACATACCACCAGCACGACAACCTTCCCATTCGAAACACTGACTGGGGGTGGCGACCAGTGAACAATCATGTGTAGCCTACCCACGCGTACATGTGGGCCCTCCATGATCCATGTCACCTGCGGCAAAGACATGACATGCGCAATGAGGGAAGTGAGGAGAGCTGTCCGCCCCACGCGCAGAACGTGCATCAGCTCCACAGACCCAGCAGCGAGTCCAGCAGGGGTCAAATGTGCAGGGGCAGCTGTGCCTGGTGTGAAGGCACATGCATATAGACAGCACATCGACCAATGTGTAGTCTGCCCACATCCACAGTCCATCATCATGCGGACATAGGAATTGAACACAGGGCAACACATCTTAGTTGGTGCACCCACCGTGACCAACAATGCGCAATCATCGACGTACCCGCCCTGTGCATGGCCCCCCACCCAACGGAGGCACATCCAGTGCCACCATCCCACACACACAAGCCTTCCACGGAACATGCTGTGTCCAATGGTCAGTACAGAGTCAGCGCCCATCTGGTGGATCCTGAACAGGAGACACATGCACACACATGCCAGCTCCCACTATGTACGTCTGCCACCTGGCACGTGCAATGTAACCTCTCACCTGTGACGTGTGACTGCAAGCACACAGCCGTCTTGGCATGGGGCTGTCAATGTGGACACCAGTCAATGTTTCGGGAGCTGTGATCCGTACAGTGCTGTACATAGGGTGCAGTGCTGACACCTACTACTGTCTCATATCCCCTCGTGCCACAGGTCCCACTTGTATTGGCCGCTCAGCCCGTGCCCACATCGTCGTCGTCGTGTGCCATACTCATCCAGCCTCGGAAGCAGTTCCATGCTCAGCAGACACTCATGTTGCCGTGGCGTTGCCGCTTGACGAATATGCAGTCAGTCCCCATCAGCACGCCCCGCAAGTCATTGGGGCCTAGATCCCCATGTGCATGCACATGGCAGTGGTATGTCTCACTTGCCATTGCCATTGTTGGGAGACCTGTGTAAGTGTATTGTGGCCGTGCCGTCCCAGCTTGACAGCTGGGCTGTGGCTCATGTGCTTGCTCAGTCATGTCAGTGATGTGTATGCGAAATTGCTATGTGTCGTGTTGCTTTGACATGTGTCCTCTGCCATTTTCCCCAGGCGGAGACCGAACATTGACCGCCCATACCAATTGCTGGCGGACATGGACGATACAGAGGTGATCAGGAAGTTTCGGCTGGACAGGCCAAGCCTGCATCGACTGTGTGCCATGTTAGAGCCCCATCTCCGTCCCCGCAGGGTGTATCCGACTGCTGTCACCCCCACGGCTAAGGTGATGGCCGCCATGCATTTCTTCGCCACTGGGTCATTCCAGCACACAGTGGGCAGTGGAGGAGGGATGTCCCAGCCCATGTTCAGCAAGGTGCTGAGGGATGTACTGGCAGCCATGATGCTGTACCGGAACAGGTACATCCGCTTCCCCAGGGCTCGTGAATTGGCGGCAGTGAAGGGTGCATTCTATGCCCTTGGCAGAATCCCACACGTCGTGGGAGCCATTGACTGCACACATGTTGGCCTTGTTCCACCACAGGCCACTGAGCACCTGTACCGCAACAGGAAGCACACGCACTCCCTGAATGTGCAAGTGGTGTGCCTTGCGGACATGGTGATCACCCACGTGTGTGCCAAGTTTCCAGGCTCGGCACATGACGCACACATAATGCGCAACAGCATCTTGCCACGACTGATGGCCAATCTGCAACAGGATCGTGGCTGTATTGTCGGTGAGTATGTGGAGTGGTGTAGCGTGCTGGTTGTGCGATGCTGTCCCCTGTCCAGTTGGAATAGCAACGGTTCTCTGTGTCCCTCACACCCAGGTGACTCTGCGTATCCGAATGGGGCATGGCTGCTCAGTCCATTGAGGAATCCTCGCACCCCAGCAGACGATCGATACAATGAGGCACATGGGAGGACCAGACGTGTGGTCGAGCGTACCTTTGGCCTCCTCAAGTCCAGGTTCAGGTGCCTGGACCGCACCGGGGGTGCACTGGCGTACTCCCCACAGAAGGTGTGCCAGATAGTGGTGGCGTGCTGCATGCTGCACAATCTGGCCATTCGGAAGCAGATCCCCCTCATTGTGGATGACGGAGATCAACCAGGGCCCCAGCCCACAGACCAGGACAGCTCGAGTGAGGTGGACAGCGGAGAGGAGGAAGCTGGGAATGTGCGCCAGCAGCTCATCGCCCGCTACTTCACTTGACGGTGAGTGTCCATGTACGACGGATGATGTGTCTGTATCTGTGCAGGTGTGTGTGTGCTGTGTCAGGGTGGCCGTATGTTCACTGCGTGCAGTGTGTCAACGCTCCATGGCCAGGGTAGTATGCCACTGTTGGTGACTGTGGCATTGTGCCCTATTGCTCTGTGCGATGTGTGTACATTGCTTGTAGTTGTTGACATGTACTGTGTGATGGGTGTGTGACACACTCATTGAATGTGCTCCTGTTCTGTCTCCCACCCCTAGGTCCCTACAGGCCCTCCGGATTCCATTGCCATGCCACGCATCAGGTGCCTTTCCGCCCAAGGTGGCCGTTGTATTCCGTACAAATAAAACACAGGGCACAAACAGCAGTTAGTGAAAAAGGTGCATTTATTACAAACTGTGACATGTGATTGTGTGTAAGGTGATGACAAAAGTGGTGCGTGCAGTGACAATGAGCTGTCGGTCATGGCTGCGTGAAGCGCAGGGTGTACCCACTGGTTCTATGTCCATAGTCCAACACACACATGCCATCCAGCTGGCTGTGTGGAGTGGGATCGTAGAGCAAGTCAATGCAGTGGCTGGTCAAGGAAGGCTGGCGGAAGGCTGGCTGGCTGCCTCACTTGCGACTGGAGCGTGCGAAGTCCTCCCGGGAGACCTGTTTCCTCTTCGGACGGCCCCTTCCACGTTTGGGAGGGGGTGTGTGGTGGCGACCTGCTGGTGGTGGGTGAGGTGTGCTCACTGGCTGTGGACGCAGGGGAAGTGGACACTGCTGGCCGACCCTGCGCCCTAGCAGGTGGTGGCGGAGGTGGTGTTGCTGGCCTTGCCTGTGACCCCACCGCCACCACCAGCTGGCCCATGAGGTCCACGAGTTGGTCCATACGGGACACGAATTGGCCCATATGGGCGTCCATGGACCTCAGCACCCCCAGCACCTCCCGCGTGTCTGTAGCAGACCTGACCCATTGTTCTTGGGCCTCCTCATAGGCCCCAAGGACTCTGGCCATTTGAGGCAGGGCATGGCTCCCAGGGAGGCTGGCGTTTCCCTGACCCTGCTCCTCCTACCAGTCCTGCTGCCACCGGCCTGCCCACTAGCCACATTGCACACCACGGTCCTCGCTGTGGCTCCCAGGGTGGATCCAGTCGGCCGGGCCACCACCTGCGCTGGGGCTGGTGCCAGCGAAGACGTGGTGGTGGTGGTGGCGGTGGTGGTCGGTGCGGCGATGGTGGCGGTTGCGGCAGTGGTAGTGGCCGCAATGACCGTGGGTGTGGCCGCAATGACCGTGGGTGTGGCCGCAACGACAGTGGCAGCAGGGGGCTGGGAATGTTCAGCAGCCCTGGATGATGGGTTGGTGGGTAGGAGGGGTCCTGGGGAGCGGCTGGGCCCTGCCACACCAGATGTGCCTGCTTGGTGGTCCGTGTCCGAAGAGGAGGACAGATCCTCCAGATCCGTGTGTCCTCGTTGGGGGCTTGTGGGCTGGCTGTGCTGGCTGCTGTCTCCATCCCCAGCATCCGGCAGTTCGTCACCTGTGGAGAGAATGAGATTTGTTATTGTGTTGCACCTGGCGAAGTATGTATTTGTCGTCTGACATTGGCAGTTCGTGCACTCTCGTACATGGGTTTCCCGGAGGCGAGTGTGTGGCTGTGGCATCTGTAGTTGTGTGTGCTAGGCAATGGGACTGTGTGCTGTGCACATGTGGCATGGGACGGATTGGCCATGCCGATGGGTGTGTTGCTGTGCCCCTACTCATTGTGACTCTGGTGTATGCGGGCTCCTGGCCCATCCTGGGTCTGGTTTGTACTTTGCTTTTGGGGTTCATATGGAACGCTTAGGAACGCATATGGCAACATGGGGGCCATGCCCCAGATTCACATTTGGGAGGGAAGATGCTTTTGGGGTTCAAATGGAACGCTTAGGAACGCATATGGCAACATGGGGGCCATGCCCCAGATTCACATTTGGGAGGGAATATGCTTTTGGGGTACATGCTGTAAGCCATGGGTGCCGAACGTGACATGTGTTGTGGCAGCATGACAGTGCATGGTCTGAGGTGTGTGCATGCCTGACTTGGCCTGCATATTTGCTGTCTGTTGTGATTACTGGACATGGCATTGGACGCATCGTTATGAGTGAGTGTTGGTTGTGTGCCAGCCAACGTATTGCAGTTGTCCCATCTCCTTGGTGTGCGTGCTGCCCTGTGCCATGTGCATCACTGCAGTGCTCGGGGGGGTGTCCCATGTTGTGTGTTGTTGCTCACAGTGTGTCGTGCGCTTAATTGACTTCTGGCACATGGTTGGTCATGGGCATGTGTCTTAGCGTGACTGCTGTATGTGTGGCAGCTGTGCGGATGACATGCCTTTCATGAGACTGGGGCTGACGGATGGGATGGATGGTATGTTGTATGTGCATGGTGTGTCTGTGTGTTTGATGGGTTCAGTGGTGTTCGTGTGCATTTCTGTTGTTCCGCTCTGTTGCGTCTAGTGTTGTTTGTCTTACATAGGCGTAGTTGTGGGGTGTATGGTTGACAGGCAGTAGGGGCTACATGAACTGGACTTCAATGGTGTTTCGGTTGTGTGTGATGGGTTGCACAGTGGCTGCCGTGTGGGACTATATTCAGTGTGGCTTGTGCATGCAGACGTGGCTCCTTGGGTGTTGCTATGTCTGTGATGGGTCATGTGGGGTGTGAGTCTGTTGTTCATGTCCGTGTGCACATTGTTCACTTGTTCGTGACGGTGGGCGGTGCTGCGTGTTCGTCTGCTACGTGACATGTCCCATGTGTTGGTCGTGTTACGGTCCTATGCCTCCAGTAATCCGGCCCTGTCCAGTTTCCCACCTGCAAGTTGTTCGTGCGTGCACTGTACTGGATGCCACATGGCTCTAAGCGGGGGGTGCTCCATGTTGCAGGTCTGTGGGGGTGGGAGGGTGTTGTGGGTCGTGGGGGTGGCTGGATACCCACTGACACCGATTGCTGTGGACCGTGATGTCTGCCTTTCGGCTGTCGTTGTGCACTGCGGTGGCTGACACGTGGGTGTGGGGTGTGGGGGATGCTCCTCCTTGCTGTGCTGTGGGACTGGGGCCTGGTGTGTGTTGTACTTGGGCTGTCCACCGTCCCACCCACTGCACTTTGTGTTCCTGCCACTTACCTGTTACTTGTCGGTTGGTGCAGCTGTGGCAGACACATGGGTGTGGTGGGTGCTCGTTGTGGCGCTTCTGGCATATTTGGGGACCTGTTGGTGGTTACGTGGCTGGCTGAGTGTACACATGTCCCCACGCATCTTGCAGTTGTTCTGTTTGGGCTGTGTGTGGTGGTGTCTGTTGCATGTGTGTGTGATGTGTTGTGTATTGTGTGCTGGACATGGGGGTGTTTGTCCCTGGGAGCTGTGGCATGGTGGTAGTGCATGTGAGTACATAGCGGTGTGCTGGTATACATTAGTTTGTACTTACCAGCCTCCACTCCCCCTGCTAATCCGGCGAGGATCTCCGGATGGATTACGACTCGCACCTTCTCCTCCCACGCTTTGAAGGTCTTAAAGAGCGCGGGATTCCCTCCGCCAGTGACGGCAGCCAGCTCTCTGTTTTTGCCCTCCTTCTTCTTGACCAGGCTCTTGACGTCATTCCACCGTTTGTTTATTTCTCCTCTGTTCCTGGGCAGGGTCCCGACTGCATTGACCTGGTCTACGATCCGGTTCCACATTCTGTTTCTGGTGGCTAGTGGTGTGTGCTGGACCATGTTCCCATAGATTTGTGGGTGCACCTTGATGATCTCGTCGACCATGACCGTCAGCTCCATGGGCGTGAACTTGGGCATTCTATGTGGTGCCATGGTGTTTGTGGTGCTGGTGCGGTGTGTGTTGTGTAATGTGCAGGGGGTTTGTGGTGCCGGTGTTTGGTGATGGTGGTGGTTGTGATGTGTGCGTTTCTGTGGTGTGCTGCTGTCCTTGCTGTGTCACTGTGTCCTCTCCTCTCCTCTCTGGTTTGCAATGTGGCAAGGGGTTGTGGTCTGTGGGAGTGCTGCTTTAGTACTCACCTATGTGGGTGTGTCCTCATGGTCTGTTGTTTTCAGGTGTGTTGTGTCTGGGGTTCTGGCCTTTGTATTTTTTGTTTGTCCGGGGGGTGTTTTCGGGATGTGTACTGTGCTTGTGTATTTGTGCGTGCCTTGCTGTGTGGAGTTATTGGCCATGTTGTGTGCTATTGGTTTTGTGAGCGGATGGTTTCTGTGCAGGGACGTGGGCGCCATGGTTTCTGCCGTGTCGATTGGCATCGGCGTTGTTTGCGCTGGCGGGCGGTTTATTTGTGGTTTTCCCGCGCTCATGGCGGTGCGATCGTAATTTCACGTGCGGTGTGTCGGCCGTGAGGGCGGGCGGTTTTGTGTTGTCGGGCGTGTTTCCGTCCGTGGCGGGCGGTTTGACTCCGACTCGGACGATGGCGGGCGGTATTTAGTGTGGTTTTTCCGCCGATGGCGGTTTTCGGTTTGTGTTATCGTAATGGCGTGGTCGGTGTTCAGACGGTGTATGCGGGCGGTATTTTGCCGATTCCATGCCTGGCGGATTTATTTACGCCGGGTATCGTAATGGGCCCCTAAGATCCTTACATTACTAACCCAAGCTTATTTTTAAAAATGTTGCCAAGGCACATGCAACATCTAAAAATGTTATAGTCAACAAAAGTGCAAGTGCTTTATTGCGATGTTTTATATCATATTTTATTAAATGCGGTTTTAAAATCAAGTGATAAATCTTATAAAAATGACAGCAATCTATTAAAAGATGAGCGCTAAAATTTTGAAGCCTCAATCCACATGTGCAATTATTCTCCACATCCAAGAAAAGCGTTACATTTCTTGGTCCTTAGATACCAGACATTCAAAGCCAACCAGAATTTTAATGATAGTAAGCATAGATGGGCATATGGAAGTGCGTATATGTATGGGAACACCTTCTGATTTTCCCCGGATTCCAGCATATAGTTTGCTGAGGGTTTGTGTTCCCTACATATTCCATATCAGCCTTTCTTGACTCCCTTCTACTGGCCACATTTAATTCACCTTTTGAAAGGTGAGAGGTTTCAGCCATCTTAAATTTCTCCATTTTAAGGGCCCCAGCGATGTTACATAATCTATTTCTGACCTGCACCGCCCATCTTAGCTCACTTCAGGAAATTTCAGGCCTGCAGATCCCCTTCCAATGTTATTGCCGGGCCCATTGCACTTTTTGGGAGACCTAACGATTTTTTCAAACACTTGTTCTCACACCTCTCCCAACTTCCCTCCATATGTAGGGACAATACTTCAGCTCCATAGAGACATTGCCTGTGGACCATTGCATTGTAGACTGTTAGAAGGGGGGTCCATGATGGACCACCAAAGGAATTCTTAAAACGAACTGGGCCTCCTATAGTTGAGGCTGCCTGCGTATCAACCAATTCTATATGTAGGGCCCAGTTCAGCTTTTTTGTGAACGTCATACCTAGATATTTGTAGGAGGATACCACCACCACCATCCAATTACCCAGGGACTACTTAAATGGTTTGTAGTTTTTCCCATAGGGGCACTGGCGTAACGAAACTTGAGGGGGCCCCCCGCAAGGCAAGTGGAGGGTCCCCCTCCGGACTCGACCAGGAGCTCTCTGGCCAGAGTACTGTGCAGAGGGGGCCCCCTGGAGCTTGGGGGCCTCCCGGCACCGCGGGGACTGCAGGAGCCTGTGTTACGCCACTGCAAAGGGGATTTGTTTTGTTTTTTCCAAGTTCACCTTAAGTTTGTTGACCTCACAGTAGCTCTTAAATCTATTCAGTTTCCTCTGTAGGTCAGGTTTAAAATCGCCAGATCGTGTGCATAAAGGAGGCACGGCACATGTCTGCCCCATATTTTAGGCAATAAAGACTGGGTAGCACCCAGCACACCCAGGAGATCTGCAAGAAACAAGGAGAACAATGTGGGGGCCAAGACACAGACCTGCCTTAATCCATTTCCTAAAGGTATTCTTTCTGATAAAGCCCCATCCACGTCAAGCTCCACTTGGGCCCAATTCTGAGATTGTAGTTCCTGCAAGATTACTAATAAACTTAGGGGAATATCCTGCTGTCGTAATTTAGCCCAGAGTATACTACGATCCACCAGATAAAAAGCTGAGCTAAAGCCCACGAAACAATAGAACCAACTCCCTGTTGTTTCCTTCGCCTTCTGTCCCAGGGCCTACAAGCTGAAGCAAAGATCAATCGTTGAGTGCCCACGCTTGAAGCTCCCCTGTTCCACTAGGACAATTTCATTGCACTCAATCCAATTCTTTAATGAGAAGAGAATGACCTTAGAGTACAACTTTGCACCAATATCTAGCAGGCCTATCAAGCTGTACTTACCAGGTGCATCCATCTCCCGCTTTTTATGTAGTGGTTTTATTATTGCACTCTTCCAGCTAGGCGGAAATTTACCTGACTTTGTTATGGTTAAAAAAAACCTTTGAGAAGAAAGTTGCCCACCACATAGGATTAGTCTTAATTACAATTGCAGGGAGATTATCTGGCCCAGCTGCTTTGGTTAAATTTGGGAAGGTTATCAACTTGGCTATAGATTGAGCAGAGAAAGACTTCAGTGCCTCCTCCCCCAATGTTGGCCAATTATCCCTCACAACTACCCCCCTGGCCTTATAAATATTACTAAAAAAAGGCTACCCAAGCATTTTCTGGAACCGTACACCTTACCAGGAGAATCACATTGCTACACCCCCTCTGAACTAACTTCCAGAATCTTTTCTTATCCTTATCCTGGAGGGTACTAATCATGAGGTCTCAATGTGACTGATAAGAGGCATGCTTCTTACCCCTATCCAGGGTCTCATACTCCGTTTGTTGTTTTTTTTACAGTTGTAACTAGGCCTGGGCGGTAAATTCCGTTCCGCTCGCGGAATTTGCGGAATTTGGGTAATTTCGCGTTCCGTGGAGAACGCGGAATTACCCAAAATTCCTCGATCCGCGGCTTCGCGGAATTTTTTGCTTGTTCGCGCTTTCAAAATGCGTGTTCGCGAGATATTTCTCCCTGAGCACGCAAACAGCGTTTGCGAACAGGAAAAAAGCATCGTGAACGGGCAGAACAAGCAATTCCGCATGTTCGCGGAACTTTTGCGTGCTCGCGGAGATTTTTTACCATTTCGCGGAGCTTTGCGGAGCGCGAATACGCAAATTCCGCCCACCCCAATCAACTTGTAACCCTTAGTCTTATTTGTAGCATCCTAGGAGCGCCTGGTCGTTCCTACTTTCCTTAGCTCCTTCCTAACAAGTAAGCACTCCACGACTATTTTGAAGACCGGAATGGCTTATCCATTTTGGCCTCATTATTACATGTCGGTGGTGAGGGCCCAAAACTTAGGCCTGGCCTGCCCTAGCCCACAGACAGAGACCAAGCGTGGTTTATGCTTTCTACCACACTCTGACCTCGAGCGGTCCGTGGCCCTTTGTTTATCCCTTAATGTAAATACTCTAGGGCTACTTCAGACCATGAACCCTCAAACCATGAAGAGACTGAGAAAAACTATAGTGACACTAAAAAAGCGGTCCAGTTGAGCTGCATACGACTGCCTCTGACTGGGTTGAGGATTTTCTCTTAGGTTGTAGGGGTGACCCCTGGTGCCTCATTTCGCTCAATAGGGTGGCTGACAGGATCCTTCAGTGCTACCCCGGTCAACGGGCCTGTTGCTTCCCTGGCTGTTGGAGCTGTTGCGCTTTGGACTCTCTTGAACTTGATCAGACTCTTCCCCCGCTCAGGGATTGCCCATGTGTGAATCTGGCTCCCATTCAGACACGTCACGGTCATTGTAACTCAGCGGGCCAGAGGACTCTTTTGGAACCAGGACACGTTTCTCGAGACCTCATGGTTTCCTTTTCTCACCATTGTTCCTTTCACATGCACCACTTCCCATGTTTCCCTTTCAAAGGGTGTATGGAACTTCCATGACCAGGTCTACTTTCTGGCATTCTCTGTGATAATAGGTGCAACGGGGGGGGGTCCCCTCCGGTGATGATGCTCGAGTTGCATGTTCGGACTTTGTTTTCTGTGAGGCCATCCATACTGGGAAATCACACCTCGCTCCTTAGATGCGCCTTTGTCTTAGTGACGCCTTGGTGTCCTTGGTGTGCTAGCTCTACGACCCTTGTCCACAAACTGCAAGGGATGACTATTTGATAACCTCTTAGCATGAGTCCTTCCTCGCTTTCACTGAGTTCATCCCGGCATCGCCATAGTTGTGTCTGCGCCTCGTATTCTTCAGCTGTTAGTCCGCCTGCTCCGTCGAGGATGTTCCTCCACCGATGCCCCCTTAGCGCACTCCTGGCTTTCTGCAGGCAAGGGTCTGATTGGGTATGCTCGGCAATTTCAGAGAGCGACAGTGCCTGGGGGCAGGCTGATTGTGTAATCATTCTCACAAAGTCTTCGGTGCCTTGATCGTCGTCATGCGCCATGTCCGTCTCTCTCATCAAAAGGGAGCGTGAGAGATAATCCACAGGTCTGCTGACACCTGGACGATAGGCCACTTCTAATGAATACTGTTGTAATTGAACAATCCACCTTTCGATCCTTGGTGGCCCATTGTGGGCTGTTCCAGCAAACAGCGGAACCAGGGGCTTGTGATCGGTCACCACTTGGAGTCGTTGCCAGCACAGGTAAATATGAAAGTGCTTGCATGCCCATCAAATAGCGAGGGCCTCTCTCTCAATCTGTGCATAGCGAGTCTCCGCAGCTGTCAGGACTCTGCTTGTAAGCCATAGGATCCTATTCACCTTCCCTCTTCATTTGTAACAGCAAAGCTCCGATCTCCTTTCTCGTTAGCACTCTCTGGGGCTCCGATAGTGTAACAAGCTGCGGAATGAAACAACCACAGTAAATGGCCATTAGAAGGAAGCTATGGACTTCAAAGGGGTTTCGGGGAATAGCGGCTGTCTTGATGGCCTCGACATTGCCGGGATCCACTTGGAGGCCGTCCTTGAAGAACTTGTATCCAAAGAACTCTATCTCGTTCGTATTGAACATGCACTTGCGACAGTGTAGGGTCAGCCCGCAGTCTGCCAGGTGGTGCAGAGTGGCTCTGAGCCTGGTGTGATGTTCTTCTAAGGTGCTTGAAAAGATGAGAATGTTATCGCTGACATTGATCACGCCCATCAGTCCGGACAGGGTTTTTCTGATGATGTCTTGAAAAGCCTCTGCCGCTGAAGACACACCAAAACTGAGATGCTTAAAGCGGCATAGCCCCGCATGCGTCAAGAACGTTGTTATATACTGGCTCGACTCTTCCAATGCCAGTTGGTGATAGCCAGAATCCAACTTAGAAAACCATTTGGCGCCATTCAGGTCTGCTATGATCTCGTCAATTGTAGGTGTAATATGCCTTTCTTGGCGAATGGCTTTATTAGGTAGCCTCATGTCAAGGCACAGTCTTATCGCACCCGGCTGTTTGGACTTTGGAGCAATGACCAATGGCGATACCCAGGGAGTTGGCCCAGTGACTTTTTCAATTACCTCATCTCTCTCCAACTGATCCAGTTCCCTCTCCACTTGCAGCCGCAGATGAAAAGGCATACAGCGGTGCTGCAGGGCTACTGGACGCACCGTGTCATCGATATGAAGCTTTATCTGCTCATTCTTAAGGCACCCCAACTCTGTGAACAGTTGCGGGTATTCAGATAGTATGCTATCTGCATGCGATTGGTACACTTGACGGGTGCAGAAGACTAGCCCTAAGTCTTCGGTGGTATGGCATCCTAGTGAGGTTCCGGTGTTATCTTTTGTCACGTGGAACTTAGTCTTTGTCTTGACATTGCCGTTGGTGACCTCTACTTCTACAGCTGCCCTGAGCGTAATCGGGTCAGTGCCCCCATACGTATAAATTTGTTTGGAGTCAATGACGTTGACTGATGCCCCCGTGTCTATGAGAGCCAAAATTGGTACTCCATTCACTTCAACCTGGCACATGAGAGGCGGTCTTCTTTTTTGATTATTCAGACCTGTGAAGGAAATAGTAAACACGTCTTCGTCATCGTGCTCTTCTTATAGACCGATCTCAGTTTCTCGGGGTGGGGTGTGGTTGTCCTCTCAGTCTTCCAGCGATAGATTGCGGACATTCCACGTTTTCTTCCCTCGGTTGCTGGCACCTGCTCTGGGGTTGGAGTTTTGACAAACCTTTGCTAAGTGGTTTGATCCTCCACACTTCAGACACGTTTTACCTTGTGCTGGGAATCCTTGTGGAGGATGGTGGATCATTCCACAGCTCCCACACGGCCTTTGACTCATTT